>VZTZ01025897.1:429228-631364 GCA_013400955.1 Drymodes brunneopygia | reverse complement strand
CCCAGCTAACTGCTTGGTCTTGTAGGAAAGCTGTCTTTTGCTGCTGAGACAGCATTCTCAGGCACATGCTGCTATTTTAAAAAGGTCAAAAAACATAGAGAACCAGGGAACACAGTCAGATTTACTATGTCTCTGCAAAGGTTGGGAGATATGTTATGAAGAGGAAGGGGAAGAAATGTAAGAGAGGTGAATCTTATTCTCTTAATTTTTAAGCCTATTTTATAATGTATTTATGATTCAAGCTGATAGAATTTTCTCAAGAAGCAAACAAAAAAAATATTGAACAATATCTTATTACCTTGACTCTTAGACTTGGTTATGGATAAGGCTCTATTGTTTCCATCCTGATCCTCTGAACTAGACTAAATCAGGAAATAAATGTATGAGACAAAGCTATAGTTTACAATGAAGAACTTCATTTTCATTAGATAACATTTTAGTGTTGTTTCTATTGGAAAGGAGACTCAGTTAAGATCTATAAGAATGCTCAGAGAATAGAGTTATTTTTCCTTCTGTAAAGCTGGCATCCAGACTTTACAATTCAGAACAGTGAAATGATGTGAGTCTATGTCAAGAGTATTCTCTCTAGCCAGAAAAAGCAGATGACTCATGATTCAAAGTGTCAGTTTTTTCTTGCATAAAGCCAAGCTACAGTTAGTAGCTACAAATCATAGAATCAGAGAATGACAGAATATCAGGTTGGAAGAGACCTCAAGAATCATTTAGTCCAACCTTTCTCACAAAAGCAAAATCTAGACAAGATGGCCCAGCACCCTTTCCAACTGAGTCTTAAAAATGTCCAACGCTGGGGAATTCACCACTTCCCTGAGGGCATTATTCCAATGACATTGAGAAAAATTTTCCTCTTCTGTCCAGCCAGAATCTCCCCAAGAGTATCTTTTACTCATTACACCTCATCTTTTTCCATGTGAGTCCTTGCAAACTTCTTTGTAGCCACCTTTTAAATACTGGGTCAGGGTGACAAGGTGTCCCCAAAGCCTTCTATTCTTAAGAACGAACAAACCCATTTATCTCAGCCTGTCCTCATATGGCAGCTTCTCACTCCTTCATTCTTCTTTGTGACCCTTCTCTGAAACCTCTACAGCCTACCAACATATTTTTGCTTGGTGGGGACCAAACCTGGGGGTTTTCTTTGATTGCTTATTAAATGAGATTTGCCCCACTAAAATCTACATGTGGAACCCAGAGCAATTTAACTAAGAATGCATCTTTTAAGACTGTGTTTCGTCCATTTGATTTTGGAGTCTCTTTCACAGAACAACTATAATCATCTTTTACTGTACACAAAAGATTAAGAAAGTTCATTAAAATACTTCAGGAGGAAAATCTTTCAATTTCAAAATCTCAATAGAAGAGGGATTCTTCATATTAAGTTCATTAATTTAGGTTAAATAATTTCACTATTAAGGATGTGAGCTGAGTCTAAATTAGACTACTTCTAATTTCGAGTCATAGGATGCTATAATTTTTTCTTTTTCTTTTAAATTAAACTGAAAATGTGTGTGTTTTTTTTTCAAATTTCCTCTTACCATTCATAGTGACACAATAATTTCAAATTTCTGCTGATCTGTTCTAATCCCTTTTTCATACCTAAACACTGCAAACTTTAAAAAGCCATCAATGGTCATCAATAAATTCTTAACCTTTTAAAGAAGAAAGAAATAAAATTATGATTCTGAAGAGATGGAATGAGCCCAGAAGAGCTTGTTGATGCACATTCCTAGGAAAGTGCTAAAATAAAATGACGGAGTGGCTCGTTGCAGTGACTTAAAAGTGCTGTCAGATATTGGAAATCTGTAGGAGGGCATTTCAAGTGGATCCCAGGTACAGTAAAACCAGGATAAAAAACTGTCAAAGAACTATAAGAACGTGTCTCCACATGGCCCCTGATCTAAGGTGAGAACTCTGGGAAGACTCCTGTGAAAAGATGGAAAGGTCACCTTTCCTGATAAAGAGAATATTTAGAGAAACATGTCAAATCAAAGTACTTGTGCCCTATCAGTGGTCTAGAGACTTTGTAATGGAAATTGTTGTATTTTGCATGGACAATAAAAATATTTTCAGGCTAAATGTATATATAATTCCCAAATTCTAAAAGAAGAAGTCTGAATCAATACTGAAATTCTACTCTACATAAATTAGAAGAATTTTCTTCAAACAAGAAAGCAAAACAATATTTAGGAAAGATTCATCAGGAATATATAATAATATGGAATTTAGAAGACCTAGAGTGAAATGCCTGATACAGCCAGTAAAACAGGGATCTTGAAGGAGGACTTCTTTAATATTCTATATAAGTGCTCTCCTCAGAGATACATGTATAGATGAATAGAGATATTGGAATTTGTTGTGCAACCTGGCTTGATAGGCATGTTTTAACACCAAAAATCAATTTAAATTTCAGATTTTTGAAGTGAAATAATTAGAGGCCACATTAATCACACCTGAAATGGCATCCAGAAACATTGTAATTTCGATTCACTGTTGCTTAAGAATAGTTCTGTTTCTTAAATTGAAATGGACACATCACATGTTAAAAATTAAACAGGAAAATTCCATTTTTAAAAATTAAACTTACAATTTCATTAAAAATGTTATTTGTTTTGGTTAGAGGTATCTCATACAGATAACTGTTTTATTATATTTTCTTGTTGGGAACTGAGTAAAGAATTGCCATATTTTGCTAGAAATAAATATTGAGCTAACAGTTCCAAAAATACCTTTCTTTTGTAAGAGTGTCAGAATTTTAAAAGATACTAATTGGTTTCTTCAGGCCCTCAGTGTTCTTCTAGTCTTCCTTAAAATATATACTGATAATTTAAAGAGTTTCTTGGCTGAAGTATGCATGTACAGGAATATGTACCTATATGAATATGCATGTAAAGGAAGCTGCACCTGCTGATTAAAAAAAGGAAATTAAAAAAATCAAACTTCACTTATAAAAATTCTACTTCCTGAATAGAATTATTTTCATTATACATGTTGACATATTAAAGAAAAATACAGCAGGTGAAATTATAATTATAATGAGGAGATAAGAGACTGTAAAAATAATCTAGCCAATGAACACAGAGAAATTTCTTGCTAGTAGAAGAAAGATAATTTTGAAAAGTAGTGACAACATTTATTATTATTTTCCACTAGAAGACATGGGACAATAACGAAAGAAAGGCAAATCCCACGCCTCAGGCCTTGTGAATGAAGTTGTTGCTGGTAGAATCAAGGATTAAGTACACAAAAGCTCTGATATAAGAAATAAAAGTTTTTAAAACAAAAGTTCTGCTTTCATCCATCTAGATGAGTACAAGTCATTAAATTTGAGCTACTTGAGCACTGAAAAAGGAAAGATTTATCTATAGAAAATATTATCTGGAGTACTTAATGACTGACTTGTTGGAGTAGAGAAGACACCACAGGAAAGGAGAAGAAACTGCTAAATTTGCAGCTCAGGTAACCCCCACTCCTTCCACTACAGAAACATTTTGACTTAAGAATAATGAGAGGTATCTAAGTGAACTTTCTTCTTAATGCACATTTGTTGACTTCTAAGTGCTTTAAACTATAACACTTTAAAGGGCTTGGAAGGATTTCTGTTTCTTTCCTGCTTTACTGAAGATCAAAAATACTTCCTATCCCTTTCCCTGACATAGAGATATTTCTGACATTGACAGGAAACTATGTGAATCACTTGGCCAAGTGCATTTTGAGTTCTCAGGAAGCCTTAAAAAGCTCCCTTTAATGATCCATTGCTCAAAGTCCAGTTCAGATGAGTGATACATACATCTTGGGTGGATTGCAATAAGATCAGTATTCTCAAGTTACAAAATATTTACCTCCAAAAGTTACATGTGCTCCTGTATTTCCAGCCTAACTGCACTCAAGTGATCACTTTGTAATCTCAAACCATGCCCAAGCTATACTAGTCTGCTAGGGATTTTTAGGAATTTTCTTTTGTAACTTCTCACTAAAATGAAGCCCAGGACTGAACCAGAAAGCCCTTCACCACCAAACTTTATTTTACTTATAGATAATTTATAGTGAATTACAACCATGTACTTTGCTGTACTTAATCTGGTATTGATAAAATATTTTATCAATATGTGTCATAACCTAAATTAATAAATCCAGCCTCATTAGAGCAATTTGAATTAAGTAATTTCTGTCCAAAATCATGAAGAGATTGTATATCCTATAGAAATGCATTTTTAGAAACTGAAAAAACAGAAGGAAAAAAGTAACATTTCATTTACTATCTCTGGACCTGTTAGAAGATGATGTTTTCATATGGCTAGGTTTTCAAAATAGTAAAGAGATTAGATAATCAAAACTTTGATAGAGGATTGTCTATATGTGTGTGTTTGTTTCTGTATACAACTATACCAGACAGCAAAGTGACAAGAAATCTGAGAGGTGGTTCTCTTAAGACTTTTAAATTCTCTGTAAGACTCCATATCAAATTCAGTCCCTGTTTTGCTTGTTTATGTTAATGAGATAGCTTTCAGCAGCAATTCTGGCGACTTTAAAAATGTGTTGCATTAAAATGAATTTTTCGGTCTTGCAGAATAGGAACAAGTAATGGCAGAAGACTATCAGGACTTAGGACCTCTAGAAGACCTAGGATACTTAGTCTTCTACTGTCTTTTTATTAAGTTTTGGCTTCCAAAACTTTTAGGATTTGAACCTGAGAAAGATTTGAACAATGAATGATTTTAAGCCCCTAGACTTGTTCTAGTTTTGCTGAACACCCTACAAAAGCTGCTATACACCTTTTCTTCCATTCATAGACTGCTGTTTAAATTTTTAAAGTGAGATTTTTAAACAATTTTACTCTGTGTATATACAGTACCCTGACTATCTATCTTCACCATTTTCTGCTCTTTTAGCTTCATCTTCAGTCAAATGCCTTCACAGCTGTGCTTGGAAAGCTGTATGCTAGAAAGAAAAGAAATGGAAAAAATGCTTGTTAGAAAAGTGTCATGATGACCTGGGTGCTCATTCCAAGTTATGTCACAAAAATGTTCCAAAAAACAAGAAAAAAGTACAAAAAATGTTTCAAACCCAACAATATAACAACATTTATTGCCATTCCTAATGACAGTGAAATGCTGAAAACTATGTATTGAAGTGTTAAAGACCATAAAATAGAGATTTGATATAAATATGAGCTTTGCTTTTCTTTTGATACACAAAATTTTACACAGATTTCAGGGATTTACCAATTGGTTTTTGTAACCAGCTTTTCAGTTTTCTGGAGCAATTAGAATGACTTCTACAGAAAACATGCTTCTAAATGGTCAGAGGAAAATGCAATTAGATTGTCAACAGGAATGTTATTACATAATATTGTTTGCTCATTTCATCTTTATCTTGTACTGGCTTTCATGAGCTTAATTAAAGCACAAGGTATTAATGTTAATATGATACTTTGATGCATATCAAATTAATTTTAATAGATAATAGCTCATTATTGTTCTTTATTAGGTTCTTTATGTAGTCTGAGTTGCATTAACAATGAAAAGAATTTGAAATTAACACTTTGTCCTTCTGTTTGGAAGAGTTTGCAAAATATACCCATTGAGATAAATATTCTAGTGCAGTAAAGACATAGAAATGTAAGCTCCAATAAACACTGTCTACATCACAATTTGCAGATTTACCTTCCCCTCTCACCACAAAGAACATTATTTCAAGTCCTGTGCCTGATCTGTGGCTACACTGCCATGAAGCATAATTTTCTTAGAAACATTACTGCAAGAGTACATAACATTTTATTCACCGTGAGGTCAAAACTAAATTCTCATTGCACATTTAGATACTATTTGAGGAATTTTCATATTCTTTTATTGTTTCTTTTGGAACATCAAGTTTCAGTTTAAAAGACTAAAATATCTATCCATTTCTTTTTTGAAGGCTGTGAGTCTTCTCCAATGTTCCTGAAGAAATCTAAAAGATTGGCTTCTAAATTTTTTTGAAAGGCTCACTATAACTAATATAACGTGCTATAATTTTAGTCACAAAAAAACTTTTTTTCCACATTTGGTGGAAAACCAAATACCTTGGTCACTTTGTCTTGCAACCCCTGTTCCAGACCATCCATGTGGCAGGACCAATGTGGGGTCTAAGGACTAGAGATATTTTTCTTTTTCCGTGCATCTTCTGGGCAAAGAACAGCTGTCATATTCTACTTCATACTCTTCCCTGAGCACTGCTGTGGGAGTGAGGAGACGTGTGTAGTGGCTTGTTAGGCGGCACCTTTTGCATATTGTGTTGAGGCTTCTGAGCACCTCTGAGGAGTTTGTGGTGGAAGCTGAGAACTTATTGAAGTGCACTGTATAATAAAAGCATAACAGTTCTTGACACGTGGTCTGGTGTACTTATTAAGCCTGATGAGAATTTGTAATGAACATCACACCCCTTACCCACCAGTAATGACATCTGGTCTGTGCCACAAGGCTGGAGAATCACCATGATCCTTCTTTTGTATAGTGGGTACTTGTTTTCAGATTTATATTTCTGATTGTCCTTCAAAACATAACTGGAAAAAGTACTTTGTTAATCTGGTAAAAAAATATAATAAAGATAAAAAGATTAAAAATATAATAAACAGATCAAAATCACACATTTTCTTCTATATGAATACCTTTGGTGTTATGCACTAGAGAGAGATCTTTATTTCTCCTTTCTCCTGTCATCACAACACTGATAAATAGAATTTGGGCCAGATATGTACACATTTATTATTGTCTTACTGGAGACGTGTTTAGTTTTACTTGTTCACAAAGAAGAAGTTCTATTCTTTAACCCCAATTATAAATTATTAGAAAATACTAAGCTGTGTTTATATACAATGTGAAGGCCACATTGTGAAAAACCTAATTTAGGAATTTTAGCCGCCTTACAAGAAGTTTAGGACTTAGCCGAGCACCAAGAGAATGCAAACTGACCTTTCTTCCAGAGAAAGAAGTCAAAAATTGCATATCTAGGACAGAATCTATATAATACTTAAAGATAGTGTTTGGTTATAAAAGAAGGCAGGTTTATAAATTCCAATAGCATTACGTGAAAGTAAATCTGTGGGGCTGCATAGGACCTGAGTCTTAACCCATGAAACTATGAATGTATTTCACATTTTTAACTAATCTAGGCAAGATGAGAACAATTTTTGGAGCTTATGTAAGCATCAAATGTAAATTATGTAAGATGAATATTAGTGTACTTTCAATCCTATTTAGGAATTTTCCTACTAGAAAACTTCCTGTTGCAATGGTAATTTAATACTAGATATATCTCCATGTGTAGGTAGTAAAAAATCTATTTTGTTTAAACCAAATTAGATGTTTGACATTTCTTTTGTCTGACATGAGCACAATAGAAAATGCAAAACAGCTTTCAGTTTTTGCTTTGTTTTGTCATGTTTTTAGGTGAAAAATGAAGTTTTAACTATTTCTGGTTTTGCATAGAACCCTGACACTACTTTAGGATAGGTGAAGGTGTTTGCATAAAGTGGGAAAATTTAGTTAGTACACAAAATTAGGACACTAACTCTGAGTAAAAAACAATATGTTGAAAACCCTTTAGAAAAATGCAGAACAGTGCTTTTCATCTCAGACTGCTTTGATAATTAGGAAAAGATTCCTCTGTATCCCCAGTATTTTAACTGAGAGAGCAAAAAGTCTTCTCTGAAATGAAATCTTCTATGTCCAAATGTTCCTTGGCAAAATAATTTGTCTCCATGAAATATTTTATTCTAGAAAAAATAATAAATCAGTTGAGCAAATACGTTTAAGCAATGTCAAGATAATTAACTACATTTTCAGTTCTAGCTTTGAATGCTCAATATTTTAAAGTATTCTTTCATAAATATTGAGCATAAGCAGTCACTTTGTCATTTGTGTTGTTTTGGGCACTGATTAAGTAAGTATTTCAATAATGATAACATGCAAAAATTGTATATAATCATATGGGATTTTCTAAATATATCAACTTCCTTTTGCCTTCAAAATTGCCACCATTTTATTGTGCTATGGAAGGATTTAATGAAATAAGCATCAGACAATGAAAGTACAGCGTTTTTCACTAATACAGCTGTTGGTACAAAACTGAAAAAAAATTCATAATTTGTAACCAGTTATAGAATCACAGAATGGTTGAGGCTGAAAAGAACTTCTGGAGGACATCTGGTCCAACACGAGGTTTAAGCAGGGTTATCTACAGCTTGTTGCCCCAGACTCAGTGCAAAAAAAACAAAAAGAAGAAACATCCACAAAACTTCACAGAATACACCTCCTTCTTTCTCAATTCAAAATGCTATTTGTTTGTGTTTTTTTTTTTTTTTTTCATTTCATGCTTTTATATTTTTTGGCACAAGATGAAGTCTTCATGAAAGTAGAAGCAGGAGCTCTGCTACGTATTTCAAACAAAAAGGAGGGATAATTTTTCTTTATTTTTTTCAGCTGTGAAATAATTTAAGCTTTCAATATATAGGTGAACTTCATGATTTTTCACCTCCTCTGAATTTGCTCCAGATTTGTAGTTCTCCAGATGAAAAGACACTGCTTATTGGCACCATCTGCATTAGCTGATACAGCAAAAATGGATATTTTTCTAATTTACCTTCCTCAAGTGTAAACTGAGAAATGTCTCTGGGACCAACAGAACCATTTGAAAAATAAGAAAATTTGAGCTTATTTTAATAGTTGAACTTTGCAGAAGTGGATGTCAAGGACCTGATTTATGTCATGTAATAGAAGACAATTATTTGAGATGCCTAAATTGATAGTGAGAGAAATTTATAGAAAGTCCTTAGGCTGCTTCTGGAGTCAATGAAGGCTGTGCATTATCTTAAGAAAACAATCAAATTAGTGGGCTAATTTTTTACCTTTTTTTTTCTAATTGACTGAACAGTAAAAGGGCCCTCGGGCTCATTAACCTTATTTAGGTTAGCCTAATCTATGCTGAAAATTTATGAACAAAGTACAGACTATATGTCAGTTAAATATACACAGCCATATTAAATCAGTTTGGCTATGTGAATACTGTGTCTATAAGAGCAAATTAAATAGGGCTAAGGCCCATTCTCTGGACCTTGGGAAATGGCATAGCACTGTTTATACCTACTAAAATGAACTTTTTCCTCCTCCAAAACAGACTTGCCTATGCCACCTATTGCAGTGACCTCTAACTCCCTATATCTATGAAAAAACTGACCAGGAATGACCCAGGAACATGTGATCCCTGGAGAGAGCAAATCTATGTTATAGAACATACATTTTACAGCTTGGACACTCATACCTGAGGAGTAGCTCACCATTTGAGCACTATACTCACAGCTTCCAGGTCAGATTTCCTAAATATTAATCTGGAACTGCAGAGGGTGCAAATATTCTTAATGAAAGTCTGTGATTTCCAAGCCTGAAATTTTTTTTTTTCAACATATTTCTTTGTAAAATCTGGTTTAGTTCCTCATCTCAAAACATAGAAGTATTTGACATAGGGTGAGCAGTGGAGCCCTGAGATATAGATATAAAAACTGAATTCAATGTCTCTATATTTTGTCTTTATCCACCACCCTAGTGTGAAAATTTAGAAATTATTTTCTAAAAGAATTCATTAACAGTTCTCATTTCAATGGATATTAATTAAGATGTTGCCCTTGTAGCTTTTTTATTATAATGTGACAATTTAATAGGCAGGAAAAATTTGAATAGACAAACAATTTTACAAGGATAATTTCAGATACATGTGCAGGGATGTCTTTGATAGCCTTGAGGACATGGTTTTGCAATTACATGCAAGTCCTAATTACATGTTTTGTAAGTGAGAATTGTTTTAGTTCCTTCTCTCCATACTGCAATTTTTGTGAAAATTTGTTGTCCTTTCAGCTATAATTCACTGTGTTTTGGAGTGGATTCCTACATATTCATGAATTTAAATATACCAATTTGAATAAAATTATTTTCATTAAGTTATAATGGAAAGTAAAAATCCTTACTGTCATAACTCAAAAGTACAGAAGAAAAAAATATGGGTTGAATCAGGACATAGAGTTTTGAAGTAATTTATATTTCCATTCAGTTGTACGAGTAGCTGCTATGTACTTTTAATGAATACTCAGTTTTGATGTTGTTTCACTTAGCTTCCTTTCTGTTGGTTATATACAAGGCTCAATTTTTTTTGACCTCTGTAGCTTTAAGAGTATAGAATTGCAGATCTAATCTTTTCCCCACCCCAAAACACAAAAGTTTTAGTCTTTGTACCACTTATCCCTGTAGTTTAGCCAGTGAGTGACTAAAAAAAGTAAAAATCAGTTAGAAAAACTGAGACCTGTCCTCAAAGTTTTTGTCATCTATAATTCTATTCTTCCCTCTTCCCCTTTCTACTTCTACCTTTTCCTTTTGTCCTTTGTTCCTCAGCATGTTGGTTTTCTACCAGGCAATCTACTTCTGCTTTTCTGATTTTGAATAACACACAAATCACTCCCTTCACTATTGTGAAGACAGATTCAAACATTTCTAAATCTCTCATTAAACGGTATCCCAGAACATTTTCACTAATTTTTCTTCTGGTATTAAAACAAAAAAAAAAAAAGAAAAAAAAAAAGACCAAAATAACAAAAATATTGCAGACCAGAATTTGGTTTCTTAAGGAATTAAGTTCATTATCTAACACTGATATCAGTAGACTGGAATTAGATACCTAGGAACTTGGAGTCCTTGGTATGACACCCAGTAAATCCACATTTTTATTACTCATTACAATTATCCTAGTTAAGGAACTATAAATTTAGGCTGTAAATTGTGATGTTATAGAAGAAGTTTTCATTACCTTGGTGTACAAGTATTGCCTCCCTTGAGACTTCTGGCAATCAACTTTAATTTCTCTTCAAAACACAATTTTAGGGAACATTTTATTCCTCATTTTATGGACAATGGAGATTAAGATGAAGAAAGGAGCAGGAAAGAGGAAACTCTGTGTGTTAAAATTAATTGTTGTTAGTTGATAAATCATTATGAAGGCTAAAAAAATATTTATTGCATTGCAATATTTACTCTTATCCTTACCGTTAATTCAGTAGATTAGTACACTTCAAAACAGCCATTACAAGATGAAAACAAGAGATAAGCTGTGAAATCCTCCAAGTCCTTTATGGCTGAAATGTTTCCTCATATTACTCAATCTGTGTGGTCAGAAAAATTTACAGAAACTTATCTCTTTGGAGTAGCTTATTAGTTTTCTTAAACTTAGGTAATCTTAATTTTTTTTATAGTACTTAAAAGAGAAAACCTTGTGTTTCTCTAAGTATGTCTGTGTCCATGATAACTTTGATAACTGATATTAAAAATTAATTTAAAATTGTCATTACCTGATTCAGCAAGAATACAGTCCTGCTCTTCTAGAGTTAATAATGAAATAAACTTAGAAACATTACCTGTTGTAAGGAGAAACATCTGTAAAAAAAATTGAATAATTCATTGAATTTGCAAAATGCTTCTTAAGATGTGTAAGATATCAATATTATTTCAAGATTCCAAGTAATTAAAAAAAAAACAAAACACTCAACTCCCTTACAAAAAAATACAATCCCAAAAGAAACCCACAACACAAACAAAAATTAAATCAAAAAATAATTCTGAAAAGTTAGCACAGGCTTGGTAACAGTCATGGAGGACAAAACTATTTATGTGAAGATTATTCATGAATTAACAAAGATAGCCTTTCCTTTCAAACGCCTGTAATAAGCACATCTGTGCATGTCATGTGAAGAGATGAAGTTACTTCAGAGCTATATGCAGTAGTAATTTAAATTATAATGGAGTTGGAAGAGTCTTTGTCATGTTTTTGTTCCACACCTTGGGCATTGAAGCAGTCCTCATGGAACTTCAGAACATCCATAGAACATCCCTTAAAAGCAGGCTAAAGAACACTACAAAGCTTTGGAGGAAAAGGCAGGCTATGGGATGTTTTAAATGACCACTGGAATAATTCCTCATGAGAAACAGTGTATATTCTGTGATCAAACTGTGCCCACTAACACACAACAGACTGTAGGTACTGCAGTGATCTGCTTCAAATGGGTCCATCATCTTTTAACTCTGCAGAATCAAACACCTCATCTGAAACAATTCTTCTAAGTTAAAAAAAAAAAAAGTTACATTTATTGTGTTTATATGTTTTTCTGTGTCTTTCAGTTTTGCTTGAGCTTGAACAGTGCACTAGGTAAGGATTTGTTTGTCATTATCATAATCTACAAATAAATGACACCTTAAATCTTACTTGAGCTGTAATTTCTTTGATGGATATAAATGCTCCAAGGTAGACTAGAACAAAGTATGATCCTGAGTATGTTAGTTTCTTGTCCAGTGATTTATAACAACCATGTAAAATGAAATTCATACCCTATAAATTCCAACACATGTTTATTTTCTGGAACTCATTTGGTTTCTATGACTTGCCAAAATAATTTATCGCTTCTACTGTGTTACATTAAAATTGAAATTTATTGTTCATTTCTTCTTTTCTCTTATACAGAAAATGCAGCAAGCTCCAAAGATCAAGTGAAGAATAATGAAGCATGACACACTTAGAACTTTGAAATCCAAGAACATCGGCAATAATATTGATGCGTGAAAATTAATAATGGAAAATAATAAATAAAAACAATGCTGAAGTCCTTGAAGATTTATTAATCAAAGATTGCAAAATGACTGATTCAAATTCAACTTCTGTTCCTTAACATTAATTCCACATAGCTAAGAAAACAATGTATAGAGGACAGGAAAAGCAGAAATGTCAGCCATGATTTGGCTGTAATACATTACAGAATGTGCTATGTAGATTGTATACTAAATATAGCACAGAGGTAATGATGCAGTGGTAAAGCACACTGACTTGTATTTCTAGTCGAGGTTGTTTAGGCCATGCTGTTTTGGAAACTTGTAAACATGGGTCTTATTATTCAGCCCATACACATCTAAAAAAAGGATTAGGTATGGTGGACTGTGGTGTCTTTACATTCTGAAGCATTTTTCATGTGTTTACAATTATTATTTTTTCCAAGTAGTAAATTCTATACTAATAAAGAAGAGTATTAAAAAAGAACCCTAACCACAGACAGCTATTCAACTAAATGGCAATACAAATGAATGAGCAAATTCTGAAAAATAAAATAATTACATGTAATGACACTTCAACAGAATATCTTCCTAGCTTCCAGCTAATAGCAGTTCAGAAATCTTTCAAGCAAAGGATGGTGTGCTCTGGTCATAACCTTAGGAGTATTTTATTTTCATGAAATGTTTCTGATGGTTTCAAACGTCTGTAGCTTTGTTTCTTCAAGGACTTCCATATTTTAATTCTGTATTTTGTGAAGAATCTGCTTTCTTTTACATCTTGAATTTGGTCAGTTTTGTTCATTGAAACAGATTTTCTGTTGAAAAAACAAACAACTGTTTTCTTTTTCTCGTTTCTTTCTTTTCCCCTGCCAATCATTTTTTTTCCAAACTCAAGTGTGTTAATTTAACTTCTCCTCATACAGAAGTCGGCTCTCAATTATCCTTGACATTTTGTTTTAAAGTTTTTCTACTTCTATCTTTTCTGTGTCAGAAATACTGTGTTCAAAATTTTTTAACTCTGCAAAAGTTTAACAATCTACGCATGAAAAGACCAGCACATAAAATAGGTAAATACTATGTTGCAGCACAAGCAGTCAGGCAAATATAAAGGTGTAAAGTGTAATATTAGCTTCGGTCCTTTGTGACCATCTATAGATATCATAGTTTCTAAAAGCAATTTTTTTCCTATAAAAAAGAAGGCAATTTAAAACAAATTATTTCCCTTTGTGCATTTTTTATTTTGGCATTTGGCCAAAATATTTGAGCATTGCATTATCCTATTACTTTGTCCTAATATATAAGTCTATTTAACTTGAACTGCAATTTTATGTGGTTGCTGTACTAATTATCAGCATAACTCCAACTTTTCGCTACAGTGTGGGAGGAGAAATATTGTTCTTGCATTCCCTCTTATGGCAGCTGACATACTAGATAGTGTACATTTCTGACTTTAAGCTTGTTGCCCTAAATTGGTCCTAGATGATAAAGTACTTTCAGCTATAAATAGAATAATTTCATTTCCATTTCTTCTGTTCAGCATGAAATATAGACTACTTCATATCAATCTGACTTCTCAAGAGAAGGAAAATGTTATATCAAAGTCTTGGCTCAGACAAGAGGAAGGGTTTTACCTAGGAGCAGACCTGATTTGAAGACATTCTAAAAAGAGAAACAATCATAGAATGGGTTGGGTTTGAAGGAACTTTAAAGATCATGTAGCCCAACCTCCCTGCCATGGGCATCTTTCACTAGATCAGGTTGCTAAAATCCCCTTTTCACTTGACCTTGAATATTTCCAGTGATGGAGTATCACAACTTCTCTTGGCAACTGGTACTGGTGTCTCACCACCCTTAGAGTGAAGAAATTCTTCCTGGTATTATCTACCCTCTTTCAGTTTAAAGTCATTCCTCCTTGCAGGCCCTTTTAGAAGTCCCTCTTCATCTTTCTTGTACACTCTCTTTAGCTGCTTGAAATCTGCAATAAGGTCACTGGAGCCTACTCCTCCAAGCTGAACAACCCGGAAGACCTTTCAACCTGTCTTTATGGGACATATGCTCCAGCTCTCTGACCATTTTCTCTGATCATGACTCTGGTAATTTTCTGACCATGGCTGTCCCCTGGACACTCTCCAACAGGTCCATGTGTTGTACTGGGGACCTCAGGGCTAGATGCAATTTAATTCTTTTATTGCAAATGAATACAATAGAAAAGTATTTAATAAAGAGATAGTGGTAAGTTAAAAATGTAAAGTAGAAGCAGCCCAACAAACTTTTTGGATTGAATTTATCATAAAACCCACAAGTAGCCATAAAAACAAAGTTAACGGTATTGATGTAAATACTTAAATTATTGTAATTTGCATCTAAACAAAACATAGATTCCCATTTAAAAAATAAGATTAACTTTTATTTTTTATCTCACTTTTATCACTTCATGTTATCTATGTTGCAAAAAGAAATTTCCATGACTTAATTCCACTGATATAATATCTGTGTTTCCTTCTTCTTGGACAGAAGATACAGTTATGGGTTCTGTGGCACTAAGAGCACTTTGCCATATTTACTACAATGTAATTAAAAGTATGTCAGGAAAAGTAAATAAGATCACATAATATAAACATCAGTAGTCCACTACACTTTTAAAATTTTTTTATTATTATTTAAAAATATTCCACTTATGATTAATAGATTAACCAATTTCCTTGGAATAAAATACAAACATGCATTAACTGCACAGTATACTCTAAGAATTTGTCTGTCTGGATAAAACTACACAAGACAAGTGAAGCCAGACAGTATTTACTTTCCTCTTTGCCATGAACTCAAAAGGCTTAAGAAAAAATCAAAGCCTTTCTGAACATGATCTTCCTGCAAGGGCATCTTTTCTTATTGCTTTTTAAACCTCACAAACATTGCTTTCAATCCATCATATTAATTAGACTTTAGAATAGAATTTGAAATGTTCTCATGCAAAGACAGAAATTCCAAGGACTAAGATGTCAGAAATATTTTGAATTAACTGCAAAAGTATTGATGTCAAGGCAAGAAGAAATTTAATGCCAGTGTCATGGCAGGAAGTACTGCAAATGTGCTTATTTAAGAAATAGTGAGCATCTTTGATGGGAATTTTCAGGTCAAAATTACATAAAAAAGTATATCAAATAGACATGCAAGAAAGAAGTACAAACACAAAATTTATGACAGATGTATGGATGTTGAGCTGTGCATAGCTGGTAAGCAAAGGTTTCAAGAGCAAAAACATTGACATGAGAAGGTATAAAACTACTCAAACCTAAAAAAGAACAAAACAGAGCCTGTAGCTCGGAAACATTGAACATCAGGCCATTTCAAATAGCAACGGAGTGTAACCAACTTACCAGCAAGAGTCTGGTTGATTCCTAAGGTGTCTTTTTAGAGGTGATGACAATATTAAAGCTCAGCTTTAGAAGTTATTAGTCTTAGCTTTCTATTATGAAACTTTGTCCAGACACTGCTTTTTGAGTTTAGCCAATGTAATCATGCTAAAAATTGACAAAGCTTGGTGCCCCAGAGAAGACACTCTATCAAAATTGATTTTGCACATCATATTAAATATTAACTCACTCACATCGGTTAAAAGCATTTTATTTAGCATAAAATAATTGTAAACTGGGAACCAAATACCCTTTGTTCTTCCCAGATTTTGAAAAAAAATACATGATTTGGAAAAAGCCTTTTTATTTTCCCTACTACCTGGCTCCTTTTCAAAACAAAGGAGGAGAAGAAAAAATCAGTAAAAATACCAAAGATATTGTGGGGAGAGAAATACAGTGATGCTTGTGGCTCAAGCTGATTACTAAAGGCCAGCAATAGCACAGCATACAGAAAGCCACATTAGTGAGGTGTTGGGTCAAAGTTAACATTCTCTACAGGGAAATATCACAAACATGTCTATAAATATATTAATTTTGTGAAAACTGTTATCAGAATTAGAGATGTAAATGCCTCTTTCAGTGTTTCCATCAATATAGTATGACTACATGATCTATCTGAGCAAGTCAGATTCTGAAAGGTGAGGAAATTCAGAGAAGTGATGTCTTTATAAGTTAAATGTAATGGACCTGATTAACTGGCAAACAATTTACCCAGAAAGAAAGGAGAAGCATATAGTTAATTTCATGCAACACCATGCAATGTTAAACCACCCTCTCTTTGAATTCCTTTCAGATTTGCCATATTATATGCATATATGTATTGTTATGCAAAGAAGTGAAAAGTGGCTCTAACAGGAGTCATAACAGAAATCTTTAATCAGAAGCCTCACCTGGGTTGTCCTTGAAATTAGGTGAGATAAATATAACACATCTTTCACATACATTGAAGAGTACACATGGAAATGCCAATGAGATCATTCCTTTTATTTCTTATCTTGAAACTGTAATGCAATGATTGCATATCTACTACTTTCATTTTTTTAAAGAAAGAGTAGGGTTGATTTTTTTCATTTCTAATTGTGCATTAATCTCAATTTAAAATACACCCAAGAAATTAGACCATTCTTTTGATATGTTGAAATCTTCTACATCCCTACATCCTTATTCCTTCTTCATCTTTCTACATTCTACCTTCTACATCCAAAAATCTTAATCTATTGATTTTTTCCTAGTTGAAACTAAACGGAAAATCAGCAACTTGGTTTGATCCTACTATTTGTCGGATGAGAGTAAGTCAAATGTAGACTCTGAACATCATTAAAGTCAAAATGACCTTAGAATTAACCCATCTAAATTCTTAGGATCAAACCATCTTAACTTTAAGAATAGTGGTCATATTAAAAAAAAAGCAATTGCATCAGTACAGCTAATTCATTATAAAGGATACTAGACTACATCAAAGCAGATAAAAAATCTGCTGTGATGACTGTGCACCATAGGAAAGGAAATTTATCATTTTTAAAACTATTAACTACATTTCCATTATTAGTATAGTATACCAAACCAATACCAAGACTTGCAATTTAAATATCCTTAAAAATACTTTCAAAGGTAGACTAATTTTTGTTAACTTTTGCAGTGTCTTGGGCTTCTGTAACACTCAGGTGCTATTGTTATACTGATGATAATAATTGAAAAAATGAACAATTGTCAAGGACACATTAATAATATAAACATTGTATATTAGTACTGCTAAAAGAAGGTAATAAGTCTCATAAATTAAATGACAATGCATCTAGAAAGTTCATTAAAATAAAATATTTGCATTGAATCCAATTGTTTATTTTATGTCAAGGTTTGGGTCTGCTGAGAAGTAAGGACAAACTGACTTTCATGTGATAAGAGCATTCTAAATCACAAGGCATTAGGTGAGAAAAGAGAAGAGATGGGTTTAAAACACCTATGATTCAGTTCAGTTGTCTAAACATAAATGTCTCGATCAATTTGAGATTTCCTGGCTGAGTGGAACACAGATGGCTTTAATGTGATATTTCAAGAAGACTGTTGTATCTCACAGGTATTGAGCCACAACTTTCAGACTCACACAAATATTTATACACACTGACATGTTACAGTATCATCTTTTACCCAGATATAGACTGGGTCAAAAAAGATGCCGTCAAAAATTCCAACAATGCCCCATACAAAGTAATAGGGAAAATATATTTTTATGTCATTTTGACTTTAATGATGTTCAGAGTGTACACATGAGTTAATCTCATCCAACAAGTAGTGGGTTCAAACCAAATTGTTGATTTTCCATTTACTTTTGAAAAAAAAATCAATAGATTAAGATTTTTGGACAGAGATGTAGAAGATTTCAACATATCAAAAGTGATATTCAGATAATTCACTATAGGTTTTTATACTATTTGAGATAACCTAAGGTATCCCATAGATCTTTACTTGCAAGTTTCCAGAAAGATAGTTCCTCGGTCACATTTGTCAGCTCCATATTCTAGAAAACACTAGGGTGCATCAAAGTGGATGGAAGACAGTCCATGGTCAACCATATTCCTTCCTATATTTCTAAGGTGCAACTCGGAGCAAATCAGTCCAATTTTATTTTATTTTTTTTCAGGATGGCATTTATAAAGAAGAGTACATCTTATCCACTTGCTATACCTGCAGTGGAAGCAGAAAATTGTTTCTTCAGATGTCAATTTATTTCTGTTTCCTTACAATGGAAAGCTGACCTATATATCTCAGAGAAGTCTAACTAATTAATTCAAAATAGTGATCAAAGGAAATTGTTCAGCTTCTGCAATATTTAAGGTTTTCTAGAATTTGCTGTGCAATTTCATAGTCCTGGATGTTTATCTTCTGAGACCAGGTTAGTCACTTACAGAATATTCTGAGTTGAAAGGGACACACAAGGGTCTTCAAGTCCAACTCTCAAGTGAATGGCCTGCACTCAAATCTGAACTACAGATATGTTGTTCCTCCACACATTGATCATCAGAAGCTTGTTTCAATAGATATTTTAGAGCACAGCTTATCTACTAGACCTCACAAACCTGAACTGTCAGTAACTGTCTTCTAAATGTAGCCAGAAGAATCAGAGATATGTTAGCCCCTTCCTGTTGAAGACTTGCTCAGGGTTTGGGAATCTGAGGGCATTTCTGATGGGATACCATGATGTTTTCATGATGAGGGAATACACACCTAAAATAGTCTTCTTAAGCAAAGAATGTTTGAACTACCAAACCTTCTGTGTAAGTTATGTTTCAATACCAAAATGATATTTTAAGTGTTTTTGACCCAGACATGGAAAGCAAAAGGTTGATTGTAACCACATGGTTATAAAATTCACATAGCAGTAAGAATTCTTCTCCAAATTAGTTTTTTATTGTGCTTCATTTTTCCAAGGAAGTCTTTCAAGGGAAAAAGAAAGAACAGATTTCCTTCTTTCCTGTGCTTTTAAATTATTTATACCCTAGATTTGGAGTATATCTGTTATCAAATTCATTCTTTAATAACATTACAAAGTACAGTGCTAGAACACAGACAAGGAAATTGAAGAGTATGCACCTCATGAGAAGATACAAAGATAACTAAACCATATTCTTGTACCTGATCCCATTATTACAGTCAGATTGTTGTACTGATGACAAATACTTTCCAGCAGAACACAAAACAGGATTGACCTTCCTATAGAAGAAAAAGCATGGTCAGGGTCTACGGACAGTTTCTTGAGACTTTCCAAAGTCATTCATGCAAGCTCTTTAAAACACTCTGTTAATTGCTTGAATTCACATGTAAAATTTCAAGTGATAGTTATTTACCATAAGTAAAAAAATTAGCTACATAGAAACAATACCAGCAAAATTTTGTTCCCTGACTGTCCTCCCCATTAATTTTCTTTTATTTTATTCATTTATATTTCCTTCCAAAAACATTATAATATTGTATAGTATTATGTATAATGCTTATAACATTACAGTTATTCACAGGGATAATGTTAATTTAGCATTTACATGAGAAAAACTACAGAGGTGGGAAAATTAGGTGTATTTTTTAGTTTCATTTTTTTTTTTATCGTCTAAAAAACCATAATTGTGTTTTTTGGCAATAAAAAGAAACTCAATGTCAATTTAACTTTTTCTGTCAAATGCTGGAACATAGTTTATTGAAGTTTATAAAATTCACTTCTATTGATCTCACAATAACTAAACCTGTGTTTTTAAATTTCACTTTGCTGTGATTTCATAAGAATTCAAAATTAAACTTGATCCTAATCTAATGCAACTATATTTTATGAAGTATTCCAGATGAAAATTTGTTTATTTTATTTTTGAAGCTTAATAGGAGGGGGAATAAAGTTATTGTTATGTATAATAAATTGTTATAGATGATGAAGTATTTGCTCTCTTTGCAATTACCACACTCTTTGCTAATCTGTGTGATAAAATATGTAAGCCCATGACTGAAATTGAGATCTGAATACAACAGATCATATCAATTTATTATTTTAAGTACACTTTCATGTAGAAATTTTGAGTCTGCATACCATATTTCAGAAAATACACCCTGATACCACTTTAAATCCAGTATAATATGCCTTTATTGCACCCCATAATGAAAAAGTGTCTGTTTCTCTGCTGTTTTGTTTTGCCTTTGTTGAGTTTGATGAAGTGATTTGAAAACAGACAAAAGCGCAATAATGCCTACTTTATGCAGCCACAGATTAATGGCTCAGGAGATAGTAAATGGTCAGGAGACAGTAAGTGTCATGCAGGATATTCCTGAGCATGTGTAGTCATTTATGATTCAAAATCCCTGCTGATAAACCTTTGGCTAACTATATGACATAACTAGACTTTGAAACCTCTGATAGGTCTTGCAAAACCACTTAGCTAAGCACTACAAAATAATTTTCAGTGAAGTTTGCAACATAAGCCAAGTGTGTAATAGATAGCACCAATGGATATTGATTGGACAAGTTCAATATTCTAAACAAACATTAAGTTTTGCTCATTGGGCAAGTTCTGGGGAGTAAGATTTATTCTTGTTACATATTCAAAATTGACACCTGCATATAAGCAGCCCTAGGTCAGCAGCAGAGTTCAGTGCACCTGTATGACATAAAAGCCTGATACTAGGGTAGAAGTCCAGAAGTGCTTGTCCTGGCACCCAGCTCTCAGATCAAGACTTTGGTCCACAATAAATCCACCAGTTCCTCAAAAATGTCATGGATATTCCAAGATATCTCAGATATTACTGAGGGCCTAAAGAGCAACTGAACCAAAGACCTAAATTACAGAAGAGAAGTAATATCCATAACAGGAGAAGTAAGATGTTTAAAAGATAAGAAAGGAAGGAAAAATGTGGAGAACCATGGGTAAAATAAGGGCTGGGTTCAGATCACTATTCAGGTACTTGCTTTTCAGTGCTTACCATGCAGATTTCTAAACATGAGTTCTGTTACTAAGCTCACACAACAATCAATGAAGATCCTGTTCCCAGAGTTAATGAATGTGTGGGAAGCTGAATATTCAGCTTAAGAAAATACCTCTGATCAGTGGAAAAACTCTAGGTTTCTCTAAATAGGAACAGGGTTTATTTTCTGCTTTTTACTGCTTCTTTTTTTCAAATATTAGAGTATCAGAGACAGCTGCACAAAGCTGGCAGATAAGAGACCTGAAAAGTAGAGTGGAGGTGAGGAATGTTTCTTAAATGGAGTCAGCAGATGACTTTTTTAGACAACTAAGTTTTGGGTTTAGTTCACATATAGATGTCTATATTTATGCTCCTACATTTAGATGTTAATCATCTCATTATGCCAAACCAGACTACAGAAGATGAAGTCATTTACCATGTGACTTAAATAAGTAGTTCTGAAAGAAAGGATGACAAATGCATAGAAAGTTAAAACTGTCATCCTCTTTTACATTTCCTTTCTTAATTCCATTCCTCAGTCAATGTTTTCAATATTACAGGTGACAATCTTAAAACAGATTCCTTGCTTATATTATAATATACTGTATGGTAGAGTAAGCATGTTTTATTGTTGTATACAATTTTATACCAAATACAAAACAAATATTTTGGATATATTTTTCAGCAGCTACACAAATTGGTGAATAAGGGAATTTGAGCATGGAATTTCTAAATAATTTAATAGCCTGTTTGAACTGCTGGTGTATAAGAAACAGAGCAATCCTGTGGAGTTCTATTTTTACCAAAAAAATCTGACAGTACTATGGCCAATTGTCAGATAATAGCATAAATGTTCTTTGAGAGATTAGTTAGACAATCATGCATACCAGAAAGCAGGTGAATGAGCAAAGTATTTAACACCTTTTAAAATTAAAGACCTTGCCAACTCCTTATCAGTTCAAATATAATTTCCTTGGTTTACATTAAGAAAAAAGGCAAGCAATTTTGTTTCACATTTGCAGAGATAAAGGTTGTAAAAGTGCATTTGTAATTCACAATTGATACTTTTGAAACTATATCTGTTTGATATTTGTTAAGAGAGTTACTTGAATCTTTAACATTTCAAGACTAGTAATATCACACTATCTCTGTGCAGCAGCCAATAGCACAGTTGACAACATATGAATAAGACTCATCAGTTCAGCATGGTTTAACTCTCATTTAGGGTCTCTTTCATAGTCTTTGGCACCTACAATTAATTTAATAAAATGCTGAGAGAATAATTTTAGTCTTAGTAACAAACCAGTCTGTCTTAGTAACCCCGAATAAACATCCTGAGAGTGAGGCAAAGACTTGGCATGCCAACTGACCGTAACTCACACCTCCATACCAACTAATCATCGCACTAAGTGCTACTTCCAGCTGTTTCATGGCCTTTGTGGGCACACTGTCAGCTCATCTTCAGGAGCTGTTGACTAGCACTTTCAGGCCCTTTTTCTCTGGGCAGCTCTCCAACACTCTGTCTGTAGCACTGCATGGGGTTGATGTGAGGAAGAGCAGGACCCAGAACTTGACGTTATTGAAGCTCATACTGTTACCCTCATCCCACTGATCCAACCTTGCCAGATGCCTCTGCAGAGCCCTCCTGCCCTCCAGCATATCAACACTCCTGTCCAATTTGATGTGAATCTTGCTGTCTTCTATTAATGGAACCCTCAGCTCTGAGTTCATCACACACTCCAGATTCTCATGGAAAACATGGACACAGTCAAACATTCAAAATAATCTGTCCAAAAGTGAGGAGCACAACTCTTAAGACGGCACAAGAGATATTCCTGACCAAGCCAAAACCAAGCACCATGAACTAATGGAAGTCTTATGGCAGAATGTACCTAACTTTAGAACATAGTGATGAAATTATGTGTGGAAATTTCAGTAGCTCAGAAAGTAGTTAAATGCTAAGCTAAGACTATGTCTTCAATGTAATAATTGCAACTAATGTAACTGTAATTTAGGATAGATACTGACAGCAATGCAACTAAAGTTATTCAGGGTTCAGGATAGGTTTTACAACCAATGTACCTCTTCCATCCCTTTTTCTGGGAATTTCAAGGGCCATGTAAGTCTTTGGTGCTCTGCTGTTGGTATGTGATGTCCTAGTGGTACCTTCCTAGAATGCAGTAATCTCAGCAATGACTGAAGGCATAAGAAAGTATTTAGTAATACACATAGTGAAGTTAATTATGTGCATCATTCTGATCTAGAACAAATTATCCTTTTTCTCAAGATTCTCAGCTACTACTTCTTTATAAAAGTGAGATATCACAGTTGTGCTGGCCTTTCCGGAAAAGAAAAATTAAAGAAACAAGCAACTAATGGAGATCAGTAACCCTCAGATATTTCCAGGAGGACAAGCTTAGGGAAATAAAACAATACTCACAGTAATATATTCATGTAGTGTCTGACAGTCATGGTTGCTCCCCAGGAAGACAACAGTGTTCTCAGAATGTTGTGGGTTACCAGACTCATTCTGAAAACAACAGTTGGAACACAGAGGCTAGATATACAGCATCTTATCAGCTTCTTAAAATATTGTGTGCTTCAAGAGAAAACCATAGTACACAAAAATATTTCGTAAATGGAATAAAAATGGTGTAAAAAAAGTTTCAAAGCTGCAAAACTGTCATCGCAGTTTCCTAGTTCTCTGAATATGCCATGAAAATGACACTTAAAATAATAGAAACTACTGTAGTCAGTGTTTTCCTTCTGGAACAGCATATTTGTCATTAGTTATAGCCTGCTGGTTTGTATTACAAAACAATTGTCCTTTCCTGTTATAGGTGATATGTTGGCTATAAAAGTGAAGAAATAAAAATATCAAACAAATAATATTATTCATAGCAAAAATATTGCAAATACATTGTAGCATTGCAGCTGATATTGATTGGAAAACAGTACATGCGATTGAACTACGGGCCAAATCTCATACCCTTCTTTGTTCGTGGATAATATTTCATATTTATTCAATGAAAGGTCTATGTGAATAATTATGCTAAGTACTGTGATAAACATGTAATTTTTGAAAAACATGTTTTGGTTTAAACAGGCCACTTCATTTGACATAGTACATGGAGAAGTCTGAATACATGACTAATGCCTACCTTTCATTAGAGTATTCATTTTCATTCAGGAATTTGCTTGATAGAATTACATAATCTGCTTTATAGAGGGGTAGAAATTATTATACCCAAACTTTCCACTAAAAAGTTAGGCATGTAATCTAACCTAGGAACCTCGATTCCTTACCTGGCCAATGGTCAACAAAAGGTTACTACAGAAGAAAGGAACTTTTAAGAAGCTATTTTAATAGTGGAGGAAAAGTTTTGTCACCCTGAGTCCAACTTTACTCATTTACTTAGTTTATTCAGTTTACTCTGAAGTCCATATAACTAAATTTCAAGTATCTGAGTAACAATCTTCCACACAGGATATCAAAATATTCCAATATTAATAGCCCTGCTGTCTTCAATTTTTATGAGTTTGTGTAGAGGACAAATAATCTTTCCAGCTTAAATACTGGAAATGTCACACATGTTAAACTTGTGTTTTATGGGCAGTAAAGCAGTCCCAGAAAGAAAATGGAAGGAAGAAGAAAGAAGTTTCAATTAATTCCATACAACTATGTATGTCTGTACATAAAAATTTTAATCTAAATTAGTACTAAAATAACAAAATAACCTTAGTAAATAAAATCAAATCAGAATTATAAAAATTAAATAACTTAGTAACTGCTTTAGAGAATAATGACTCTATACCAATAGCATGTCTCACTTGTATGCTACCTGACTGTAAGGAAAGGAAAAAATGGTAAGTTTGTACGTTTGTCAGACAACTAAGAGCAATTAGCATATTTAGATCCAGGTGGAAATGCATACAAAGAATATTTTTTGTTTATATTTCATTAAAATTGCTGAAAGTTGCAGTACAGAATTTTCAAATCTTAATATTAATTCAAATTTGTATGTCTCCAGAAGTTTTGCGGCAGGGCTTTGCAGAAATCATTAGGATAACAGGTATGTTATGATGCATGAAGCTGTCTCGCACTTAATTACCTCACAACAGTGAACTGCAATGCTGACAAACTTTTTTTTAATACAAAGTAAGAAACATTAATGGAATAAACCAAAAAACTTAGACTGCAAATTCTAGTGAGGTTTTTTTTCAGGATTCTTAGAAAGTGTTTCACCTGTCTGCATTTTGTTTTTTTCTTTTCCTTTTTCTTTTGAAGTGACATGATGTACAACTTCAAATTAAACGTATGAAGAGTTGGTATCAAAGTAATTCTAGAATTTTGCCAAACAAGCTTCCTACGTTTTGGAAATAGCCTTCATTCTTCTGAAATGCTGAGCAGAATACTAGTCTTGAAATATACTAATGCAAATGTGGTTTTCAGTACAACGGCAGACCTTCAGAATACTTTTAGCCTGATCTCTTGCACCCTATTAATATAATCCCTTCTAATTTAAGAGAGTCAGACATTTTCTGGAAAATTGTCATTCATAATCATAACATTTATTCACAGTTTTTCTTTGTGCACTCATTGAAAAGGTATTTCTTCATTGTACAACCTTTGATCGAAAGCTAAATCAAAATCTGCAGATCCTTTTTAGTGTTGACTTTTCTATCTCAAAAATGAATGTAGAAATTTCTTTCTTATTTTGTTTAGATTTCACACTATTTTAAAATGAGTAAGATCCACTCAGAAATCAAAGCAATTAGCTCTTTAGTTTGGATGGTCTCAAAGCATTTTGGTTTATATGTAAATAATTTAAATGAAAGGTATTTTCTAATTCTGTGTAGCAAGTATTATTTTAAAAATTACAACAGCGTCTCTTTATCCATCATACTATAATGATTATATTGGTTATTTAACTTAAAGATTAATCATATCATTTACAGTTTCTATTAGGTTATTCTAGAATGTCTCTTTGACAAAACTCTCCCATTCACTAAAATGCAATATTATATGTCTTTATTCAGAGTTTTTTATATCTTTTATGTTTTCCTTTTATTTTTAAAGAATTTCCATGTATTGTCATGTGGTTCTCAACTTAATTGACATTAACACTTACTTGCTGCTAATGGTAATATTCTAAATAAGCCAGCACCTTATACTAATACATCTGAAGTAGCTTGGTCACCTTTTCCTGATTACAGTAATACAGTGACTGCCTCAGGGTGGATGGCATCTCTCACTGATGCATTAATCTAGTATTTCATCTTCTTGCTCAATGAAATATCCACATGAATAATAAAATGACAAACATGCAATTCAGAACAATACCAGATCCAGAATGTAAAATAAGATTTTTCAAGTCTACTTTCCTTTGAAAAGAATTTGCCTTAGAAATTTTTTACTGCTTTAAGAAATCAAGATATTCTGTAGGTTTGCACAGCTACAAAGATATGTTGTATTTCTGTGTTAGTACAAAACCTTAAAGAATGGCAATCAGATTGATTAGATAAACACAGATCTGGTCAAGGATCAAATGCCTTCCTATTCTTTATTCTATTTTTATATCTAATATCACAAAATGGAAGCAAAAATCTGTCAATTGAATATTTGGGTTTTTTTGTAAGGTACAAGTTAAAGTGCATGGAAAGATATTTTTTAAAAAAATAGGTCACCATTTTACAAGTAAGGGACAGCAACCATGACTCTTGGGCATTACTAATGTCCAGTACAAGTAGAGTTATTGCAGTGATTCTCTGCAAATCTTCTTAGTGCTGTATTTTTCTCTAGAACCTCTCCGAACCTCTCCGAACCTCTCCTCTCCAGATCTTAGAAAGAAATAGATTAAACTATAGGTTTCAATATGGAAAAAAAGTTAATTCTGAGTGAAACAAAGACAAAGGGCAAATGCATGCCTATTTTTAGCAAAGAAGCCTAATCTAAATCAGTTTCAATGTAGTGGAAGGAAAAATAAAAATATAATTATTTTTCAAGAGATTCCCTAAATCGGTTGAGCAGCAGCAGGTGGCAATGGGAAACCTCTACCCAACTTGAATCACGTAAAATTACAACATGCAAGTTGGGTGTTCTATGATCCTTTCATATTTAAGAGAAATTCTAAGAGTGCAATTAATTTGAACTGTTTCCTACTCCTACTTTAGGATTAGATGTATCATGCATTTACTGTACTTTCAGCAATGATTTAGTATACTAAAAAAAAGGGATACTTGAATTCTGTGTACCTTACTTCAGATCCATTTTCCATGTGAAACTCATTATGACTTTCAGACTAAAATCTGTATGAAACAACTTCTGCAAAGTCTTCACAATCTTTTATGTTCATTTAAAAAACCTACAACAAGACTTCCTATTTGTCCACTATTCTCTCCTAGCTACTCTCAAGCCCTTTCTTCAGTACCTTCCCAATTCATCATGAAGGTAAATTCTTCAGTAGAATATTTATTATCTAACTCCAATTATTACGAGTTTTAATATTATCTTGTTAACATGCTGCTTCAGGGAAAATAGTACCAGTAGTAGCTCAGTAAAAATACTGTCAATAAGAAGAAAGAAATAAGAAAAAAGAAATTATTCCACCCAATAAATGCCACCATTTAGAATTTGCAAGAATTTTCTCTTTTTCTTTGGTTGTAACACAAGATTGAACAATAAGGAACAGACTGCAAGTAGCACATTTTTCATTTGCATTACATGAGAGAGAAGCACTATCCCTAGTTTATGATTATAATGTACGCAACATTTAAAGTGTCAGCTTCAAGGAACTTTTAGTCTGTACAGACAAATTGAATATTTAGTACTTTCTAAAGTACTAAAAATATGGAACAAATTTTTAAAACTGACTCTTACAACAAAATTATGGTTGTCAAATTCCTTCAAGGGATAATATTGTTTTTTAGACTTCATAAATGATTCATGTGTAGATGCATATTGAAAAAATACAGTGCTTACATAATTGTTACATATAGCTGGTATTTACTTCTTTGTAGAAGTTTCGTTTCTATAAACCCTTGACTTTCACAGTCCGAATCCTGAAAAGTAGACAAACTTGTCCAAAATGTGTAGGTTTCACAAAGGTTTAACACCTCTTACAGAGAAGATTCATTGATTTTCAGATAATAATCCCAAGAGTTTTTCAGGTTTCTTATTAAGTTCACTGAAGTTACATAAACATGTCAGATGGACTAAAAATGTGAGAAGTTTTGAGGCTTTGTACAGTCATAGAAAGAAGGACATATTTACAGAAAGTTTAATATAGGTGATGGTGTTGGATGGTACTTGTGGCAGTAACAATTTAGTTGTCACAATGGTTTATGTACAAGATGACTAAAACAGTAAAATCTAGGAAGAAATTCTATCACTTTCAACAGCAGGAAAATATAAGTAATTTGACCTAGATATTTCAAAGATGTATTAATGATATAGCAAGGAGCACCTCTTATGAGTTACAAAAATTAGAAAAATATTTGTTGGATAAGAAAAGCAACAGAAATAAACTATCCTCTTCTCTCTCTCTCTTTTTTTTTTTTTATTGCAAGCAGAAATGAGTATGTGGGAATTTTGAAGACAGAAGGGAACTTCAATAAGAGCAACTGTGGAATTTATGAACCTTAAAATGAGGAGAAGGAATATTTGTAAACAAAAAACATTGATCTTAAAGACACAGCCATAACTAAACTCAAGAAATAGCAACATAAATCACAAGGGAATTAAATGAAAGGTAAAAAATGTTTAGAGAGCTCTGCCTTACATAAACAATATTGAAGAAAACACATAAGATCAAATCATCCAAATGCATCAAAAGTATACAAGTGCAATAAATTACCAACTTGCCTGGGTCAGAACAGAGGATGGAGAATTTTAAACAGTGAAAAGGGAGATAAACTAGTGTTAGTAAATAAAAAATTGCATAATCAGACAGAAAAAAATGAAGGATAAAATGACAAAAAATATGTAAGAAATGGTTATAGAAATACATCCTAGCTTGTCAACATAACGTGCTCCATACATGAACGTTCACAGACATTCAGACACAGACACAGACGCAGACACAGACAAAGTATAACTAAAAAATTGAACATAAAACATTACAAGGATGGCTAAATGATTACAAGTTATCTGCATAAGGAAATGACAGAATGGATTGCAGCACAGTTCCGCCCTTGTACTTTTGAACTAGATGGAAAGGGTGGCTTCCTCACAAAATCTCTTGGAGACTCACACACCTTTCTTCTATGAATTAAAATTATATGTGGAAGTGGGAGCCATTCTTAGTTGCCAGAAATAAAATACAAAATAGTATTAGCAACCAAAATATCTTTCTAAAATGATACATGAAAAACTGGCATTTGGTTCCTATGTATAAAAATACTAGGAAACATATAGATAATTTTAAAACAAGCTGCTTTCAGAAAATTACAAAAAACTTTCGTTTTGAAGGGATCTTGGGGGACTTTCTATCCCAACATTCTGTTTGAAGCAAGACCTCAGGTTGTCTTGTCCATGGCATGGTTCTGTTACCTAAGCATCAGAAACTTTTTGAAATTCATTCAGTTCTTGATTTTTCTCTATTTTACCTCAAGTAGTATCAATTATTTGAGACAATTCTTCCATTTATTTTTTTTACCACACTGTAATATCATATGCAACTTGCTGAAGTGTTTAAGAACAATTTTAGACTTAAGCAGACTAATTTGTCATAAAATTGTAATAATATAAAAAGTGGAGAGGAATTATGGAGTATAATGATGTCCTGTAATTACCTAGTACATATGCAGACGGAATTTACTTGCAATTTTTGTCTTGTTTTGGTCAAGTCAAAGAGGAATAATGTTCATGTAAATCAATTTAATTAAAATTTGCTATTTGCCCTTCTCTTTTATTAATATTATAATGACAAAGTGATATAATCAGTTAATTCATTTCATTTGTGCCATAATATGATCGTTTTCATTAACCTATTTGAACAAGGGGATGTTAGGTACACAAAAATAGTTAGACATTCAATACAAATGTTTTCCCTATACTGTTAGTTAATCAGTTGCTGGACTGTCCAAACTTGTTCTCATCCAGATTATACGAAGGAAGTTAAAAAAATGTTTATGTCACCTCTGATTCATTTATGATCTATATTTTTAAGTCTCTTCACTACGTATTTCTTATAAATTTGTTTTAGCAGTTGTATGAGAGTTGTATTTCCATTTGTGTTGTGATCTAGGATAAAAAAAATGAAACTCCTTTAAAATTTGCAACTGCTCCAAAGAAGGTAATATGTTTCCACTAATCAAACCAAACACAACTAGCAAATTACTTACAAGATGTTCTTAAATATGGTTCTGAAATGGTTTTTTTATCTTCCTGAATGCTTGCTCTTACTGCCTCATTTTCAGCTTACAATTTGCTACAATATTTACAGAATGGCATGTGCTAATAGTGTTACATTTGTGTGCTGGGTAAAACCGGCTGATTAATTCAATGCAGTCGTCTCCAACATACTTTACAACCTTAATGTTAAGTGCAATTTAATTGTCTAAATTAACTACTTTTTAATGTAAAACTAATGAGAAAGGACAAATTTTCTATACAATTTATATATTCTACGTGAACCATGCCACTCCATATGGAGAACATTCAGGCTAATAGCTGTGTTAAAAAAGCAGTCCAGCTGAAAGGGACAGTAGCAACTGAGCATGCTGCTTCCTTGTTTTGAGCATCTGAATCTGCTAAATATTCCAGACGGTTGGAGGGTAAACAAAAGAGCTATTAACATCTCTATTCATAGTGTTGACATGACGGTAGTTACTGTATCCAATCGTGGGTGTTAATAAAGCTTTCTAAATATTTCACAGTCAAGGACTTTGTGTATATCTGTTCAATGACTACTAATATCTGGAGCCTTTAGACTGCAATATGTTCTTCACAATATGCTCTGCTTTATTTACAGGTATAATTTATATAGATAAGGAGGGTTTGTTTGACATGTTTGCAAATTAAATATTACTGCCTATTTAGAGGTGTAAATAATATAATGTAAATGGTAAACCTCAACTATTACTTCAACTCTGTAAATAATTAAATTTTATCAGGATACTTAAACATTCCAGCTTTCCTTCTGGAGAACATAGCTCAGAAAGGTTTACATTTTGATAGCTGCAGTGAAATATTCAGTGAAATAATCAAGCTGAACCAAACTAGCAAACAACATCCCTGAGCCAGAGAAAAATATTGTAAAGTTTGCCAGAGTATGAGGGAATGTGCTGCAATGAAAGACATATCTATTAGTCCTTTTCAGATAACATTAGTTTGTTTAGCTTCCTGTATACTTCTATACTTAGTTAAACAATTTGTAACTCTTTCAGGATGAAAATGGAGAATTTTTTCAAAGCATGAGTGTACATATATTTCTAAAATTTCTTTCATGTACAGTCTTTTATGCACTATCATTAAGTCTGAAATATAAAATAATCTCTACATGAGATATGAGTTTAAAAACAGATATTTTTCAAGGAATTCATTTGTTTTCAATCCACAAAAATGCAAAAAGGTTACCTTAAACTGAAAAAAAGATGAAGAAAAAAAGACAAATAATTTGAGCATCTTTACACTTGCTTTTGACACATTTTAAAAAATAACATTCAAAGAACTAACTAATAATTTTAATTTTCAACCAACCAAATACTGCATTTTCTCCCTTGAAAGTAACAAAACTCCAACCAACACATGAACTTTGCCTACTCCTTTGTTTGAAGGTTCTCAATTTTTTTTTTACCATGGTGTAATTTGAATAATTAAACATTAGAAATTTCACTGCTGAAGGTATCTAATTCAAAAATATCAACATCTAACATATATCTTTTAACAAAAATAAGAAAAATAGTCAATCACATAAAATAGTACATTCTTCTTGGCATTGTGATAAAGCAGACATTTTTACATAGTAATTAAAAGAAAACAAAAGGAAAATGGCATAACTATGGAATTTTTATTTTGTTCTTTTGTATGCAGATTCTTTTTCTCCAAAACTGTGGTTGCATATATTAGAAATGTTCACTAAAGGTCAAGGTCTTAGTAACACCGAGCAGGACTTAAATGATCATTTCATTCTGTGGGACTGGGCAAAAATGTCACTCTACTCCCTGTGAATAATATCAAAGGAAATTATTCCTCTGATCAGAAAAATGGGTAATTTTTACATACGCATACAAAAACCAAACAAAAGCCCATTAGTTTTTCTTAGAAAATATTTAACTGCAGAGAGATAATTTTTAGCTTTGAATTTTGGACTTTTTTTTCTCTTTTTATTTAAAAAATACCTAGAGTTTGAGATATCCTACAAAATATTTTGAACTATTATGGCTTTTCAGATATTTTCTGCAAGTATAACATCTTCTACTCTGCTGAAAAATGAGAGGAATGGATTGTTCTTGAGAAGATAACTGCATGACCAGTAAATCAATAAAACTTTTTAACTTCAAGAGATTTGTTTTTCTTTTTGTTTTTTTTTTTTTAATAGCACTTAAAAATTTTACGAAGTATAAAATTTCAAAATTATATTCTATGGAAGAAATCAGTGAACTCTAAACTTTTAAAAGTCATAAAATGCTCAGTGTCTCTGCTGTGCTTATTCAGATTCGATTCTGTTATGGTAACCCTTCAGATGAGGAACAGGGGAGAAGCTGAACAAGTACACTTTTAGGGAGCTGAATTTAGCACTTTAGCTGTAGTAGGGTGGAAGGTGAAGAGGAATAAATTATATGGGCAGAAAATGAGAAATACTGATCAATAACCCCAGGACCACATGCTTCCTTTACATATCACACCATTCCTCTGGTGAGCTAGAGTGGCAGCTATTAGCTTGGCTTTGCATGGTATATTTCTGAGTTAGTTTATCAGATGATCTCTAGCTATTATCATGTTCTGAAAATGTCTACATTATTAGAGTTACTGTAAATATGGACTGTAGATATTAACATTCAGAACTGAATCAATGTCCACAGATGAGAATGTACTTAACATATAAGTCAGGGTGCATACCTAAGTTATATGACTAAGCCACTAGTCAAAGAAAATCTGTTGTCTAACAACATCTGAAAATGTCATAGAAACCTGTTCTTCCTTAAATTGTGTAAGACCAAATGCAGTTCCTTTGAAAAGGCTAAATAATATATTGCATACATATAATTGTATAGGTATATGCAAGTATAAAATGAAAAGTTCAATAAAAAGCAATATACACTGTTGTGCTGGCTTCCACTACTAATTACTATTATAAATCAATATAGTAATTCATCTTTTATGCTGCCTTCATCACCATGATATCTGAATATCTGTGAGTATTCAAGCAGTGAACAAACATATTCAACTTGGAGACTAAATAACACTCTTCGGTCAGAGACAGAAATACTCAAGGACGGATGGATTCATGTTTACTGCTCATAAAAGAAGAGTGAGAAGAGAAAGAGAGAAGAAAAAAGTGATTGCAAATTCCTTCCTGTATGTTTCCATGCACCATACAATAACTAATACATATCACTGGAAACAACACTAACAAAATTACTATAAAATACAGGACGGACATGCAGTTACATTCCTTTTACAAGCCAGCATTATCTAAACGGATGCATGCCCAGAGTCTCCTCTATTCTTTCTTGGACATCTGGCAGAAGAATACCCTCATGGAATACAAGCAGGACAGAGAGGTGGCTGTTGTTTCTCTTCAACAGGGGTGGAGGGAGAGCAGGCAGTGGATTATACGACTCCCTATTTCAGCTGTGGAGAATATAACAAACAGGTGAATTTCTTATCATTTTTTTAAATTGTCAAAGTTTTGGCTCAACAACTTCAGTCTTTCTAAGAATGGCCCTGCTTGATCCATGTGACTGCCCTTATATGTAGGATTTTACATGTGGCCATCTTTTCTTGAAAAGTTGTTCAGTCCTTTTAGTAATGACTGCATTTTCATTTTCCTAGATTACTGGAAATTGACTTGAAGGGATGGTTCTCAGACCAATTATTTTTTATTTATTTTTGTTTTTAAAAGGTACTATATAAGTAAGTGCTACTTTGAGAATATTTTACCAGTTGAGACATTTCTCTTAAATGCCAGATTGACATAGCCTCCTTAATACATTCTGTGGCTGCTGAGCTAAACCATCTTGATGACAATGATGCTTTGACCTTGGCAGCCAACCAAGTCCAGAATGCATTAACAGTTCACTTCATTAGAGTTTATGTAAAGAAACAATGTCCTTGCAAAAAATAATGGTTTTTATTGCTTCCAAATTTAGAGGAGCTACCCATTTGGAAATTTATTTGTGCCATTTTTTCAGATATTTCAATGTAAGAAAAAAAGATGACAGAAGAGATATCACTATATTGGGTTGAAATATATAAATACATATTGTGACATATTTTCTTTCTGAATTCCAAGTTCTGTCACTTGATAGCTAGTTTTTAACCTTTGAGTACTTTTCAAATGAAAAACAAACTTAAAAATGTTCTTCTTTAATTTAAGATGATATAGCAGAAACAATTAAAATAAAGTAACAGTTGACCTCCCCAAATGAAAAACAAAAAAATAACATTACAAAAATATATCAACTTTATATATTTTTCATGAGCTTAATATTATTCTGATCTTTTCAAGTTCCTTACTCAATTTACACAACCACAGTTCACAGGTTTCTGAACTGGATAACCCAAAGCAATTTATCCCTTGTACTAAACTTCTGTATCCAAAAACCACTGCAAAGACTAAATAAGTAGTTTGTCAAATCTGTTTGAATTCCAGATACATTAAAAATACAAAATGCACAACTTGTCTTCCTCTTTTCCCACAGCAATATATATACATACTCATATGTACATGAATTCATACATAGCAACGTGTCTTTAGTAAGGGTTGGTCTCCATTATCAAATTTATATTTTTTTTCACTGTATGTCAAAGAAAGAACAACTTCTAGTTACTCTTATGAAGCACACTGTATATTTTATTTCAACATGACAACTTTCTTAACTGACTTTAATTGAAAAAATATGCATGTACCAGACTGAGTCTACAGCATGTACACTGTCTTCTCCAAGGATTGGTGTAAGCGCAGGAAAGGGAGGTGCAATACACCCAGTTTGTAGGATGAATTTCAGAATGCCCTTGGCTGGTTGACAGAACAAAGTCAGGGAGTACATACACCTCTGTCAGTACTTCCCTAGGTGAAGGTATAGATATTGGCATTCATTCAAGGATTTCTTTACTAGGCTTCTTTGCATAAGATTCTTGTCCAAAAGATAGGTTGTGAAATCTTTTGTTGGGATGATCTCTACTTAGCTTAAGAGTTGTTGTTTGTGTGTGTTTGGTTTTATTTGTTTTAAGTTGCGTGTCTTTAATTCCATCTGTTTGGCTTCCAACAACAGAAGAATGATCATTTTAATGTTAGTCAGTTACAAAATAAGACTAACACTAATAAAGAATAATGAATATTTTTGCCTTCTATTGCTTAATAGGTTTTTTTATGCTTGGTTCCCTGTTGTAATAACATGTTTTTTCATTGTTTTGAAATTGTGAACAAAACCAAATTGAGGGAAGCTTTAGTATTTTTGCTTCATTGTCATCTAAACTACCTTCATTATCCTTAAATCCTATCAAAGTTTTGACTTTACTTGACAGAATAAGGTATATAGCCTTTCCTGTAATGGAGCATGGACTGTTGTAAGCCTATGCATATCAGAAAATATTCCAGAAGTAATTTTCTTGTCAAAAAGACAAATTTCCATGTGGAAGCAGGGGTAAAGATTCCCAATTTGGTGTATTATTAAATATGCATTGAAAGAGAGATACGATGTATGTGTGTGTGTGTGTGTGTTTGTGCGTGCAAGCAGATAGTTCCAGGTTGCGATGGTAACAGCAGCTCATAATTAGACAGCGTTATTTGTCCTACAAATACATGTACTTTTGAAGCAGTTTTCTCAAAAAGTTCTTTTCAGCACTTGGGCAAGATAATGACAGCTCCTTTCTGAATCAGAAAAGGGAAGGCTGCTGTGTATCTAAGTGCATGAACAGCACCAGTCCAAATTACAGAAAAGAAAAGATTCAAACTCTTTCTTAAAGTTCTTTGTTACAGATTGTAAAATAAAAGAAAAAAATATTAATGGAAGCATTTTAAATTCAACTGACCTTTTCCATGTTTCTTTTTTTGTTAAAGGAACCTTTTCAATAGGCAGGAGACACACAAAAAGCTCAGCTATTTCCTGAGAAAAGTAATAAAGAAAAAAAGTCATGTTTCCAGAATTCATTTGCACATATCAATGTTTTTGGATGCTAAGCAAAAGACAAAAGGTACAGACTGAATAATGCATTCTGCTGATTAATATCCCATCCTATTAAATAAGCAAAACCTTTCCCCTCAAACCAGCAGCCTTTACTAACTCTTTATGATGGTAAAATTGAGCTGATTCCAGAATTATCCTTAAAAGTAGTACAGACTTTGATATGGGATATAATGTCCCCTTCCACTAAGGATGCTGGATCTGATTAGTAAAATTCATATCTGCAAAACACTTATAAGATCAGTTATTTAATCATGAGACATACATTGAGGCTAAACATCATAGAAATAAGATTGTGAAGGTAAGGAATTCCGTTGTGCTAATGAAGATGACATTCTGACAGTCACACCAAGAAATAATGACTCTTGCCTAAAAAATACCCACAAGAGAAAACTCTAAATCTTAGCTAAACTTTAAAAATGGTATTATGAAACTATGCCTAATATAATTCAATAGCAAAACACCCACTAAAAAATCTATCTAATCAATCGAACATCATAACATTTTGGACAACTGTACAAATATTTTCAATGCCCTGGAGTTTGTTTATCTGCTTTTGATTGCCAATGCTTTCAAATAAGAAATATGAACAAAGAAAAACTGGTTTACTCATAAAATTTAAATCAAAGAAAACCATATCAGCTCTACCTGACAGTCAAGAGTAAATATCAAGAAGCAAAATGAAAACTGGGGAAAGAGATACATAGGAAAGTGGCACCACTATGTTGCTTTCCTTCTTAATCTGCTGAGGTTTTCCCACGTGTGTCTTCAGAGAAATCAGGACCATCAAGAGGTGAAACCTCTGGATTATTCACAACAATAAATCTTTTTATCAGGTAAAACTGGTAACACGATGTTGTATAGATTATAATGGACAGCAATCATGTAGTAGTTTTATTGGGTCTGAAAGTCCTTTGCATTTATAAACTGTTAGTGTAACAGACATATTTTTGAAATGCAGAGATTTTTAAGTCTGTCTTTTATACTTCATTTGTTTTCAAGGACTACCTGCTAAAATAATTCAAGGCAAACATTCATAGAAATTATTCATTGCACATTTATTTTAACAAACAGTTAACACAATATCAAAATGAAATAGGTCAATAAGCTAAAACTCTCTCTCTTCCTCTCAGAATTAGAGGAACATTTTTGTAATTATTATCATTTAACTTATATGTACATTTGCATACAAAAGGTTGTTATTCAGGTATACAATAAGTAATTGGTAATGAAATCTCAGAAAAATCAGGTCACACACAGTCAATATTTTTTGATTTTTTATCAGAAACCCAAGCATTTGAAGTAGCAGCATTTTTTTTCAGTAAACTTAAACTTAATGCATACAAGTTACACCAATCATTTTATTCAACAAACAAATAGAAAAAAATGTTTTTGTGAGTATTACAGATTTCTCTGTGTTGTGGAGAGTAGCTAGTGTTTATATCTTTAACAACACACTAAGGGAACACAATAAAAGATTTATCTTTTTGGCTACATTATTAATGAAGCCTGATTAGTGAAGTGTAATACCATAATAACAAAATGTCATATATGGATTATTATTGTTTTTTCTTTTGCAGCATCAAATGGCATGACTACCTGCAAATGTTTGTGACTCATTCCACGTAATGCTTTACTTACCATGCAGTGTAGCTTCAAAGGTTTTTATATTCTATCACTGGATTTTTGCAGAAAAGTATAGAAAAAATAAAATAGTCTGGGAAATGTGAAAACAACAAGCAAAACTTTTTGGTCTTTCAGTGCATTGTGGATACACACAAAAAATAGTCTGAAAGAGGAAAGGGAGAGAAAAAAAATAATATATGAGAATGATACTATGTTTTCTGTACAGGGATAAATTATGCCTGTGTGATCAACCACAATCACAGAGAGATTTGTTATCAGAGTACTGAGTCACATTAGAAAAAGTCAGACTTTGGAAACAAAGTGCTTTTACTGTGTTTCCCACATTCAGAAAGGAATAATCTGAGAACTACCTGTAATAGCAGCTACATCTTCTTTCAAAATTTTCCTGTCCTATGCAAGCCTGCAAAGGAGACAGCAACATCTCATTTGCAAGAGACACAAATCCACTTAGGCCCCCTTCTTCAAGTAGAATATCTCCACATTGGATTTTCTACTCTCTTGTGAACTGTGAATTTTGAAGTACATAACCTCTGGATATTTGAAGGAAGTAGGAATCCTTGGTTTTTTGGTTTGAGTTTCTTGGGAGTTTTTTAGGTTTTTTTGTTGTTTTTATTTCCCCTGTTCTCCTTTATGTCTACTATAATCCTTAGTATTTATATTTCAATTGTGTCCCAAGGTTAAAGTCCGAATCAAAGGTTCGTACCTCTAAGTCTACTGCAAACCTCTGAAAACTACGGTTGTGACTAAAAAGAAATGACTGGACACATTAACTAAAACTGCATCACTACAGGAATATTTTAAAAATTGAAAAGGCTTCTTTTCCTGTAAATGTCAGAGCATATATGGAAGAGTTACATTTTCAAAAATATTGTCTATTTATAGAAACCTGAGATAGACTGTCATTTACTAACAAGTAAAATGCTTGACTATCCATTCCCTGGAATTTTTGGAGTTTATATAAATGCATGCATGTGTGGTTAGAAAAATAGACAGATAGAGCACATATTTTAATTTTAACTGGTAAAATTAAAATAATTTGCATAATAAAAAAGTGGAAATACCAAGATTTATCCTTGTTTGCCGTTTTGGATTATTTTTTTTTCAGAGGTAAACAAGCCTGTTTTCCATTGTGTTAGAAATTCTTCAGATAAATGATGAATGAATATCTGAATAACTTGTATGCAGACAGTAAAAATCCCCTTTCACTGTTCACATGCTGTAATAATTAATTATTTTCAATGTACTGGACTATTTTGCCAGTCAGTTTCATATACTGATGTTTGGTCTCCTGATACTGACCTTTATTTCAAAACTAAATACAGGTATATTATGTTAAGTTTATTGGTTGTTTTTTTGGTCTTTGGCTTTAGGTTTGTTTGTTTGCTTGTTTGGAAAAATGATTCTGTGTAATGCATCATAATGCTTTTTGTGCTGATACACTGTCCTACATGACTACACTTTCATTAAAACAATCCCTTTGGTATAAAATAAGAACTCAGTGTTTCTCACAGAGTATCACTCAGAAATCATAGTAGCTATAGAAACAACCAATTTTCCATCTTAGTCAAGTGTGACAAGCACAATGGTGGTTGGGCTAAAACACAAAAAGTGTAAGTGGAAATATATTTTTCTCTTAATGATGTTCATACGTGGGGTCACTCTAGATGTCTCAGAAGTTAATTACTAAAAAACTTATATTGCAAAGATTTAAAAAATGAACCATCTGCAACACAGAAATTGTCAAAACAATAAAAAATTATAACTGAGTTTTTCTTTGATACAACAAAGAATGAAAAAAAGGAGTTCTAAGACACATATTTATATATGGGACTTACAGTAGGTACATTCTCTGCAAATTTCATTAATCAGTGGGCTTGTTTGTGGGAAAGTTAATTTTTAAGTGAACAAGTTTAATATTAAAAACTCACAGTTTTTATTTTTGTTTTTTTAATCTTATGATTTCAGACTCTGACACAGAGTAATGCAAATAGCCTGATATCTGGCATTATGCCAAACAAACATTTGTGCAACATTTTTCAATAAATAGAAAAAATAAGATTTACATTGGAATTCCTATACTGATACTGCTATGCCTCTGTGTTCAGTGCTAGAGTCTTGGTTATATGTAGAAATTTGTAAAATGGCTCATTTATTTTTGTGTAAACATTTCTCAGAATTCAACGCCATAATTTTGACTCCTTCACCTTCAAAACATGGCTCCTAAAAGGATCCAAAGAAAAACCAAGGAATAATATTTACTGGACTTTCAGATAACAGAAACACAGATGCTAAAATCCAGAAACAGAAAAAAAAAAGGTTTAGGCATATTTACTGAAAAGAAATTCATCAAATATTCTTACGTGGGATTCATTGTGCACACTGAATACGTTTAGTTTTAGAGATGAATTAACTTCTTCCTAGGGTGGTAATCTTATTATGCTTCACACAAAAATGCATTTTTTTTGTCTCTTTCAATTTTAAAAGAATCTTAGAGTGACAAGCTTAGGTTTTGACATTATTTCTTTAGACAATAAAATTTAGCTGAGACAATTATATTTGCAGTTATCACTTCAACTAAGAGAAGTCCTTGAGATACTACTAAAAGTGGAAAATTATTCCTAGGAAGTACCATGATAAATTTTCCTAAGACTCAATGCACATTCAAGAAAACTGTGTTTGAGACTGGGTAATGGGTCTGTTTCCATGGTCTCTTTCTACTCTTGGTAGAGAATGTATTTACTATGAAACTTTCAATAATTAATATTTCCCAGCCATATGCTTTCAGTAAGAGCACATTGGCTAAAAAAGGTAAGAACTAAGAATAACTGCATAGGAATTAGTTTTTAATGAGAAACAGAAGGGTTTGGCTACTTTTAAGATATTTTTTAAATACCTATTAAGCTGCAGTTCTATATGCATGCAAATTGTACTTGGGTTTCTTGGGGGGAAGCTGAAACAGAACACAATGTCTGCAATGTAGACAACATCTGAACTCCCAAGAGTCCTCAAATTTCAGTGAGGACAGGGAATCCAGTATTTCAGAAAAATAAAAAAACATGAAGTTATAAGTGAGAAATTTGGGGAGGAACTCATTGCAACATATTATGGTAAAAAATAAATGCATTAATAATCCAAAGAATTATGATGGTTTTATTTTTTTAGTTTATTAATGCAGTTCCTTTGTTGAATTCATTTGGGATTAACTCAAATTCATGTTAGAGTAGTTCTGAGCACCTTTTGGCCCACAAGTGATAACACAGTTGTCTAGCTATTTATTTAAGTCTATGAATTCCACCGGAACTTAAGAAGATTTTTTTCTGTTATTTTTCTTTCATTCTTATCTGCTAAATTAGATTTATTTTGTATTGTAACATTTCCTCAGTATTTAGTATACTTCTGAGACTACTGTTTTAGTTAAAGAATGGTATTGTCATCAGGGAAGATACTGCTCATATTTAAAGCACATGCCACTCCATTAGTTTTAGATTTTTGGCCTGGTAGTGACAGATGGCTTCAGTTAAATGGATATATTCTTTCAGTCAAATGTATATGTATATGTAGCAGACAGGAAAAAACAATAAATATTGTTTTATTAAAAACAAGTAAGAAAACTATAAGTTTCCAGATCAGGACAACTGAAAACTAACTATTTTTTATTCTTATTAAAAAAAAAAAAAACAAACCAGAAAGTTATGCATAACTGTGTTATCATTTACCAAAAGAGAGAATTTCACAAAAGCAGTAACAAAGAAAGAACTGTGCTTTTATAATAAAGCTATAGAGTGTATCTAGATTCACAGGGACTTTGTCTTTCTGAGCAGGCTTTTCTTAGTGACATCAAACATTATAATCTGCTAAGATCAGATAATTAAAACCAGATTTTAAAAATCAGACTATTAAATTCATATTATTTAAACAAACTGTTAGTAAAGAATGAATGAAACTCAGAAAGATTTCAGGAATTAAAGGAAAAGCATTCAAAAGGAACAATGGCATAGATTTGTCAGAGGCAAGAGCAAAGGAGAAAGAGCAAAAAAAAGCCCTTGTTGTGAAGCTAGAATAAAAAGAAAATTAGATTATTGGAGAATAAGACTCAAATACAATATAGTGCAAAAATAAACAAGGAGAAAACTGAAAGGTAGAGGTATATGAGAGCTTCCAGCAAGGTAGGGGAAGAGAAAATAACAGTGAATTAAAGAAACAATAAGGAAAGGAAGAAAGAAAAACTGGAACAACTGAAGAGAAGGCAGAAGGTTGTAGGAAGGAGATTTAAACAGCACAAGAAAAGCCTGATTAGTTAAGTGTGTTTACCTAGCTAATTAAATAATTCTTGATATAGTTTCTAGTACTCATTCAAGTCACCTACTTTCTTCTCATCACCCATATTTGCTCTTTCTTAATTGCTTGGGTGTCACCGGTTAATAAAGGTGATTTTCAGAGTTTATGTCTCAACTGGGCCAGATGTACCCTACCTTTCTCAAAAAGACAGTAAATCAGAAGTGGAATCTAGTCTAATTCAAAAGTGTCTATTATTCCAGCATGTAAATGTGTGAATAAAACTTACACTTAAAACTTGCTTAAAACTTGCTGAAATTTTCCAGAGATCTTTTGAAAAATGTTGTTTTATCTAACTTTGAAATGTGTATGGATTTAAATAGGTTTGATATACCCAGACAAAGCTGGAGAGGGCCTTAAACTGAAAGAGAGTAGGCTTAGATCAGATATTAGCAGAAATAAATTGTTTATTGAGAGGGTGGTGAGGCACTGGAATAGGTTGCCCAGAGAAGCTATGGATGTTTCATCCCAGAAAGTGTTCAAGGTCAGGCTGGATGGGTCTTTGAGCAACCTGGTCTAGTGGAAGTTATCCCTGCCCATGGCAGAGAGATTGAAACCAGATAATCTGTAAGGTTCCTTCCAAATAAAAACCATTCTATAATTCTATGATATTTGAAACCAACACCCTTCGAAGCAAGATTAATTTTATCACAGTTCAGGGGTTAGATTTACTTTCGGATTGCCAGCGTGTGAAATTAGTTGTTTAAATGTAAGTAGTAGTCTGAGTTTTTAACCTCTGTTATTGTTTGCTTAGTTTATACAGTCTGTGAAGAGTGGAAAACAGTAGATTGATAAAGTATACTTAAGTTAATTTTATTGCAATAGTTACTCGCAACATATAATAGGTACTTAGCTGCAGACAACTAATCTGGATCTGAAAACACCCATAGGACTCAATGAGTTTTCCTAAGTAGCTCATGTGAGGTTTCTTAATGACCCCTGCTGGACTTCCAGCTCCCCCTTTAAAAGGACTGGCTTCTCTCATGAGATTTATGTCATAATTTCCAGTCTCATGCATCTGCCCTTGGATAACCTAGGGCATCTGAAAGGTTGCCAGATGTCTATGTTAAGGTAACTGAACCAGCCATCAGATATGTATAGCCTAAATGTCTTCATCTGAATTAATCACCAAGGCTTCCTTTATAATTAATGAAGGGAAACAGATCCGTCTAAGGAGAAATGTATCAGACCTACTTTTAATATGAGGTGAATTTTATTTTAAAAGACCCTATTTCTTTTCAGTTAGGGCAGCAGGAGCCTATGGGACCTAGCCTGAATATAGGGATGTACATTATAAAAGTCTAAATTTAGTTGAATAAGTTCCATACAGTCCTGTAGGGGTGTAAGTCATCTTTTAAGGACAGGATGACTACTTGGAAACATTCAGTGTTCAGATCAATTTCTTTTCAGTGGAATAGACAAACAAATAAACTAGGCAAACCAATGATAAAGAGAAACAGATCAGACAGTTTGTGATTCTGTGTTAGAAAATGGAGGATATGGAGATATTTTTCTTTTTAATACCAGGTAGGACAAAATTCAGTAAAGTCACTAAATGAGAAATAAGATTTTTTCTTTTTTTTGGGAAAACTGGTATAGCTTTAACATGAAAACATTTCACCAGAGAACAGATATCTTTTAGCCATAACAAACAAATAAAAAGTAGGTATTTAGGGAACTCACCTAGAAAGATGATCCCTTCTTTGTGTCTAGAAGACTGCTTGAAAAATAATTTAGCTTTTAAACATTCAAAGTACCCAATATTGGTTATGCTGATATGAATTATGCAATTACATATTTGATTCATTTTATAGAGCTTTGCATTGCTAAATGGCAGACTGTAATTCATTCCCACTAAGTTTTACAGAGTGGTATCAAAATTAACAAGTTCATTTTGAATTACTGCTTTTCTAAACTGCTTATTCTCTATCTGGGATCTCCAAGGTAACATTCAAACTCAGGTCTTGCTTATAAATAACACTCAACTTCAAGATAAAAGGAAGCAGTTCTTTCATTCCTTCTGGTGAGGCTTTTCTACACTTTAATATAATTAAATGCTCATTGAGGCAGGATAGAAGTTTAAGATTTTTCTTAATTAAAAAAATAAAATTTATAAATAAAAATAATAACACTGAAAATACTTATTTTCAAAATTGTTATAATTGTTGAAATTAAAATTGCTGATCTATGTTTTAAGGGTTTTACAAATTTTTATGTAGGAGCACAAGTTCTAAGTTACACTATTATAACAACTGAAGAATATATTTCTTAGAATTTTTCTGAACAAGAAACCTGGTTTTTTAAAAGAATTTTTCTCACTATTTCAGTCTTCAGAATACTGAGAATTTAAAATGAGTGGAAATTTCAACATATGACAATGTTTTCTTCAAGAGAGAGAAAAAATACTTAAATTTACACTGAATGCTTTGGATTCAAATGCATGGCTACAACTTCCATGTGCATGTATTACATATGAATGCATGCACGTAAACTGCATTTGACTCATGAATGCATTCTTAAATGTATTTGTGTGCAAACAAAAGACACGTTGACTATTTTTCATATCACATGGTGCCATTTAAGATACAGAAAACGGAAATAGACAAGTAAGAGATATACTAGGTCACACATCATCACAGAGTGAAATTAGAGTACTAGTGACAGAGAAATAAGACAATAGCTACATCCAACAGCAGCTACTAATGAAAGTGCATGACTTTTAAACAAAGCATTGGTAAGAATGTGACCTTGTAATGTTCATGTAATATGCATAGAAGTTTTACAGATTCTCAAGAAGGATGAAATTAATTCTAGAAAACTAACATCTGCAGGTTTATAAAAAAATGATGGACTATTAGCATAAAACCATCACTATTAATCATTGACCGTTCTCCTTGACTAAAAACCAGGCAACAAAATGCTATTAGAAAATTGTAGAAGCTGTATTATTGAACTAGTACATTTTCTATATAAATGTGAAGTTGCTAAATAGTGAAACTAATCACTAATCAAAAACTTGATCTCAGCCAGGGTAAAGTCAGAAGGTTGTTATTTAAATAGGAGGAGCTGTCTCTTAAGTAAGTGATCTGTGTCCACAATGTCAGTTGCAGTGGCACAATTCAGGTACAAGTATGAGCACTTCACCTCAATAACAAGATTTCAGGAATGTTTTTTTTTCTTTTCTTTAAATATTCCTGTTTCACTTTTCTGCTGCCCCTGTTATTTCATGCTAAAACCAGGAAATTTTTAATGTGTGAAATGGTGTTTTGATATCTGTTTTAAAACTAATCAATCTGGTATGATTGATTGGTTGGTTATTATTAAAATAGCGAAAGTTTGATGGCATGCTCTACCTGTCATGGTTTGAATGACAATGTTTGCATTCCCAATTCTTAAGCCAGTTGCAGATACAAGAAAGTAATCATATGGTATGCAGTTCATTCTCTTCTGTAGTGAAACAGTCGTTCACCAATATTGATGATCTTCAGCATGACTAAGGAAAGTAAGTGGGGTATATTTGATGTTAGGGATAATACTGTTCACTTTCATTAAATACTCTGGCATCTGGTCCAGCAAGTTTCTTTAGGGCAGGAAATGGTTTATTCTTTATTGGAAGCAGAGGACAAATCTGCCAGCATGTAACACTACAGGTGTTATTTCTTTGTTCTTTAAGACAAAATAATGTGAAGGATTTGAAAACCAAAATACTTTTATCACAACTGCATGCAATTGTATGGACTGCATAACTTCCCTTTTCTCTGTGAGAGATCCCAGAATCTAGAAGCAAAGCTGGGCAGATCAGCACAGTCATTCCAGTGCTGCATTATGTAGACCTGGGAAAGGGTTTTAGGGTTCCTTCAGAGTCTCTCAGGTTTTTCCTTTTCTACATTCCCTAATGAGTTCCCTATCTATAAGACTGGATAGGGAATACTTCCTTGGTGACCAGACCATTCAAACTGCACTAATGTTGTCTATTTTGTGGTCTCCTTTTTCAGTGCTCAGTATCTGCCTCTTCAGAACACCTCTAAAAGTTTGCACTTCTTATGTTCAACAGGTTGTTTTTACAGTTTGTCTATGTCCCTGAGCACACAAAAACTATTCAGTGTTAGTTCTGTTGTTTGAGACAGGTGGTCAAACATATTTCTCCTACTTCTACTTAAACAACAGGTTGGTTAGTTTGTCTACTGCAGCAGAAGTTCATGGATTGGATAAGCAGTCCTTGATGCACCTGAAAAGAACTTATTCCACTGATACAAGAATAACTATGCAGTATGATATGTGCTATGTACTGCTACTTACTGTAGAACTGTGGTCTCTTGCAGTACTTGGGTGTCTCAGTGGCATTTTTGATGTATTCACAACTTAATTAGACCAAAATTCTCTGGGCATGTGGATGTCAGAAAGTCCAAAAGAGCCAGGAAAATTCAATACGTGAAATACCTCTGGAAAGAGTAAAATTCCATCATTTCTTTTCCACATGCAATCTCAAATAGTTTGTGTACAACTGTAGATTTCATAGTGTCATTTCAGTTCAGCTACAACAGAATAAATGCCAAAGAGGTAAGTAACTTAATAAAATATAGCCTTGTTTCAAGTTGTGAAAAAATGTTTCTCAAACTGGCCTCAGAATCAAGGTAATTCTTCTATTTTTTTTGTTTGTTTTAAAGAATTAGAAAGAATGCTGTAAAAAGACCACACAGGTATGCAGAAAAAAGCAACTGAATGAGAATTTCAACAGATCTGATGTAGGTCTGATGATAAATCTTAGTTATGTACAGAATTTAGATTTTTGCATTCCATGCATTTAGCTCAGCTGTATAATATACTCTCAGTTTTCTTGATGCGAATGCCTATCTTCCAAAATTAGATGACCACAGCAAAACATATTTCCAAATATATAACCCCCATTTACCTCCTCTGCCCTCACTAGAAGAGTTTGCACCAAGTCAGCACAGAATAGAATACTGTTTAGTGATGTAGTATTGCTTTGATGCTATGCAAAATTCTGTTTTGAACTTAAGAACTTCTTTAAAACATGAGTTCAATGTGTAAAGCAAAGTACATTTATATATGGCAATGTCAGTTTTCCTTGTTATGCTGTTATGTTCCTTGTTCTTTCTTTCTGCAGAGGGTGTTGGAATACTGTATTTTGTGTATCTCAGTGTTTCAACTGGCATATTTTTCTACTAAACGTTTTATTTAAGAATGTTTAATTTGCTGATGCTTACAAGCATTAAGACTTCTACTAGAACATATCAGCCAAAATTATTTTCTTACTGCTTTTATCCTTTAATTAATGACTTGGAACATACTTTTAAACTCATTAGCTCTAACAATTATCTGTAGAAAGGCTAAGGGTTATAGTCCCTGAAGATCTGAGATGGTGTAGTGGTGAATTTTAAAGACTAGTTTTAACTCTTGCTTTAGTAATGCAATATACACCTTCAGCTACAAATCAGGTCTCCTCATGCAGTTTCTAGAGACTTGCAAAAAAAGTAGGTGCTGAACTTCCTAAGTCTGAGAATGATCATACATGACATATGGGTGTCTTATTTTACCTGTCAGTGACTTACCTAATAGTTGAGAAATTAGTTTGCTATCCAGTTTTTCTCAATAGTTATTGGAAAACAAATTTAAATTCTAAAGAAAACATATATTCTAAAATAAGAAAAATTGCTGAAGAATCTGCTGTAGGCTAAGGGACCTATTCAGATGGTGAAATACACATACATAGTGTATTTTGAGATCTTATCTTTATATGTTATCACAACAGCTCTTCCAGCTGCTGCTTCAGAAGGTTCGTGTTATGTCTGTCAGACCTGTAGAGATATTTCAAGTACCTCACTGCATCTAAAATTGTACTAAATTTCTGTATTTAGGCACCCGACTTGTTTACTTTTAGATAGTAAAGTCAAGTTCATTCTCTCAATTTTCTAGTTCAGTTTTTCAGTCAAAATATCAAGCTGTTCAGCTCATCTCAAAGGCAAGCACCTCCTCTTACTTTCACAAAGAAAAATGTTGAAATACAGCAGATGTACATATCTGACCTTTCCTAACTTGTTCCTCCTATACTGATGAAAAGTCTACTTTGCTCCAGATTTTCCCAGAAACCTCAGTGGTCTAGGACTCCTGAAGATCATTTTACAATAAAGACTGATGTGAAAAAGGCATTGCCTACCTTGGCCTTTTCCATTAATTTTGTTAAATAACCTTCTGTGTCATTCAGCAGTCAGTCCACATTTTCCCTCATGTTTGTTTTTCTTCTGATAAACTTATTTATCAAAGGTGTTGTTCTTGCTCCTCACATGACCTGCTAGATTTTACACCAGGTGAGTTTTGATTTTTCTGGTCCCATAACTGACCACTCAGTGTCTGTATTCTTCCTGGGTGAGTTAAACTTCCATCGACATCCTGTATGCTTCCTTTTATGTCTGAGTTTTGCCAAGGGATCCTTGTTCACTGCCATGAACATTGCCAAGGTCCTCTGCCATGTTTACTTGACCTCCTCTATTTTTGAGATTGGAGGAAACAATGATTGAAAAGCATTAATTTTTATGGGTGTGTTTGGGATAACATTGGAAATTTCAAACTGACCTAATGAATTTTGGGAATACATAATAGTCAAATCATTGACTTACATGATATAGTCCCCTTGAAGGGAATTAGAGTTTTGTTTGTAGTTTCATTTCTGAGTCTGATTTTGAATAGCAGGGATTTCATCCAGTAATATGCCTAGTCTGGGCACATAATTACACAAAGTTTTTTTCTCTTTCAATAAAGTATATCTGCCAGTCAGTTTCCTTTATAAATCATTTATGTTTGCAGTGGAAGATGTAGTTGTCATGTCTTCAGATATCATCTTATATCTAAACTATGAGAAAATCAGATTTTGAAAGGGATGTAGAATTTAAGAAAGGATTTGACTCCCTTAAAGATTGCTGATAGACATTATATTAGCAGTAATATATTGACTTCTCTCTTTGTCTTGAGGGGGTAATTTGCTAGTTCAACAACTCAGGTTCAGTTCTAGGAATATCATTTTCTTTGTAATCAATGACATTTTCACTGGCTACCATAGGAAAGACTAATACATCTGTGATGTAAAAGAGAAAATCATAACTGCCTTTAACTCCTATGGAACATGATAATGAAGGTATTATGAAGGTTCTAAAGCCAATTTTTTTTTTATTACTGCAAAATATGACTCTGACAGTTATTGCTTGTATGGTCAGGTACAGACAGCTCTACTATTTATTGCTGCTTGTTAAATTTATCATTTGCCACTAAAATATTTGATTATAATTTTTCTTAAAATACATTCTGGGATTACATAATTTATTTCAGACTGGCAACTTTGAAAGTTTTGAAAAGAAATTATTCTCTTCTGATTTTGACTTTCCGAATGTCTAAGTACCTGGTTAGGAAAGATTGCATAGGAAGGATACAGAGTTGTTTCCTATGGAGTTTTTCAAGGAGTGGTGTTCAAACTGATAGTAGAATATATTTAATTAAAATGCTGACACAAAACATCAAAGGGTGCCATTCAGTTCTAGACTGCAGATACATATGCTGTAGATGCTTACAGGTAGACACAGAAATTACTGTGTCCACATGCAAGGAAGATGTTCATATATATTTATAGTTACTGGAGCAACAGGTCTTGATTCAAATGCGCACACATAAAAATATGATATCATTTGAGATTTTATGCAATACTTGGTGTGGTTAAACTGTGACTCAGGAAAACTGTGTTCCCAGTACCTCTCATGCATCTAACAATCCTACACAGAGGTCTCAGGTACATTTAAGTGGACAGCTTATGCAACTGTTTCTTTTGGCCTGATCAAGAAGATCTGTAAGGCTAAGAATACATTATATAAGCAACATTTAAGGATATATCTTTATGCATATGCACACCAATTAAGCCAACCAGTCTCTTCAAAGGTGTAATATATTTATTTTAGTTTATATGCTAAGATATTAAGTATTGCTGCATAGATACCTTTCAATTTCAGATATCTAGGTGTGTGTTTGTATATATATTTAAGCTGCAAATACACATACACATACACATGGAATGCATAAAAAACCCTGAGAGGAGGTATTGTTTTTTTATCTGTAAACTAAAAAGAAGGCAAGCTCCTTAGATAATATAAAATTAGGCCAAAGACCAGTATTGTAAAACTCCATGGGTGTAAGCTTTAAAAAAATATATTTATATTTACAGAATATAATCTGGATTTACATATATATATATATACAATTAATTGAAGCAAGTTTTCTCAAAACTTGCTATCACTTCTAAGGGCAATGCTAAAAAGATATTCACTGACTTTTCAAATTTCTACTGAAATCAGAAGTCATGTTCTCATATACCTCTTGTACTCGTATAATGGAGGGTTGTAGATGGGAACCGAAGCCCTGGCTTTACAGAGCGGGAATAATAGTATTCTTTTATCTCAGGGACCTCTGAAAAGACACATATCATGAGGTGTATTAATGAGTGCTCTGAAGCATTCAGATGTTGAAGTGAGTGCCATGCAGGTTGATATGAAAATTACTAGTCCCATCTTTAAACAAGACTGAATAGCATAGACTAAATAATGATAATTGGTGCCAACTATGCAGTAATGAAGAAAAAAAAGGCATGGTAGCTTCTCATAAAATGATCATAATCTAGAGTGTATAGTAATAGAAGCATATATTTTATTGGGAGGTGTATAAGAACAGGTGGTTATGTGATTAAAGTGTGAAAAGGGAGAGAGAAAAAAGGGAGAGCAATTACATGTGTGTGTTCATCGGTACATGTTTATATCTTCTAAATTCTGTCATTTTCTAACACTTCAGGGTGTGAAAGAATGACCTCAGTGCAGTTCTATTTTGATAAAGGCTCCCTCTGTCTCTGTTATGTGTGGGCACAAGAGGTTCTCAGGTCTGTAGATGACAAGGATCCTAGGATAAGACTGTAAGGAAGGACTATTGCTTTAGCATTCTCAGTGTTAAAGGCACAAAATCAACAGGACACTTGAAACAAGATAGAACATCTTAATGCTGTGTGTACCATGGTTGTTATTTCGTCCTTTCCTGATAAGAAATAGCAAACATTCTAGATAAATGTATAGTATTATATACTGTATTAAAATAAGTCACAGGTTTTTTACTTCATACTCAGCAAAATACGGAAACATGCATTAATATATTAATCTAATTAGTTTCCAAAATCTGAACCTTAAATTTTAAAACTCAAGTGAGTAAACAGTTTTATATCAAGATTTGTATTTTTTTACTTATAGATCAACACATATTTTGGTGAAAGGAGTTGACAAGTAAAGTTGCTAAATTTACAAAAAAATATTCTTCCTGGAAGCAAGTTGCAAGCAAAGCCAAGAAATTAAAAGAAATAATTTAACAAACAGTGACAAAGAAAAGTAAAGAAAACATGGAGAGGGACAGTTAAGTACTTTCCAATCATTTCTACTAAAAGTTTAACAAATTTTTGGTAAGAATTTTAAGTAGAGTTTGCAAGCAAGCATAATGCAGTTATGCTCACATATTCATCATTTAGAATAAAAATATACCTATTTTCTCCCCAGCAGTCCAACTGTGGTCAAATTATTGACCAATTCCTTGTTACTAACTCATTATTATTATTATTATTATTATTATTATTATTATTATTATTATTTTATTATCCTAAAATTATATTAGCAGCAGTGTTTCACATTAAACCTTTAAGAATTCTGTATTTTGAATAATAGTGTTCACAATATATAGGTCTGAACATGGCAACTGGGATACTTCTACTGCTTCAATCTTTAAATATTCATGACAAGAGAGAAAAACTGTGCACANGTGTCCACATGCAAGGAAGATGTTCATATATATTTATAGTTACTGGAGCAACAGGTCTTGATTCAAATGCGCACACATAAAAATATGATATCATTTGAGATTTTATGCAATACTTGGTGTGGTTAAACTGTGACTCAGGAAAACTGTGTTCCCAGTACCTCTCATGCATCTAACAATCCTACACAGAGGTCTCAGGTACATTTAAGTGGACAGCTTATGCAACTGTTTCTTTTGGCCTGATCAAGAAGATCTGTAAGGCTAAGAATACATTATATAAGCAACATTTAAGGATATATCTTTATGCATATGCACACCAATTAAGCCAACCAGTCTCTTCAAAGGTGTAATATATTTATTTTAGTTTATATGCTAAGATATTAAGTATTGCTGCATAGATACCTTTCAATTTCAGATATCTAGGTGTGTGTTTGTATATATATTTAAGCTGCAAATACACATACACATACACATGGAATGCATAAAAAACCCTGAGAGGAGGTATTGTTTTTTTATCTGTAAACTAAAAAGAAGGCAAGCTCCTTAGATAATATAAAATTAGGCCAAAGACCAGTATTGTAAAACTCCATGGGTGTAAGCTTTAAAAAAATATATTTATATTTACAGAATATAATCTGGATTTACATATATATATATATACAATTAATTGAAGCAAGTTTTCTCAAAACTTGCTATCACTTCTAAGGGCAATGCTAAAAAGATATTCACTGACTTTTCAAATTTCTACTGAAATCAGAAGTCATGTTCTCATATACCTCTTGTACTCGTATAATGGAGGGTTGTAGATGGGAACCGAAGCCCTGGCTTTACAGAGCGGGAATAATAGTATTCTTTTATCTCAGGGACCTCTGAAAAGACACATATCATGAGGTGTATTAATGAGTGCTCTGAAGCATTCAGATGTTGAAGTGAGTGCCATGCAGGTTGATATGAAAATTACTAGTCCCATCTTTAAACAAGACTGAATAGCATAGACTAAATAATGATAATTGGTGCCAACTATGCAGTAATGAAGAAAAAAAAGGCATGGTAGCTTCTCATAAAATGATCATAATCTAGAGTGTATAGTAATAGAAGCATATATTTTATTGGGAGGTGTATAAGAACAGGTGGTTATGTGATTAAAGTGTGAAAAGGGAGAGAGAAAAAAGGGAGAGCAATTACATGTGTGTGTTCATCGGTACATGTTTATATCTTCTAAATTCTGTCATTTTCTAACACTTCAGGGTGTGAAAGAATGACCTCAGTGCAGTTCTATTTTGATAAAGGCTCCCTCTGTCTCTGTTATGTGTGGGCACAAGAGGTTCTCAGGTCTGTAGATGACAAGGATCCTAGGATAAGACTGTAAGGAAGGACTATTGCTTTAGCATTCTCAGTGTTAAAGGCACAAAATCAACAGGACACTTGAAACAAGATAGAACATCTTAATGCTGTGTGTACCATGGTTGTTATTTCGTCCTTTCCTGATAAGAAATAGCAAACATTCTAGATAAATGTATAGTATTATATACTGTATTAAAATAAGTCACAGGTTTTTTACTTCATACTCAGCAAAATACGGAAACATGCATTAATATATTAATCTAATTAGTTTCCAAAATCTGAACCTTAAATTTTAAAACTCAAGTGAGTAAACAGTTTTATATCAAGATTTGTATTTTTTTACTTATAGATCAACACATATTTTGGTGAAAGGAGTTGACAAGTAAAGTTGCTAAATTTACAAAAAAATATTCTTCCTGGAAGCAAGTTGCAAGCAAAGCCAAGAAATTAAAAGAAATAATTTAACAAACAGTGACAAAGAAAAGTAAAGAAAACATGGAGAGGGACAGTTAAGTACTTTCCAATCATTTCTACTAAAAGTTTAACAAATTTTTGGTAAGAATTTTAAGTAGAGTTTGCAAGCAAGCATAATGCAGTTATGCTCACATATTCATCATTTAGAATAAAAATATACCTATTTTCTCCCCAGCAGTCCAACTGTGGTCAAATTATTGACCAATTCCTTGTTACTAACTCATTATTATTATTATTATTATTATTATTATTATTATTATTATTATTTTATTATCCTAAAATTATATTAGCAGCAGTGTTTCACATTAAACCTTTAAGAATTCTGTATTTTGAATAATAGTGTTCACAATATATAGGTCTGAACATGGCAACTGGGATACTTCTACTGCTTCAATCTTTAAATATTCATGACAAGAGAGAAAAACTGTGCACAAAGAAGAAAGAGAAGAAGATGAAACATATTATATTTATTAGACTGTCTTGCTTCATTTCTTTCTCTTTCTAATGTGCTGCGAGATCTCTAGTTGCAGTCTGATGCTTTGTCATATTTTATTAGTCCAGGGCTTCTAATTCTGTTTTCTCATCTTTAAAGCTGTCATCAGATGATATAATATTTATTTTTCAGAACTTCATTAGATTTTTCTAGGCCTGGTGAAATGTCATTTTTATTTTTTAAAGACAGTGAGTAAGAAAAATCATCAACTAAAAAAATCACATAATTTTTTTTTTAATAGGACATACATACACAATATTTTTGAATCACTAATCCTGCTGCCACTTAAATTGAAGCAACCTTAATGTGTTGGGTTGTTCCTCTGACAGCCAATCAAAGTTCTGGTTGCACTTCTCAGGGTGACACTTTTCCTTGATCCATAGGTGTCAAACGGTGATGATAACTGAGTTATTTTGTGGTCTGTTCAAATAAATATTTTAAGCAACCTACATGGACTTACTAATTTTAATGGTATTCATTACCGCATTATTTTTTAGCGGCATTGTCCATTTAGTATAGCAATTGCACTATCTATAGACATTCTGTTCTGAATATAATTCAAGTTGTCTTTTCTGTTTCTTAAGAACCACAACTTTGGATAAGTCTAATGAAGAGATGATTTTCATATCCCTAAATATGAATTCTATCAACATCAATCCTAAAATACAGTTAGATAATAACTTTAGCCCTAAATCCTTGAGCTAGAATATACCTGTGGAATAAATAAGTAATATGATAGTTTCAAAAATTACCATTAGTCTACATAAAATATTTAGCAGACCTTAAAATTAAAGCACCAAGTTGAGTATACTATTTAAAGTAAAAGGGAAAACAATTTTTCCCTGCTGCTGTTGTGAAGTCCTAAGCAATGAAAGGAAAACAGATAAATACTAGTGGAAGCAGTTCCTTATAAATGGGAAAATACTACAATTTGAAAATAAGCATTTAAGAACCAAGTAAAGTTATTCAGTCAATGAATAATTGAAGAGTTTATAACCTTAAAAGTGAAATAGATAGACTTTCTTTATTGTTTCCAGACTTCTTATTATCGTTTTGGTTACAACCTTTAGAAAATAGCATTATTGATTTCCAAGAATGTCCACTTCAAGTTAGCTATCTCTTTTATCATAAGGAATAGTGCTTTAGAGAGTTATTGGAATAAAATGGTCATACTTTAAAATGAGCTGCTGAAGAAAGTGGTATAGTTGTTGTTGGTAAAAGTACCATTTGTGCTGACATTGTGCAGAACATTCATACAGCAGAGAAAGACCCTGCAGCTTGTTTAATTAAGTGGGGAACATTATGATCATTCTTAGTTCATGGCGCAGAACTGCAGAATTCTCATACAGGCAGCATGCTATGTCGCTCATTAGACATCTACTGGAAGAGACATACTGAATTTTATGCTGGTTTCTGACTTATGGGAAGTATTTCTAAATCTTCTGTAAGTACATCTACAAGAACATCCTCGTACTAAATACACCATTTAAAACTATTCAATGAGTCCCTCTTCAGCGCCATCAAATAATTCCAATACATTATACAAATTTATCAGTGGACTGGAATATTTAGAAATTAGGATATGCATTGTAAAATAAAATATCTAAGTTTGAATTTTTCAGGATTTTTTTTTATTTTCTAAATAGCATTGCATCTGTTATTTGACCCGAGTTCTTCCAGTACTTTGTATTATGCCTACAACTACTTAGCAATTAAATATTTTCAATATTGTACAGACTTTTTTTTAATACTTTTTTTTAAGTTTTGAGTTGTGTGTAAGGAAAAACAGCCTTCAGAAAACAAAGTTCTTTATGGCCAGTAAATAATCTTATTATTTTTTCAAATATTATTTGTAATCCATTCCTACCATTTCAAACTTCTAGATGTAAGTGAACTGAAACACAGATTGTTGCTACATGATTAAGTGATATATTCAATGATTAAGGTAATATGTTTAAAGACACATCTTATAAAAAATCCTACTTTTCTCAATCCTGCAACATCTGTACCAACAATACATTATAAATGTTGGTTTCAGTGAGCAAAATCTCCTCTATTTATTTTTCCATTATTTGTACACCTTCAAAACAACGTCCTTAGTAGGACTGGAAAATGATTCCAAAAAAGGCTTTCCTACTACAAAAATAAAAAGGTGCTTGTTCAGTAAAATGTCAATTACCTAAATCCAAGTGCATCCAAGTACTTTTACAGTCTGTAGTGCAATTGTGCCTGTCAGTTGGATAATATTAGCTTTTGTTAGAAATACTTTCTTGGTAATATTTTCAGGGCATGAAAATTTTCCTCGATTGTCTTTTATAAACAAACTTCTGTTATATTCTGCTGCAAAACAAGAATTATGAAATGAGGTATATGACCTTACAGCAGTGTTTTTGACTGTGTCTCATTTCTTATTAAGCCACACCTAAGCAGTTGTTAATCCTTCACCCTTCTACAGCTGATGTATTTAAAAGCAGCAAAGAGTTTCTATTCCCTTATACGTTTACTGTATTTTACAAGTCTTATTTTAATACAGACAGTCTTCTGAAAACTTGAATAATGTCCTTCTTGAAACACACCTTTTCCATTTCTGTTCCAGAAGGCTACATTTAGATTGACAAATTAAATGGCACTGAGACCCATCATTTTGGGACAGCCTGAATTAATTCTGTTAAACACATTTCAAAACAGGGTGGATTTACACAAACGTCTTTTGGGATAATGTTTCTTACTCTAAGCCAACACTAAACTCGTGGAAAATATTGACTAGGAGAATTGGACTAAGCAAAATCCCTGACAGACACTCTCCTAACCTTTGAAGAGTGTGTGTATGCTTAAGTTCCTGTACTGGACAACATTCCCTGTCAATGTTTATCAGTGGTATCTGATGGCATAAGCGAACAGGTTGGCATTTTAAAACATGCAGTTAAAGTGAGACACAGAACTTTGAAGATTAGTCTGTTGTCAGCTGGTTTTAACGAGACAGCAGATTTTCTCTTAGGAAAAGCGAAAATAGTTTTTGTAGTGTAGTCAAAAGCCCATGTATTTTTTTTTCTTCTAGAGGCTGCATAATAAAAAAAGTAAAAAAGAAAAACAAACTTGTCACAAAAAGAAGTTTGTCTTTCCAGGTTGAAAATAACTGAACACAAGCATTGGGGGCCTGGAGAGGAAAGAAAGAGATTCCAGTTGAAATGCAAGACAGGCTCCATATGGGAGAATGCTTCAGAAGAGGAGGTATAGGAACTTGTGTTTCCCAAGGAAGGATATCTAAATGGTAACTCAATAAGGCTGAGTTACCATTTGGGGGATATTTCATGTTGTCTGGTCCAAACTAGATTCTGCTTACAATTGTATCTCATTAAGCATTCTGATTAATGGGTGTGCTGGTGGGAAGCACCAGTAAAACTTGCAGTTCTTGTGTTTGTGCATTTCGAAAAGGTTGTCAGAGGTACGACTATACTTTGCTACAATCTAAGCTGGTTTAATCTGCAATGTTACTTGTCCATCCCACTGTGTACTGATGAAATGGATCTTCCAGTCTGTTACTTCACAGTAGGATGTTTGCTTGGAAAGCTGGTCATGGATTTAAAGATGATCAGCCCAGTGGTCTGGTAATGGTATACACTACCTATATAGTGGGGGAGCTGTCAAGTACTCACAAATGCAGTTTACATAGAATAACACAAAACATTAGGTCTTGAGATCCATAGGGTTTTGTAGAGATGGGACAGACGATTCATTTTGCCCTAAAGCACAAAATAATGTTTAGTATTCCTCTCAGGTCAGCGGGCAGGAGTCAGTGTACTAGACAGCCAATACCTATAGACAAAATGTCAGAACAAAGCATGGCTTTTTCAGAAAATAAGATTTCAGAAAAGAAAATATGGAAAAATATTATAATTATAAATAATTTTATAAAGACAAATAAACCTTAATTTTAAATATTTTAGTTCTATTTTTAACAATGCACAGTTATTTAAAACCCCTAAGAGAATAGGCTGTCACTTAGGTAATGCAGAGATTCTATTTTCCTGTACCACTTAATTAAAACGTACCTACAAATGTAAAATGAAACACAGAGGATATTAAAATACTGCAAATAAACCTGCACTAATGTACTTAGCATCTCATTTTGTTACCACAAATGACACTAGCACAAAGGAAGTATAGAATATAACGGCAACAGCAAAATTAGATATTTAAAAGAAATGTAATACTTATAGCCATTGACAATAAGTACCTTTTCACATTGAGAACTTTGTATGCTGAGTTATTTACTTATGCTATTGATCTAAATAATGATGACTTTCAGTTGTCTTGTCCCAAAAAGAAATGTCAGAGATCTGGGTGTCCAAATACCTATGGACAATGAGAGATTCTCTCAGATCTCAGATTTATAAACTTCCCACATATGAAATTGCTTCCCCATCAATGTCTTACTCCTCCAAACTTATTCTTTCATTCTTTTTGCCATGTTAATATTAAAAAAGGTGTCTTAGAATGGTTCAAAATATATATCAATATCACTCTGAAATTAAATAGATACATGATCACCAGGGCTTTTTTTTCCTTCAGTGTTCATTCACTCTACATTTCTATTTAAAATAAAACAGAAGCTAGAATTTTTTTCTCTATTTCATTCAATTTATTTTTCCATGATATAATTATTACAGATGAAGACAACACAAACTGTGATGCAATATTGAACAATAATGTAATGCATTGTATAAATTTATAAAGAAGCAGACATTTCACCTGATGAATTAAAAATATTGCTGACTCTTCTTAAATTATAAAATTATTTTACCTAAAACCCACTGTTATATATCTAAACAGCCTCAGTAATGTCTTCCTTCTCTGGCAGAACTACTGTATTGCATTGTGAACTGTTTTTTTATCTCTGTAAATAAATGTATGATATTCGTGAACACCTGAATCAAAGTAAAATGAGTAAAATATATTTCAATCAGTAAAAACTGTCTCATTTTTAACTGAAATGTTAATATTTCTTCTTCTAAGATGAAGATTTGGATGTCTTCTACCCGTAAGCTTTTTCTGTCATCTTTCAGGTGCAGAAATTTCTTATGATGGGAACAGTGATGTACTTGGAATGATATTGCTGGAAGGGGTCAGTAGAATGGAACAGAATGCTGATCTATTATGCAGTTGGCTACTGCCTGTAAGCCTTCACTCATGCTCTTTGGGGTCCCATGATAAGACTGAAAAAACCTTACTATTCTTTTTTTTTTTTCACTGGTTGTAGTTTGTTTTTTTTTCTCTAAATTTTTGAGTGAAAAAAAATTGTTTGCTAAGAGAAATTACTTAATCTCAAGAATTGTCTATTTTTCAGTCTTTTCTAGGTTCTTGAACTTCTCTAATGCCTTGATTACTTTGACTGCTGTAATTATGAAGACAAGTGTAAAAATTTTAGTAAAATAAATTTAAAGAAGTATTTTTGTTTGATTAACAAAAATATTTGGATGGGATTAACAAGATCCTTCATAAGGAAAAAGTCATGTTAAATGACATTTTCAATGGTATGTTCCACTTTAATAGCTTTGAAGCCTTTGCTCTTGTTTTCATCACATTTATAGTTATGACATTTGTTAACAATATTTCAGTTAACTGTTTTCAGATAACAGTAAGAAAGACTGTTAGTGGAAAAAATATATTTTGATTCCTTTTAAAAACTTTAATTCATTACAAATTAAGACTTTTCAAATATCTTCTTCATGAAGAAGGCAGTATCAGCTTGTTTGTTTATTTGTTAGATAAGCATTCTGGATGGAGTATTAGCTGTAAAATCCTAATACCACATAAAATAAGACATGATGTGTTCTTAAAAGGTCATCAAGACACTGTCTTCCCTAAAGGTTACTACTCTGTGCTTAAACTAATTTTTATGTTTGACCTACTCTATTGAAATCTCCACTGACAGGTATTCTTTAACCTCTAGATAATATCTTTCCATTATCCACTACCTCTATGTTTGGAAAGTACTTTCAACAGCATGTTTGTACTATAGCTTGTAGATAATCTGATTTAAAACAGCTTGTATTTCTGTTGTCACAAATTTTGTTAACTACCCTGGTGATCTATAATAATCACCCTCCATTTTTGAGTATTACCACTTGCTTCTACTGTGATTTTTTGTTTTCTGGTATTATCTTTACCTTAGGATAAAATTTACACACCTTCACTGGCCTTCATTTGGCAGTTCACAGTTACCAAATCAGTTCTGGGGAAAAAAAAACACAAAAACAAATGAAAAACAAAAGGGAAAAAAAAAAGAAAAAACAAAACCCAAACCAAAACCCTACAACCCATAAAAATGTGCCCCTGAAGTTTTCAGTTAGCACATATCTGAAAATTATAAGCAATATATGCAGGCAATATACAAATATGCAATAGACCATGAGAAATGTCACTTTACTGCCTGCAAAAAAAGACCAGCATAAAAGAAAAAGATTACTAATTGTCTTTCTGTCTTATATTTTCCTATTCAATACAAACTTCAGGATCACTGCAGCTTGAATTTTCTTTGCATTACTAGACTCAATACCAGGAAAAAAACATAATTAAAAGGGGCTGGGCAATAACAGTTCCTGTGTTAAAATCCATTATCCATTATATTATCACTTAGCTTTAAGTGACTAACAAGACCTGCAATTGTTTTGCCACAAGTTTATCACCCTCCTGAGAATAAACTATTTGAGCAGTGAATTCTCTTCTCTTTAGATGGTTTAAAGTAAAAATTCTCTGAGTTACAAGCCTTCATGTTCTGAACTGTGAAGAGAGAAAAACTGTTCAAGTTCAAGTAAATTATGTCAGTTGGTTACATCTCAGTGAGACAGAAGCAAAACAATCTAACAATGCTTATTATTTACATTGGTAGTGTGGCTCTTGTGTTACCAACATCTGGTACTCAGAAAGACAGGAGCGGGACTGATATCAAAGGAATTATATCAATGGATAGTAGGTCTCCGGAGCAAATTACATTTTTTTTCCGTGTCCCGTTGTGAATTCCAGCACAGACATTTTTATAAATCTTAAAAAAATTCCAAAATCCAATAAACAAAAATACCCCCAGAAAATTTTATTTCCAATTAAGTTTCCATAATTTTGGAGTGCCTGTTTCAATATCAGGATGCTTATACTTCCAGATATCTCATTTAGTTCCATCATTTGTATTGAAAACATACCCAAAGGTGGTATGTTATTAATATATTTATCTCAGAAGGATGAGAAAAAAGAGAAACTTATGTAGGAGTTTTTTGTTCTTATTGGGAATTTTACATGGATAATATCAGTGTATTTACGCATTTAGTATAAATTTTATTTTGAAAATACATTTTCTCTTGTTCACTGGTACTTGTATCATCCTTTAAAAAACATTTCAAATTCAAGCCAGAAAACATGACTAAACATGTAAGTAGTTATGTAGCTTTTCTTGACATTAGTTTACTTGTGGTACAAGAAAAAATGAGGAGAATGGATGGTAATTGGATGTCAATTTCTGTATTGAAAGTAAAATATATAGGAATAGAAAAGAATTCTAAAACAGTTTTATGAAAAAATAGGTGAAATAGGAAGAAGTAGATCAAATACATGGTCTGCTATAAACTGTTGTGAGAATGCACGAGTTGTTTTGAAGGGTAAGAAAATTTTAGAAATGTTCTGATAGATATAGTTACGGTCCTCTAACAAAGGTGCTGAACTGCAGACTAGAAAAGAAGAAAAATCTGTAGGCACTACCTGAATTAGAAATTAACCTGCTGCTTCCATTAGGTTATTTCTGAACTCCAGTTGCAAAAGAAGTAGTTGGATTCGAACAATTTTTTCAAAGAAAAATGAGCTAGTCAAGTACCAAAAGAAAGTCAAGAGGAAGATAGCTGCGTGATGTTGAACCGCAATTGGTTTCTCTTTTGCTAGAAACTACTTTATAAAGGGTTTTCTCAGAAAGTGAGATTAACTGTGGAGAGAAGGGAAAGAAGATTCATTATGTCACGTACAAAACCATTCTAGCTTTGTTATTTAAACCTTGGTACTTTGTGATCTAAAAGCACCTTAATCTGCATTAAGCTTTATAACATTATGTGTATAATATATATAAATTTATATGCCATATTTTACAATGTTTTAGGGTGAGAGGAAAGTAATTTAGTTAGTTTAATAAGAAATGGACATTTGATTTAGGTTTGCAGAATGGTGTCTAAGAAAAATTAAAACAGGAAGGAAGAAATCTTACCCACCAGTACAGGGGACATTTCCAGACTTTATCAGAAGGAAAGGCTCTCTGTTCTCTTTTTCCCTCTATCATGAATTTATCATTTTTTTCTAATGAAAAATTTGTAGCATGAACAACTGATCCATTGAACTAATGAGCTATTTTCCAGAAGCAAAAGGCTAAAAATTTATTACATGCAAGTAATGGCAGTTCCAGTTTACATGATATAGAAGAGATCAGTCAGGGGCAAATCCCTACTGGGTTAGTTTCAAAATAATCACTGAGTTTTGGCCTATTTTAGCTATGGCATGTACATTTTAAAATGCACTGTATGAATAAGCAGTGTTCATGTATCCCACATCAACCAGCCCAGAGGCTAAGAAGCCAAAATTGGTGTTTGATGTTTACACATAGAATGAAATAAGAGATGTACTTACTGTACTAATGGGTTTAAACTAAGCTTCCCTATTAATAAGTCATACTCTCTCATATAGCCTAGGGAGACACTAAACTGCAATACAAATAATATTTGCTTTACAAATGTAATCACTGATGAAGAACGGAAGTATAGAAGATTAAATATGATGAAACAATATACTGTGTATCTTAAAACCAAGAAGATCTCTGACTTACCTAAAGGACCAAAATTGAAATTGGTTTAATGAGTTTTGGACACTTAAACAATTGTGCATTTTATTGAATCTTTGCAAGATTTCATAGACTCTTTGTATGGTACGTATATGTAAAAAACCAACAATCATGAGACTGCAAAACTGTTATGGGTCTGTTGTGATTTAATCCCTGTAGGCAGCTAAGCACCACAGAGCTGCTCATTCACTCTCCAACAGTGGCATTAAGGAAGAGAATGAGAAGTGGAAAATGTGAAAAACATGTGAGTTGACACAAAGGTAGTTAATAGTAAAAAAAAGCTGTGTATGCATGTAAAGCAAAATAAGGAATGAATTCACTCCTTCCCATTAACAGTGTTCAACATACTCCAGGAAAGCAGGGCTCCATCTTGCACAACGGTTACTAGGGAGAACCAATGGCATCTGGAAATCCCCACCTTTTTTTCCGTCCCTGTAGCTCTTATTGATGAGCCTGACTTCACATGATAAGGAATATCCCCTTGTTCTGTTGGGGTCACCCATCCCATCTCTGTCCCCTCCCAACTCCTTGTGCGCTCCCAGATTTCTTACTGGTGGGACAGTGTGAGGAGCAGGATAGGGCTTGATGCTGTGTAAGCACTGCTCAGAAGTAGCTAAACCATTGATGTGTTATCAGCATTGTTGTGGTAACAGACCCAAACCACAGCACCATATGACCTACAATGAGGAAATTTAACTCAATCCCAGCTAAAATCAGTACAGTCTGGAAAGATAAAATTAATCAGAAAAATATTGTTATTTTTTTGTTATTACATAGATTCAGAATTCCCATATACATACATACCCTACAGTAACTCTCAAGTTGTAGATCTATCTGCAGTTCAGTCTGGCCTGAAGTGAGACTGTTCCAAGAGAGATGCTGATCTGCTGTGTTACTGGATTACTAGAACAAATCCAGACCATCTTCTGTTCTGATGTAGGCTACATAGCCTATGCTCAGCATCTCATGGCACAAGTCTCTGCCATGCTGGCATGGTCTATATTTTCATAATTTTCATATTAGAACTGAGAGTTCAGTTTAATTTATTTCAAATCCCCTAATGTCTCTGATCCGTTTTCCTATTTTGCTTTTCATGTACACGTTCACTTCTCATCTCTCTATATGTTTCCTTTGAGTCCAGTGTTTAGCTTCCTTCTGTCAGCAAGTATAGTCTGTTATGCCACAGTATTGAGCAGTGTTCTACAGGTCATACGGATTTCATCTTAAAAGAGAGATGGGATGCCACCTAAATAAAAAGTAGTAGTTGTCACTAATTTTCTCAGTTCTGCTTTGGTATATCTCCTTGACAGGACTATTTTGTTTAAAATCTGAAACAGAATTATATTACCTTCATTATACTATAAAATGATCCTCTGTTTGGAGATTGCCTATTTTACTATAATTAATTTTGATGAAAGGATAAAAGCAAACTACAGCACAAACTTTATCCCTTCACTACTTTTTATTCCAAGTTCAGCATTTCTTTAGTAGCTCAGATTTCAAATACATGACATTAAAGATGAACCAGGTTTATTATTCTGAGCAGTTGTTTGAGACTGGAAAAAAAACCACATGACTTTCAAAACCAGATCTAGATGGATTGGATTGGATTGCTAAACAAAATAGAAAGCAACTTCCATGCATGCATGCAGTGAAGACAGAAAGCCAAAGAGCCCTCTTTAGCTAGCTCTAAGAGTAACCATTAAATCTGCTGATTTAGGTGCTAAGGTGCAATATTAGATTTGTTAAGTTCTAAAAAGTTTTGTCTGTATTCCTAAATTTCTCATGCAAACTAGTTTAATCCAATTGATAGTTTTCAAACCCTGGTCTTCAAAAAGGGCAAGGAGGACCTGGGGAGCTACCTGCTGGTCAGCCTCACCTCAATTCCCAGAGAGGTGATGGAGCACCTCATACTGAAGGACTTCTTCAAACACATAGAAGAGAAGAAGGTGATCAAGAGTAATCAGCAGGGAAATCATGCCTGACCAACCTGATTGCCTTCTATGATAGGACAACTGAGTGAATAGATGGTGGGAGAGCAGTGGATACTGTTCTACCTTGACTTGGGAAAAGTTTTCAGAACTCCATTAAAATTGCCAGCAGGCCATGGGAGCTTCCTCTATTCAGCGCTAGTGAGGCCACATCCGGAGTGCTGTGTCCAGTTTTGGGCTCCCCAGTACAATAGAGACATGGAGCTCCTGGAGCAGGTCCAGCTGATGTCTATAAAGTTGTTTAGGGGACTGGAGTATCTCACCTGCGAGGAAAGACTGAAGGAGTTGGTCTTTCTTAGCCCAGAGGAGATGACTGATAGGGGATATTATCAAAGTATACAAGTAAAAGAAGGGAGGGTGGCAAGAGGATGGACCCAGGCAATAAGAGTGGTGTCAAGCAATAGGGCAAAGGGCAACAGGCAGAAACTGGAGCGCAGGAAGTTCCACCTTAACATGAGGACCACTTCTTTACTGTGCAGGTGACCATGCACTGGAACAGATTGCCCAGAGAGGTTTTGAGGTCTCCCTCACTGGAGATATTCAAAAACCATCTGGACACAATCCAGAGCAAATGTGCTCTGGGATGACCCTTCTTGAACACGGATGTTGGATCAGATGACACGCTGTGGTGCCTTCCAACCTGACCCACTCTATGATTTTGTGAGCCTCTGAATTCTGTGAATCTGTAATTCTATTATGTGTTTTCTCCCATTTATTGTATGAATTCATTTCAGTGTTGCATATATCATATATATGAGTGTTTTCAGCAGACAGATATCATTTTGAACCTCTCTACACTACTAAGTTTCTGGAAAAACTAGAAGGTGTTTTCTCACCAGACCTTTGGGAACTTGCACAAAATTTTGTTGTTTTTGTTGTTTAAACACATAAGCAGTGTTAACATTCTAAAAAACAAAACAAAAACCAACTGCCAAGGGCCTATGTCACTGTGATTGTATAAAGTTATCTAGCAGTAGTACAGAATTTATGATAATTACCTAGTAAATAATAAATTAGTCAGACAGAAGGAATTAACTATATGGGAAATTTTAATTATGATACTTATTAAATTTTTGAAAGTTGCATTCCTAGTAGCTTGTCTGAGATATGTAGATACAAATAATGTATCTGGAAAAGGTAGAGGAAGGAACAGGTCAAATCAAGGAACAGACATGGGACTACTTTGGTGTGCCATGATTTCCGCCAAAAGCTGTAAGCTTTCGCAAACTTCAAAAAAAAGGCTGTCAGACTATATTGATCTGATACTTCAGAAGGTAGTGGAGTATATTCAGTGCAAATAAGAAGTCTGCCAGAGAATTTGCAGGATGGAATATTGTCCATTAGCTAAATATACAGCAATTCATGAGCTACTAGAAATTTAACTGGATGTGAATTAATTTTCAAATGCATTTACTTGATTAAATTTTGTTCAGTATTACTCCCCCCATAAAATCACTGATTTTGGTTCAGATAAGGGTTAGGCTGATTTAACTTTATAAGAAACATCTAAAAGAAATACTTTTCTGATATTATAAATACAGTGTACACGCTTTTTTGTAAGAGACTGATAAATTTTAAACTGAAACATAGTAAAAATAAAAATAATAATTTTAATAAGGAATAATAGATTTCTAGAACCATGACAGCCTTAGCTTTAGAAGCAGTGTCTAGACATGAGAGATTGTCAGTGTCAATAAAACCAGAATGAAAAGTGCATCAATAAAGCTTATGCTTAGCCTCAAGCATTTGTTTAAAATATTCTAAGGAGAAAGCAAACCTGGATAGATTTGATCTATACTGAATTTACAAACAAATTTTATAAGGAAACTGCAGATTCCCTTAAATACCTACATATACCTCAACTGCCTAAGGATATGTACTAGAACATAATTGTCATCCTCCTGGGCAAATTTTTTCCAGTTCTGTTCATGAATCATAAATAAGCATCTTTAGATAAATCAGGTATTTACTACTTAAATGGCATTCCTCCTGAGGCAAAGATACCACACTTGTAGTTACAACTAAGAATATGTATGTATTTCCTCACAGAGAAATTAAGACAAACTAAAAAAGAGAAATTAAAAAAAAATTGGCAAATTAACCAAGTTGATGTTGAAGAGATAGCAGTCTTATCTACAACATTTCAAACTTCCTTGCTGGATTTTCCAAATATTGTTCTACTGTATCTCTGGGAAAACCAACTGAAAAAATAAGAGTTGTGTCTGAGTTACTCCAGGTTTTGCTCAAAAAATAAAAGATCATGAAAAGTCTTTAATTTTAATGAAAATATTAGATATCTTTCACAGCTAGAACATTAACCTGATATGTTCGTTTACTCATCTTCTTTTATTAACTGTCTTTTATGCTTTTGAAGGCATAAACAAATAAAAAAAACTTTTTTTTCACTGGAATACTTGCAAGAACAAACTAATAAAGTCAACTGGAATTACAGATGACTGTTACAACAAGCTAATATATGTGTATAGAAATGTTAATAACTGTTGGATATTCCTTTGATTTGCATGTATACACATGGATTTATGCATGCATATTAAGACCTTTCTGTGTGCCAGAAAGCCTTTGAAGTCACCAGCAGTTTTTGCAAGAGTTTTCTGTTACCCTGGCTTGTGTAATACAGACTCTCCATGGGAATGCAGTGGTTTAGCTTTAGAACATTGAGGCTGTGCTACAGTTAATGTATTGACTGCCTACGATGACCCAGAGACTGCTTTAACATTTTGGCATACTCTTACAAAGAGTAGAATGTCATGTTACTGTCAGAGTTGCTGAACCATCAAAAAGTCAAAAAAAATTAAACTAGTTTACAGATACTTTTTTATTAACACTCAAAATAACAAACACCTATATGAATATTTGTAAGTGGTGCAGAAATGAAAGAAAATCTTATTCTATTTAAAGAAAGTCCTTAGCAGATATCTCCCAGTCTTTCTTGTTTTAATGACCTGCTGTGTTCTTTCTCATGAGGTAACAATTGGGATTTCTACTTACATCTTCTAGCTTGAACTGTTTTTAATGTTCGTTGTTAGAATCACTCATAGAATACAGACATTCTTGAGGAGCTGAAGTCATAGAATACGCTTAGGTTTACTTCTGAGAGTGCACATTGAAGTAGAATTGAATCAAATCATATCCTTTCTCCCATTATTTTTGGAAGAGTTTGAAAATTTCCTACAGCCTATTTCCCCTTTGAATTCTTCTACTGGGCCACAAAAATTTAGTCCTTCTTCTGAAATTTCCTCCATTCTTGTTGTGCTACTTTCTTAGACAGAGTAGATATTGGTTAACATTTTTTTGTTAGAGCAGGAAGTGCAGCCACTGGCACCTAAGCGAGTAACAAGCAAACATGCATTTCAATGCGGTATAAACTACTTCTTTCCTTTTGGTGAATGCTTGTTGCATTTCAGTATTAAACGTATATTGCACCAAACTGTACATTAAGCTGTAGAAACACTAAATAACATAAATGCAATTAGTTAATAACTAGTTTCTGAATAAATATGTTTATATTACTCAGTAAAATCAGTACAAAGCTTACTCTTTGGTCATAAATTTAATGACACATTCTAGCCACATTACACTATAAAAGCTTGGCCACGGGTTTTTCCTGTGGCTCTTTTGTGGCTCTCCAATCTTAATGTGTATCAACAGAAACATCAACAGCACTCAGGAAAACTGATATCTTGAGAGGGATAAAGAAAATTGAAAATTTTCTCTTACAGTAATAGCAATCCAGCATCTCACAGGCAGGTCTTGGGCAATATAAACAGCACAATAGCAAGCCCCACATTACCTAAAAGTGCAAAAGATGCACTAGACCCTTTCTTTGCAGTTTCAGTGCAAAGGAATAGGAAACATCATCACTGAAATGATACTGTTCTCTAGTTAAGACTAAGTGAAGAAACCTCCCTTACTATCCTTCTCCCTCCTTATTCCCAAGCTTCTTTATCCTTGATCCACCTCAGTCTCTTTGTTTCCTTGTCTTCACGCTTGCCCAAAACATCCCATAAGTCTTCAATATCCTCACAATGTCCTTAAACATTCTTCTGTAAATTTCCACACAATTCTCAAATGTTCTTCCTCCTGTATACCCAAAATCTGAAGTTCTCATAGTCTGCAAAGAGTTCTGTGAAGAGAATCTCTTTGGTTGACTACTGTTGCATGGACTCACATGAGGGACAATAATCTTGTTGTTCACCTTTGTTAGTCTTAGACCAGCTGGTACCACATGGTACATTTGCCTTGATTAGATTACTAAATTTCTCTCCACCTGCCACTGTTTATCTGACCTTTACTGGATCTTTGTATTTTTTCCCCTTAGCAATGTAACCTAATACTATTTTTCTAAGGATTAAACCTAATCTATAATAATTTGGGTGTTTAACTAAAGAAAATTAAATCAGCCAGCCAAAAAGCAAATGAACGAAAATTTTTGTGAAAGATAGTCCTCAACACAGAAAAAGCCACTGGGGAATAAATGTATCCACAACCTCTATTAGCTGTCTTTTCAGGTTCCTATTAGGTTTGGCAGACTAGGTTTAATGTGCTATTCCAAACCTTAAATCACCCAGTCTTTAGATGTTGAGGTTTACAAACTTGACATGTATCCAAAGGGGAAGGTAATGACACTGAATTGTCTGATCTGTATTCTGCAAATTTTGGGAATTATCCATCTGAGGTGCAAGACTTTTTTAATTAAACACAAATATTTAATTTAGGATGTGATGAACTGTGCTGTGTATGATAATATAATGCATATCATCCTAAAGCAAATGTTCATATTTGTTTGGAAGAATTTTTTCCCAGAAGGGTCCCTTCTTCTTTACTGACTGAAAACAGAGCCAAATGCAATTTAGCAGCTGAAATTTAGATTTCTAATACTGGTTCAGATGCTATACAGCATCTGAGAAAATTGTAAGGAATTGGAAGATATGACACACTGAAGAAGACCCACAGCCTCTGAAACATAGAATTCTTGGAATCTGAAAGTTGAACATATCAAATTACACTAGACATCTATGCATAGCCTGATCTTACTCTTCTATATTTCCACACTGAGATGTGATTAATATCCATCCTACAGCCCTATAAAAAAATGTCAAAAAGGAGTGCAGTAAAGTATAAAATACTAACAAGGAATTCAATAAGCTATCAAGGGTAGTTTCTAAACAATTTTGCATACTGTTTTTTTCTTTTGGATCATGTCCAATAGATATTTTGACAGAATTCTGTGGCAAGAGAGTCTAACTGACTAAGTTGCAGCTCTATTGAGACAGATCTTAGTCAACAGTAGGTTAAACAGAAGGAAACTGTGTGCCTTGGTGGTCATAAAGTGTAAGAGACGGTGCAAAAAGTCCCTCATCTGCCTCACGATCATCGACAAGGACCAAGACTGAACACCCAAAAACCCCAAAGGGAAAAAAGGACTTTTACACAGAGAAGTTCAGCCAGATCAAGGTGGGATGTCTGCCAAGTGCAGGGGTGTAACTGGTACACATTCCTGAGAAAACTAGTGCAGGCCATGGTAGACTGCATCATTCTTGCTACCAAGGCAGAAAGGACTGTGCAGGAATGATCCGTCCTGTACATCTGCTATGTACCATTGCCCCAAAACAATGGGCCTTACTCCCACACCTCTTGACCAGTTGCTCCCCGCTTCTGGAAAGAATTCCCTCCCCCCTTGGCGAGTTGCCCCTCGCTATTGAAAAGACTATAAAGAGACTTTCTGAAAAGACCTCTATGAGATCTCCCCACGGACAAAGATGAGTCTATTGGCTCCAGACCACGAGGACTTCGTCTGTGTCATCGGTAGCTATAATTATAACCCCCCCTTTTTCTCTCTCTCTCTCTCTCTCTCTTTTTCTCCCTCTCTCCCTCTCCTATCGCATAAATTGTGTTGTTGGCAATCAATAAAAGTGCTTTTGATTTTGATTAAAACTTAAATGCTTGTCCCTGTTTCTTTTGCACTCTGAGATTCAGTTAACAAACCATCATGACTCCCGCTTGTACTAGCAGATCGTGACATTAAATTGGCGTCACGGACAGGATTCTGATAGAAGGAAGGGGCTGCAAGGTTTCTGTGTAGTCTGTAACAGGGGAAGGACGTTTTGCTCCAGCCGCACCTAGCCCGACACCCCAAAAGAGTGAGCAGTGACTAGAAAGCAAGGGGGGCATCTCGAATTTCCCGCAAACTTCACATGCCTAGGTGAAAAGCACCCCTATATTCTATTGAGGGCTCTGCCTTCAGAATTTCACAAAAGAATCTCTTGGTGCAAAAGGGGTCGGGTTGTGTTTCTTTTTAATAGAAGGGTGTTTAAGGAGTTTGGTCTGCTTGGTGTAGCAAAGAGACAACTATTAGAAACTAAAAGCGTACCTCCCAGGCAGGTTTTTGTTCTCTTCATCCACTTTAGGGAAGTGAAGGGAGACACAGTCCTGTTCTGTGTGTTGTAGAGTGTAACTAAGTTTTACCTCCCTTAAGTAGTTTTGGTCCCTTCACAACATGAATTCATGCACTAGATCAAAAGACACAGCTGCATTTTATACACTGCTAGCTAAACACAATACCAAACCCTCTCCAGGGGGGAAGGAATAGGCAAATAATAACTGGTTTAATTTAGAAAATGTGTTTGATAAGATTTATTCCTTGTAACATGGAACAAAATTTAAACTTTGCTGAGATAAAGCCATAATCTGCTCTGTCTTAGGAGCATGTCTTACAGCAGCTATAGATCACTGCTTTAAATGGAGTAGTGAAGAGAAAGCAATAATAGACTGTCTCCAAAACCTAGTGGAAATTTTGCAGAAACAATTAGTTGAGAAAAGGAATCACTTGTTACAAGCTGCTTTGAGAGAGGAATACCTTAAGAATTCAAGAAATGCTGACTTACCACAGAAGTCAGAGGAAAAGGAACAGGAGACCAGTGGATATTGGGAACATGGAATTTTCTTAACAACAGAAGACAAACATAACACATGGTCCTTAACTCAGCGTGCAGCTTTCTGGGCTGGGGGACTCAATCCTCTAGAAAAGGGAGACCCTCTAGCTATAGTTAGTACCCCTGACCAAATTCTAGAAAGCACCCATGAAGCCGCCTGCCTGCAAATGATACATAAAAGGAAATTAATTCTTGGATATGAATCCCCTATGCAATTGCCTGTGAAGCCTTAAATGATGACCCCTTTAATTCAAGGCTTTCCAGAACGACTCAAACCTACAGCAATTGTCCTTCAGAAAACCATGGCATTTATAAGTCCTGTAGAGAGGCTGGATAGATTCTTTGGAAACCTTGGACCGATCGAACTGGACCTATTGATCCCAGGTTTACCCCATATTCTACACCCAGTGCTCTACCAAGTACAATCCCCCTCCCTCAAACTCTGGTCAGTGAGCCAAAGCAACCTCTCCCTCAGAGCCTGGGAAGTGAGCAAAAGAAGCCTCTCCTTCAAAGTCCAGGCAACGAGCCAAAACAGCTTTGTTCTCAAAAGCAGGGAAACTGGTTTTTGGTAATTTGGTGGAAGGGATGTATGACATCCCTCCCACCTGATGCCCTAACCTCTTTAGATCAGATTAAAATACCTGAATCCAGGAAAGATCTCCAACATGCTTTAGGACCTTTTTATAACTTGCTGAGGAAAGGGGTAAAATGGGAATTGAGTATTTCTCAGGAGGAAGCATTGTAATTGTTGATTTTTGAAGCAACAGCTCACCAAGCCCTGGGCCCTATTCATACTACAGATCCTTTTCAAATGGAATGGAGATTTGCCTCCTCAGGGTTGTCAGTACACATATGGCAGCAGGGTCCTGAGGATCCGACAAGGCCTGTTGGTTTTTATTCCCATGGCTTCAGAGATGCAGAAAAGAGATACACTACCTGGGAAAAGGTAGTGGTTAGTTTAACTCTCATAGAAGTGGAGAAGATTTCACGACAGCAATCAATTGTTTTGAGGGGCCCTTTTAAAGTTATTAAGGCAGTTTCTACCAGGCAGTAGAGGCTGTTTGAGCATAACAAGGGAACTGAGTATTGCCCCTTACTTGATACTCATTAGCTGCATTAAGAATACCGAATCCAGCTTTGAATTTACCAGTACAAAAAGGAAGCTGATTGCCTGGAATGAGTTCATTGGAGAGCCACCCATATGATCAGGAGCTGGAGCATTTGCACTGTGAGGAAATGCTAACATACAAGACTTGTTAAAACTGGAGAAGGCTGTGAGAGAGATGAAGAGTGGTTTCCCAGTGTGTAAAGGGAGGTTACTGACAGTGTCAGGCTCTTTACTGAAATGAATTGTGAGGGAACAAGAGGCAGTGGCCACAAATTGAAACAGGAGATTGAAATTTAGTATAATGAATAAGAAATCTGTATGACAATAATTAGGCACTTGAAAAAGGAGGAGCCTAGTTGAGCCTGGGGCTGAGAGAAAGTGCTGCTTTAAATTTTTATTTTTTTGAACTGACATAATTTAAATTAATTTTCCCTCACTTAAACCTGTTTTGCCTATGACAGTAATTGGTAAGCATTCTTTCTGTCTTTATTTTAACTTACAAGCTTTTCATCTTGTTTTCTCCCCGCTGTCCTTTTGAGAAGGCGGAGTAATTAAAATAGCTGGGTGGGGTTCTGACTACTGTCAAAGGCTAAGCCCCCACATTAAATTACATAAATAGAATAGAGAAGCCTATTTTCCCTATTCCTGCTCATCATTAAATTAGATGCTTTGATATCTTGAGTCATTAACCAAACCCAAAATAACAGGGAAGAAATAAACCACTTAAATCACCGAAGAGTTTAGATGAGCTTTTTTGTACCATAGGCATGTGCATTCATTCTTGCTTGTCTTTCATGGGCTCTAAGGCAATTTTAAACACATTTAAATAAACTTCAATACATTACCCCCAAAATATTTCTATTTAATTTCATCCTCTTTATATTTCACTTAGGACAAAATTAGCACAAACTCTCTCTTTTCTTCTGGACAAAATATCTGTGATTTCTGAAAATATATGAGTCCCTGAAAAACGAAAAATTTGTGAGGCTGTTGGAGAGTGTTATTCTCTCTGGCTTCTCTATGGCTGCCAATATTTAAACCATATGATATTGAAGGGAAATAGACTGTACCCTTACTAGATGAAAAGCTTATAAAATTTTCAATAGTAACTTCATTACATATTAGAGAATAATCACTTCCATCATTATTGTTATGTAAACAATTTGAAAATAATAGCAATAAGCACTGTGAGTAGTTTGACTGAGTACAGTGTATCCTTGTGGGTGTAGAAAGGTAGATTCCCTAGGTTTTTTTTCAAATTTTCAACTAGGAGCAGTTGATACTACCTCATTATTTCAAGTGCTGTGACTTAACCTCTGTATGTCAATGGCTTTATTTTGTGTAGTGTCATTTATGCTAACTCATCACAAAATAGGCCCTCTGCCAGACTGGCCAAAACTATAAAAATGGAGAATTCTGGCTATGTTCAGTGAAATAATTTTTCCCCTGAGAGAATTGTACAGGGCAAAATAACAAGAATAAGCAAAATATTTGAACTTAATACTACTGGAAATTTTTACTAGTGGAAAGCACTTAATGAGTGTTTTACTCTCAGCATAAAAATCTTCAAATAGTGGATAGTAAGAATTAGATTCAAATTAGCAAAATTTTACTATATAAAATATATTTCATGAGCATAATGAGATGTTGGTTGATGTTAAAGTCACTTGGCAGGATAGGCAATCATGAGAGGACATTTAATCCAGCTGTATTTGCAGGGAATGACAGATCTCTACTTGAGTATTTAACAGGGACCTGGGAAGAGTTCTGAGTTTGCCCACCCAAGTGTGACTCTTAGCAATGTTTGCTGGCATGAAGACACTGTATTTGTGCCCTGGTCCCTGGGGGAAGGAATCACTGAAGTGGAATGAATGCACTGTAATTTTTTTTTTAATGCTTATCAAAAAAACTAAGCACTGAATAAAACTGGATACAGCTATCTCCTCTCACCAATCACAAAGAAACATTAGAAGGGTATTTTAAATTAGACACACTATATTATACTGTGGAAATGAGATGGCATACTGGAATAAACGAAGAGATTAAGTAAAGGAGAGCATAAAGATGACTGTAATTTTCTGTACTTTAATTTGGTGTTATTGAAAGCACTTTGAAGACTATTTTCTACTAAGAAAGGAAAAAAGTTAGATAAAAGGAGCACTGTGTAACTGAAGTTTGATGGTAATCTCACTTTCTTTCACAACTTAGTTGGCAGAAGAACTGTGCTTAAGTTAAGTGATAAGATTTTACAAAACATAAACTTGGGAGTGACATGGCATCACAGTTAAGATGAAATTGCAGTGTGCAGACTAAATGGACTTCGATATCAAAATATTTTAGTCACCAATATCTGCAATTTTATGAAGTACATTACTTCTTTGATTAACAGGAGATACAATGTGATCCAGAAGTTGGATGGGTTGTGGTAGAGGCTTCATCCATACTTTGTGTGGTGCTGGGCTAGGGTCTGACTTCTGTGAATGACCCTGGGAAACAGTGATTACAGGACTGGGATCCCTGTTACGTGAGTGTCCTGTTCACAGTCACTCAGTGCCTAACAGATATCAGGTATGGTTTCCTCTTGAAGACTCTGGACATGTTGGAAACTTTCACAATGATTGATATGTTTTCTTCTTTCACAGCAACCAGTGCTTAACAGTGTATTTATGTGCAAGGCACTCCCCTATCATTATGACAAAGCTATGCCCTTGTCCTGCAGGTCTAACTAAAATTATGCTCACACCATTGTCACCCAGCCCTATTTTATGCTATCTGCACATAGAGTATGAGTGAGGAATACTAAGCAGAACAAATATGTGTAAATACATATTACATTAAAAGAAAACCACAGGTTTTCCAGTTTAATTTGATCTCAGTATAATACAAAATTTTAGAACAACTTAATAAAGGCTACCTGCAAACTAACAATTAAATAGAAAATGCAACAACATTCAAAATCTACTTATAGAGTGAAAGAAAAAGAAGAAATCCTTCTTCTTCTCCTGATGGAGAAATTAAGCAAAAAGAGGGCAAGTAATTCTAATAATTGCAAATCCCAGAGTCAAAAAATATTATATTAACTATGTTTTGCTATTTGTTTCAACACAAAAGTCCTGGGTATAGAAATAACTAATGTCAGATCATGGAAGGGTATTTGTGGCTGTTTTTCTCTCACCATGATGATAGAAAGTATAGGTCAGGATATTTTAATTTGAGACAGAAAAGCATGAATATTCCTGAAAAAACAAGTAGTGATTTAAACAAAAAAAAATAAAAAAAGAACCCTGCACATATTTCTTAATCACACTTTTCAATAAAAAAGGAATTTAAATTGGAACATAAATAGATTACTTGAAAGTAATTTGTAGGAATAGATATCTCATTTTGTTGGAAAAGATTAAACCACTCAATTATTTATCTCAGAAAAACAGAGGAGGAGGCTAGTGGTTACTACACACAGATTTTTGGGGTTACCTAGTCCAGGGCCATGAACTGTGGTCCTTGTGGGTCTCTTCCAACTCAGGATATGCTGTGATTCTCTTTTTCTATGACTCCAGTCTAATTGGTGCTGATGACCTTCACCTAAAGTATTGTGTCTGAGTCTGGGCTTCCCCGTGTAAGTACAATATGGACTTACAGGAATAAGTTCATCCTGGGGCCATGGGGCCATAAAGATAGTTAGGGGACTGGAACATCTTTCATATCAGAAGGGATTGAGGGAACTGTTCTTGTTAAGTTTGTAGAAATAATTTTTAGGGATGAGTTTAACAAAATGTTTAAAAATCTGATGGAACAGAGTAGAAAAGAGTGAGTCAGGCTCTTCTTGCTCAGTAGTGCTCACTGACAGGACTAAAGGTGATATCATAAAGTAGAAAACACATTAAATTAAATCTGAAAAATAGTGTTTTTGGTTTTTTTGGTTTTTTTTTTTTTAATTGTGAGAGTGTCGGAGCACTGGAAATAGTTATCCAATGAGGCTGTGGGAGTTTCTGTCCTTGGAGAATCTTAAAACTCAACCAGATATTGTCTTGAATGAACTGCTGTAGCTGACCCTGCTTGATCAGGATTAGTTGAACTAGTCTCAAGAGGTCACTTCCAGACTCAGTGATGCTGTGAATATAACTTTTTGTTACTCACATACGTTTCGTGGGGGAAGGAAAGGAAACAAACCTTATAAGTCAGCTAAGTCGCTAGATAGGATCTTTAAATCAAAATTATAACTTGAAATGAGTGAAATAAAAACTCATAATTTAAACTCTAAATTCTTTACTGAAATGAAATTAGATCTCTTTCAAAAATTGGTATTGAATATTGTCAAAGAAAACTTCTGGATGGAATGTATCAAATACTTTGTCTGGGAAAGTCCTTTTAGAGATTCACTGCTAGTGAAGTCTTGGAAAATTGCAATGACAGAAGCTAGTAGCTATTCAAATGTGTCACTAATGATCATTTGAGTGTGCTACATAAAAACCCCTAGGCAGTAATATGTCTTTTAGCTCAAACTGTACTCAAGCTCGTACCTCTTGCATATGCTTTAAAATATGAAATTGGTTTACAACAAAAGCAATGCCCTGCAAATTGAGACAAGACTGTTTAAAAATATTACATGATGGTGGAAAAATGTTAATTTTGAAATTGTGTCAATGGATGAAAATTGTCACAGGTACCAAACTGATTACTTTATATCAGTAACAGAGAGAGTTATTAAAAAAAAAAAAGATAATTTGAAAACTTAATGGAGCAAATAATGCTAAAGTATGTCATTTGTTACTATCGTAGTAACATTAACAGAGGAAAGCAGTATGAATTTGACCTCAGTAGTTTGACCTCACAGTTGTTTCTATGAGATACTAAGGCTAGATTTTGTTTACTGGAACTGCATTTTTCTTCTGATCAATGTACTTTTACAGTACTGTAGGAGATGAAAATTTTATATAATTTTAAAAAGTTAATCACTGCACAAAACTACTCTGCTTGCAACTACAGTATCTGTGATTCAATTGTATGGAAAAGTTAACATAAGGGCTGTGAGATGAACCTTTCAATTGATGCTACACTTTGACACATACTGCAAAATTTGTCACCTGTGCTTTAAATAGTCTTTCATCCCTCATTTTAAGTACTGTTGTTGTCTGATATCTACTTGCATGCTGTCAAAAATCAGTATATATTTTTTCTCCTGTATGTCTATATAAATAAAAAAAAAGATCACAAGTAATGATACAGTTAAATGATTACAGCTTTTGTAGGAAAAAGGATATTCTACAGTGCTGTGAAACTTGTCACCCTAGGAGCTGGTTTTTGGTCTGACGTTAAGATACCAAATTGTTATTTCAAGGGAAACTCAATTAGCTGTATGGGTTTGAGGTCTATTTAGTATTATGTAGCGATGATCAGTGTTAATCCTTGTTTTCTGAAAGAATTTTGGAGGTTTTGAATGTTAAGGACATCCAATTGCCTTGAATAGATGGTCCAGTCACTAGAAAGAGTTAAATGACTGTTTGCTAAGACTGAAGAGTAATTTCTTGAAGGAGCAGCAAAACATAGTGCAAAATCTATTTTCTCTTGAGTAGTTCTGTGACACTGTGAAGGGAGCACCTGTGGATTTATTTGCTGTAATGCTTGCTGCCACCAGGAATTTAACACACAGTGTTTTATGAGCATGCAGAGTTTCCAAGTGTTGATGTGTTCACTTGAAACTATAGAGCTTTTTGGAGGTGTAAATGACTGCTGACTTATAAATATGATCTAAGATTTGCATATATTAATAAAATTAGACTTTGAAGAGTGATAATTTAGTTTTGAGCTTAGCAACTGTGTAAAATTTAATATTACACAAGAAGTCCCCAGAGGTTTTGATTACACAATCAATCATTGAGGTCAATATTTTTTTGGTTTATTGTTAAGAAATTATTTTTCCTGGAGGAGTCAGCTGGAATAGAAAATCATATAATTATTTTTTCTGTGATCTAATGATTTGTTGGAATACTAGGAAAAACATTCTGGGCCGATTTTTTTTAAAAAGAAATCAATTTAAATTAATTAATAAATTCATAATTGTATTATGAACTGTGAGGGAGCAGTTTTCTCAATAACAGCAATGTAGAATGATTAATCAATCTATTATTAATAGAATGAATACTTTAAACCAAAAAAAATTAAGAGTTACTTTAAAATCCTTTTAGTATCATTCCAGCTAGGAGGTTTTTACAGTTGCCTTGCTTTCTGCCAAGGACAGTATTAATTTTTTGCAATAGCTGAGAGGGAAAGGGGCTGAGGGGGCAGGGCAAGGATCCAGATGTTATTTGATATCACCTCACATCATTGCCGGGGGCAGGGGGAAGGGACTTTTCTGATTAACGGGGCATGGTTTCTGATTGGGAATAAACTTGGCGGAGGAGTGGCCAAGGCAGTGTGGTGGCAGTGCCAAACCAGAGAGAGCGGAGGGGTGGCCCCAGCTGTGGTTGGGCTGGATTGGGCTCAGTGAGCATTTTGTATGTGAATCACTCTCTCTCTTGTACATTTTTGTTTTTACTATCATTGCTGTTACTATTTGTTTTCTTATCTCATGGCTTTTTACAGTAAATTGTTCTTAACATGTGATCTTTGCCTTCTGTGCGTCCAGCTCTCAACTCCATCCCACCACAGTGGCAAGGGTGAGGAGACGTGAGAGATCAGCATGTGGTTTGGGAGACTCTCAGTGGGGGCACTGAACTGGGGACTACCATTCATCAACTATGACAACAATTGATACTAGTTCATATTCAAAACTTTATTCTAAGATTGAGCATCTCGGAATCTGGAAACTGTAAGTTTGGAAATTCTAGCACTTTGTTTCAGACCACTATGAATGCAGAGATCAGATGAAAAATATAATTAGGAGTAGTGACTTTTCAGTACCTTTTCCAAGGCCTATTTCTTTCATTATTTGTCTTTATTCTGTAGAATAAAATATAATGAAAACAATACACACTATTTTGATTTAACGTTTAGAAAATTATTTTCTGTGGGGAATATCTTTCTTTAAAAAGTGTACTGTAATCTGAAAGAGATATTTGTAATGTTATTTAAATAGTATCAAGTCAAAAAAGGCTGGAAACATTACTGAAGAAATATTGCAGTTCTTAAATGCTGTGCCTGCATGGAATTGCAATACATAATGCAACACCCGAAGCATTAAAACATCTTGAACAATTTTTAAAATCTTCAGACTATTCTGTGTGTGTATGTGTTTATAGTATGCAGATTCAGTTTCAATGTTGCTTTTAAAATGTTCATGTTGGTAAAAAGAAAACATAATCTAAAGCAGTTGATAAAACATCATACACTAGATAAATTGAATCTGTGAAGCACCATCAGCCAAGAACAAAGCTAGAGAAGATGGCAGAGATTCATTTAGTTTACAATATGCAAATAAGATCAGCATCTGCTGCAAATATTCACACTGATTTGTGATAACATCAAAGTTGGAAGTCGTTTCCTCATGTAGTTCTATATTTTAGAAGAGAAGTGTGGGGATTTGTTTTTCTTTTTCTAGTGACAGCTTAGTTAGAAGGAAGTGTCATGCAAGTAAAGCACTATTTCCTCTAAGAATTCAAACACAATATGGGTTCAATCACTGTAACACTAGAAAATTGTGAGATTCACGGGGTTATGATACTCACACTATAAATGTATTGGTTTCAAAGTCTGTTACAGGAGGTCAAAAAAGAGATTTAAAAGTTTTTCTATGAGGTGAACTTTGGCCAAGGCAATGATGGTGATGTGTTTTTAATGCATCTGCTAGCACCTTAAAACTCCCATATACATTACAAGCTAAAATGCTAATGCAAAACTACCTGCTAGCAATGCTAACTGAAACTGAAGAATTGTACTTAATCATCACAAACCCAGTAATTTAGAAATTGACTATATTTTAGCTAAACTTTGAGCTAGAATAAACAGTTTCAGTACAGCTTTTAAAAGTCTGTTTCCTATATGAGGCTGAATATCATGTCTTTCTTCAGACTGATGTGGTTAAGGAGATTCCTAAAATATTTTTAAAGTTTGAAGATTTAGGTGGGGATAGCTGGTCAAGAGAAGTAATTATCCCTCTGTATTGGTGAGGCCTCGCCTAGAATACACTGTGTAGTTCTGGGCCCCAAAATTTAAGAAGGATGTGAAGGTAATTGAATGTGACCAGAGGAGAGCAGCAAAAGCCATGAAAGGGCTGGAAGCAATGTTCCTTGAAGAGTGATTGAAGACTTTAGACTTCTCTAGTTTGGGGAAAAGGAGGCTGAGCAGTGACGTCATTGCTCTCTGCAGCTTCCTAACAAGGCAGTGGAGAGGGAGATGTTGATCTCTTCTCCCTAGTACCCAGTGGTCAGACACATGGGAATGGTTCAAAGTTGCACCAAGACAGGTCCAGACTGGACATTAGGAAATATTTCTTCAGTAAAGGGGTGGTCAGATCCCGCAACAGGCTTCATAAGAGGTGGTTGGTGTTAAAAACCAGACAGTGTTTAAGAGGCGTTTAGACAATGTCTGTAATAACATGCTTTAACTTAATCAGCTCTGAAGCGTTCAGGCAGCTGGATCAGGTGATCGCTGCAGGTCACTTCTGACTGAAAAAGTCTATTGTATGCCAAGAAAAGAAATAAACTGCTGTCAGGACACATCAAATGCTGCTTAATGTGGAAGCAATTGTAATAGTCAATGTAGACAATGAAGTACTGGAAAAGTATTCATTGCAGTAAAAGCTTATGTTTGGTCACCTGACTCATTATCTACAGTCCATTTACTGTGTTGACCAGATATTCAGTTCAGCTATCTGTGCACTTATATCTTGTACTCTCCAATATTTTCTAAGACATCAAAGACTTCTGCAGGGTATAATTTCATCTTACTAGGATAATTTAAGAAGCTTCAGTCAAGGGGATTGTACGCTAGGAAGAAAATACATGTATATACACACATCTTTATATGTAACAAGTTGATAAACATTTTTTATATATTAGAAAAATATAAATGAGAAATAGAAGTTTTATAATAATTATGTAGTAATATATATGAACAAAAATGCTTATTCCTGCAGCCGAATACTTTTTCAAATTAAGTCAATGAGATTTTTTTGTCAGACTTCACTATGTACTGCGAAGGCATAGCTATCATGATAAAATTAAAGGGCAGTGTTGCAACTACTGAATTACTGAAATTGTTTCAAGGAGATATATTGATTCAAAAACCCTGAACACTACAGGTGAATGTAAAATTTAAGTGATCAATATGTGCACAATTTTATTTTCTTTAAACATAAGAATTTTCTTTAGCTTGATTTTTTTTTGTTTTCATTAGATTTCAGTAGATTTCAACTCATACTTTATATTAAGTATCAGTAGCATTTTGCAGAAATAATAGTATGCAGAAAATAGTCTTTAACACTCTGTAAAAATAAAATCCATGACAAGCATTGTACATGTGAGTTTCCTACAAAATTGCTGATTTAAAGTATTCAGGTTATTAACGTTGACTGCTGTTGATGGTTGGTTTTGAGTATTGTTAAAAGAGGGATAGGAAACACTACAAAGAAGCAAAAATATCACAGCACTTGGTGATAAAGTGTGGTAAATGGAGCATATATTTTCATCTCTCCAGACATGGAAATTTATCTACAACGTACAGGACAGAGTTCAGGAGTCACCCCACTCTCTGTATATAGTTGTCTATCATATGGACACATTTTTAAGCAAACTGAATTCCTTATTAAGCAGATGTCTATTTCTGGTTGGATGAATCATATATTGAAAGTTCAGAACAATGAACAATATCCACAGTGTAGACTTCTAAAGTTAGTTACAATTAATTATATTTTGAGAGTCATCAAAGTGATTAATTAGAGCATTAGTATGCATCAGCCTATAAGAAAACCAGTAAATTTCAAATAATATATTTATCTTTGCAATAACTTCCTGAGTATTTTGTGGCATAAATGAGACGATTTCTCAGTGGTCCAACTGATATTCATTCTTTTCTATACTTGATAATTTTCTCTTTTATAGATTACCTTTGTAATAGCTGACTCCTTTTTGAGGTCATAGAACCCTTTTACTTTCCTTACTGAATTCAAACCTCTGAAGTGAACATATTTTTAATTGTCAAAATTATTATAAAAGCTATTATGCCCAGAGATATTTCTGGATACTCTATTCATTAGTTCACTATCAAAACCAAAGACATTTATTGTTTGCATCTCACTGCTCATATTAATTATTATAAGCCACTGTGTGCAGTGGTTTAGAGACAGAAAGAACAAATATCTAATATATATACTTCCATTTGATATTCTTGATAGTATGTTTCCTTGTAATGAGGGAATATTTTTTTGCTTTGGGGGAAAAAACCTTTATGAGTTAGAAAAGGACACCTTCTGCAACTAATAGAGCATTAACAAAGAAGAGTACAAAAGCATTTTGGCAAAGAAACAGCACTGATATATATCACAATTTTCTCAGGGAAACATCTTTGTAGTCTGAGAGGAAACTAGGACAACTAACTCTCTCTTCAAGTAAAGAAAGGGCATTATTTCTAAATAATTGAAGATAATATAAATCAGCAGTAGGCGACACTCCAGTGAGCTAGAGTTTGTTAACACTCCTTTTTCTCCTAAATTGCAGATGGACTTGAGTTTCAATCAAGTTAATTTTGTTGGACTTTTTTGGGGGGGTGGGGGGGAGAGGGGAGGCATCATTACCTTGGTTTTTTGTGCATGTGCAGTGTAGTGTTTAGGTTATGGGTCACATGAAAAATTGGAATACACAGTATTTTAAGGTAAGTGCAATAGTTAAATTTTAAAAAAATGCATTTTAAGTTTTCCTGCAAGTTTCAATATTCTCTTCATAAGTAGCGTGCAAGTTCATAAAGAAGGAAGGCTTAGAAAAGAAGAGTAGAAGGCTGACAGAAAAAGTCCGCCTTTAATAAATTGTCTTTATGTTTTGTCCTCTCCCTATTTGGCTGTTTTATCTCTGTAATATTTCCAGGTTCGGTGGTTCACAGCCCAATTTTTAACTATCCATCTCATCTTTGTGAATGTAGTTGGACTCCAAACCACAGAAAAAACATTGAAGAATCAGTTAGAAATACTAAACCTCATAATTTTCCCCAAAATGCTGTTACTTGTTCAGTTAACCTTTTTGCAATTTAAAAACAAAACAAACCCAAACCTCAAGAAATACCAGAAATAATTTATTCAGAAATAAATATCTGAAATGCAGTGGATCAAACCTCAAAGATCCTAAAAGCTTTGTAATGTCATTTCCAAACAATATTTTTATGAGGGGAAAAAATCCAAACAAACCTTCAAAGAATTATATTGAAACTTGCTATAAATGTATACCAGTATAGTAAATAACTTGCTGCATTGAAGTGACCAAACAGTGCTTCCTTTTCCTATATGTCAAATGTTCGCTATTGAACTGCTCCTTTCTTAGATAAAGTATACTAAATTATCAATTAGATGCTTTCTATGCTTAAAAGAACTAGTCCATAAAATGTGTGTGTGTGTGTGTGTGTGTATTTGTGTGTTCATTTAAATCTCTTGGTATCTGTGAGCAGTGTCCATCTCATGAAACAAAATGAAGCTGGCAAAATGATCTGACAGCCTTACTAAATATTCAACCATGAACTGAATGACGTTTCTCTTCTCATGTCTTAAAGATCCCCTGCTTTAAAAATTTGGAATGTTTTTTAAAAAAAAAGTTGAAAAGCTTTAATAAATCTTGCATAGGTGCTTTCATTTTAGTTCATGGCTCAAAGCAATAAGAGATGATATGTTATTTGTATGCCATCGTCATAAATGTAAATCAAGTAATTTATTGCCTTTTTTTTGCTACTGCTTTTCCTCACTTTTAAAAACCTTTAACACAAACTTATTTTTTTGAAGAAAAGTAGGAACTTTGAACTCTGTTGTTGTTTCTCATATAGTCAGGCTTCAGACAACAGTAAGTACAATTTTTTGTGATAGACTGATCACTTGGAACTCTGATTTTGTCTCCTCATGGCTCCTTGAATTTTTTTTCAAATTACTACAATCACAAGTTAGGATCAAAAGGAGATAAATACCAGAGAAAACAGCTCTGTCTCATAGCCTGATCTGCCAAAATTTAGCCTGCATTCAATGTTAATTGGCCTAAATAAACAGCATTGCAAAAACCCAAGAAGAGACAAACAACCTTTAAAGTAGCACAGATTACTGAAAAAAGGGTTAGCTAAAATTATCAGATGAATGAATAAAAGACATTATAGTTGTAAATAGGCAGTTAAAACTACTTGATTTGCAGTTCCCTTGATAATTTCCAATTAAGCATCCGAAGACTAACGTATTAGCATATCAATAGAAACATAATTATATGTTCATTCTGTATGTAAAATTGTGTTCGTTACATGGCAACTTAATTTCCTATTCATTACCCTCGCTTTAGTTTTAGGTCTAGTGTGTACTTTCAAGTGTTTCTTTACATGGACCCTTTAATGATAAAGCTACAGCAAGTATTATGAATAAAGCAAATATTATTGCCTATCTCTATATAAACATATTCATAGACCAAGTGATAGATTAAAGGAAAATTAAGTGATACTAGGGTTCCATGAAATAAAAAAATGTCTGTCTAGTTAATGTTTTATTTTAGCAGTAACTTACAAAGCTAATATTAATAAAGATTTCTAAAGGGAAATTATGAGATGGAATAAAACAGTACTTTAGGATCAGTTATTTTAAAAAGGTCTTTTATTAAAATCCTTAAGACATTGAAAAGAACAGAAATATATTTTGGCAAAAATCCTGAAGAAAGAAAACTGTTTAGTAGAACACTGGAACCAAAGAGCAGAACAAAAACTTGTCTGATGAAAAGCCACAGTGGAGAAAGATGGTAGGTAAGGTTAAAAAGAATAGCTGGATTTGAAAACAATACCTTTGCTGGATTTGGCTGAGATAGAGTACATTTTCTGTTGGGGTTGTTTCCCTAAAGGAAAGGCCCCAGAAAGCTTCAAGTACCTCCCCTTGGTGGATTAGCCCACCTGGAGGGAAACTCCCCCCGATCCCAGAGGAGACGGTGGTTTGATCCAAGTAGCTATCACACCCCTGTCATAGTTCATTGGTTCTACTGTTTGTCACTCTTCTGTCAGCCTTACCCTCCGTTCTAGAAAGTTCTGATCTACACGGTTACTGATTTGTTGTTCGCCCTTGTCCCCTCCCCTCCTCTTTCCACTCTGGTTGTTAGTCCCTAATCCCTCCCCAACTCCTCCCCTCTAGTTGTCCCTGATTGGTTGTTTGAAGTCGTATTTAAGCTCATGCTCTACCTCAGTTCAGGGCTCTTAGCCGAATGGTCCAGAGAGTAATAAAGCACTCTCTGTTGCCTCGCTAAGAGTCGCTCCTTTTCTCTGCCTTTTACCTCTGATCCAAGGAGGAATAACCCAGACCCTACAGCCTTCAGCTCCTGAAGAGCCTTGGCGCTCCCTCGTCGTCCCCACCATTAGGCTAGGGGATTCGAGGACCCTCGGGTAGCTGGAGGCTCCCAACAGCCAGGGAGGGCTTGGATCACCAGAGGATCATACCGCCAGGATTTTACTTTTATTTTTTAATAATTTTCTTCATAGTAGCTATTATGGGGCTTTGTTTTGAATTTGTGATGGAAGCAGTGTTAATAACAGGGATATTTTCTTTATTTCCTTATTGCTGAGCAGTGCTTACACATGGTCAAGGCCTTTTCTGCCCCTCACACCACCCCAACAATGAGTAGGCTGGAGTGCATAAGATGTTGACAGGGAACACAGCTGGGACAGCTGACCCCAGCTGACTAAAGAGATATTCCATATCATATGGGATTATGTTCAGCATATAAAAGTAGGGGAGAGGTTGGCAGTGGAATGCTGCTCTTTAGGAACTGGCTAGGCATCATCTGCTTCATAGCAATAATTTTTATTTGTATCACTTGTCTTTCTTGTTTTATTTTTATCTCTACTCCAATTTATTTTTTTGTTCTTTTAATTACTAAGCTATTTTTATCTCAACTCACGTGTTTTCTCACTTTTATTTTTCTTATTCTCTTACCTCCATCCTACTTGGGGGGAGTGGTAGTGAGTGAGCAAGGAGATGTGTGATGCTTAGTTGTTAGGTGCAGTTAAACCATGGCAGTAATTCCTGCATCTCATCCCAGCTTGCAATAGTCTGTGTTTTGGAGCTAGTTTGGTGGCTTGTTACTCTCTGTACAATGAAGAATTAAAGTCCAGTACAAATTTAAGTACCTTAATTAAGGAAAATAACCTTGATTTTTAAACTCTTTAGTAGTCTAGCACCACCTGAAGAAATAACCAATGAAGTAACATTCTACAGTTACTGTTAAATTGTTAAAGAATTTTGCAAACTGTAATTATTTCCTTTCCCATCATAAAAAAGGTTGTGCTCAAGAGAAATGTTATAGATTGATAGGTAAATAAATTTGTTTTCATGCAAAGGGCAATATATAGGGTCTGAATCTTCTCTTAATTGGTAGGAAACTGAAAGGAGGACAATGAAAATAAAAAAAGTGACCACACTGTACAACAGCAAGAGAACACAAGGATGTGTATATATATATATATATATATAATCTTGAATATTCATTTGACTAAATCAAAATTTAGAGGTCTGAATCCAGGTCTTTGAAACTATAAATCTAAAAGGCTAAGTTATTTAAAGTAGTTGATCTATTTCAATTCTAATTCTAAAGACGTGTCCAAATTCTTTGAATCCACTGGCTGCAATGTTTTCCTCTTTTCAGCAGCATAAAAAATTAAAATCTCATTCACGTTCCTTCAAATTGTTTAAAAAAACAGACAAACTTCATCTCCTTTTTCTCAAAACTTTCATTTTGCCGGGAATAGGAAAGGAATGTAAAATACTGTCCATAACATTTCCTAATTTTTTATTTTAGAATTTTATGTTAACAGTTAAATTTTTATTTATACCTCTTGCTGTTAATAGAATTATCTGCTATAACACAAATTAGGCAAGTCATATAAAAGTCAAAGTTTATATTCTTTCAGTTTTGACAGATTGTAGTAAATTACATTATTAATTCATTGAATTAAATGTATACAATGAGTAATATTTACAAATACATAATTCCTGAACAATAGGATTAGAGTTCAGATGCATTACCTAAGTGTTCTTAGTATATGATAATCTGAGAAAGAAAGGATATTTTACTTTCCCTATTAGGACGACAACATTATCTCAGATAAAGGACATATTAAGGAGACTATAATAACTAAAGCACTATTAACTGCCATAATTAGGCAGTCTGTTCTTGGGCTCTGGCATCCTCACAGCAAAGTTTTTCCTCATATTCTGAAGAAAATTCTTGAGTTTCTGTTAATAGAATACACCCCAGGATACCACTGGCCTTCTTGACAACAAGGACACATTGAGAGCTCATGGTTAATTTGTCCACCAGGACTCCCAGATCCTTCTCTACAGACCTCCTTTCCAGAAGGTCAATCCCTAACCTGTAATAGCGAGTAGGGTTAGTCCTCTCAGGGTGCTGGACACTACACTGACCTTTGCTGAACTTCATTAAGTTTCTCTCTGCCCAATAATCCAGCGTATCCAGATCTCACTGAATGGCAGCACATCCTTCTGGTGTGTCAGCCACTCCTCACAGTGTTGTATCAACAGCAAACATGCTGAGGGATAGGTCTGCCCCTTTATTCAAGTCACTGATGCATGAATGAACTAAACTGGAGCCCATACCAGCCCCTGGGGAACACTGCTTGTTACGTATGCTCTTTGAAGAGTCAGAAACTGCATGCTTTCTTGAATATGCTAGCATATATTCACCATCTTTTCTAATATGTCGATTACACAGTACATTGTCGCATAATATCTTGCAATCTTTTTCCCATTATCTGACTTTTTATGTGATGGTTGGGATTACTTATGTGAAATCCCTGACTATAGCCTAAGTATACATTTCATTCTTCCCATTTTTCTTATGGGATCATTGAAAACTGAAAAAAGTATAATTATTAAACTGTTGTAACACAGCAATGTACCTTAAACCAGAAAGAATTAGGATAGAGTATCCTTCATCCATTAAATGTCTAATTCAGAGTTTTCCATCAGGTGACTTTATGTACTTTTCCCTTTTCTTCCAGAAGAATCTGCAATATTCAGGGTACGGAATTAATCACATTCACTCATCATTCAGTGCTTTTTTATTTTTCATATCTTGCAGTATTTTTCTTCTTCTCCCCATGCATGAAACTTCCTGTAACTTCAGTCACTTGCTAGAATGATAAGCATTTCTGCATAATTTATCCCAGTAATTAGGTCATAAATATGTCAGACATACAAAGTATAAGATTGCCACTTTTGAAATGAGAGGATTAAGTGATTTGCCTACTGTGATGCAGAAGCTTTCCCATGGTGGAAGGCATTGAATTTATTTTTATATCTGTTCAGGAAGATATAATCTAAATTATTTCCTAATAGCATATACTTCTTTTTACATAATCAATAATTTCATCTTGACATGTTTGCATTTGCTTGAGTTCTCATTTTGTTTAACAGATTAAAAGAAAAAAATAGATAGCTGACTAGCAGATGAAAACATTCCAGTTGAGCTTCTGAAGACTAAATAACTTTTCTTTCTCAGTAACAGGACTGAATGTCTCTTGCCAGTATCCTCCTTTGAACCCTTTGCCTTTCTTTCACACAAACTAGAGAAGATGCAGTGATACTGACTCAAAGACTGCTGTTCTTTGGGGATTTAACGATACACATGACACCTGACCTAAGAAGGGATGATTGCACATATCAGTTGACCTCCTGGATTGTGCTGTGCTGCCCATATTCTTTCACAGGATATGAACACAGGCAGCTGATGGTAATAAAAGAACCTGGAGGCTGCACTCACTTGGCAACAGCAATATAAACACTGGCCTATCTTTACTTTTGTCATGAAGGGAGGCAACATCTCATGAAAACATCCTTTTCTATCACAGTCCTTTTTAAAAAAATCTTATTAAACCTGTGAAAACCACATTACCCAAAACTGTCCCCTTGGACAGGACCTGTGCAGCAAGCCATGGCCACTCTAAGAGGATCATCTAGTGCTGCAGCAACTCAGTTGTCAGAAGGGATGTACGATTTTAAATTTATTTATTGCTCTTTTTAGAAAGTTAATTAAATGTGTATATTACTTGAGAAAGTTTGATCTTTTCTTGTGGCACCCAAAAGAATCAGCACCTGTCGGTGCAGAAGAAGAGGAAGGAGAAAAGCAGACCATTTATTTACTTAAACTTTTTGTGAAGAATTTATCATTCTGAGAGAAAAATATGGTTTATTTTGTCATTTTTTATTATAAAAGTTTTAATTGATTCTATTTACAAACAAACATTTGCTTTGCCTCATTAAGAAATAAGAATACTCCTCCTTTCTGCAGTCCTATGAATGATAATGCTTTGTTAATAAAGTTTGCAGGATACAGAAATAGAAAAAGAATGATAAATAATTATAGATAAACAGAAATCTAAACAGAATACGTATTTTTATATGGAAAAATACAACTGTACATCACACAAATTCAGCAGAATAGCAGTTTGTGAAGTTTCACCTGACTGAGCTGAAGAGGCTGTTGCAAGGACACCTGCAATACAAACTTCTGTTTCCATCCATATAGTGACCTATCATCCTGCTTGAGTATGTGATAAACAAGTCTTAATTATGGGAAGATCTCAATAAATTATTGATATTTATCCAACACTCATAAATGTCTGTGCAAGAGGTGATAATTTTTATGGGAAATAATTAATGTGAACATACTCAATGTTAACTTCATTGACCTACTTCATTCCTCTGGTTTAGTATAAATCCCCACAGCATTTTTAAACACCTGAAATTCACATCGAGTGTGACAGATGATATCTTTGTAAACATTTTAATACTCTCTTATCTCTGGAGAAAGGGGAGTCTGCATTTTCTGGAAGAGCAAGCAGTATGCTTGGTATTGAAAAGAGAAAATTTCAAAAGATTGTAGTTTTTGTCAGACACGGATGGAGATTAAGGATTTCCAATTCAGAAAAACAGGGAACTGTAGCACAGAGGGGCACAAAAAGTAATCTCTGACAGAAAAAAAAAAAAGGAGGCTATGTAGAATTCTGTGCCAGTCACTGAGTTGACTGATATTAAGCCTGAAAGCATAGACCTGCTTGAAAGGAAATAGTGGAAAGTAAAATAGTTGTATAAAAGCCCCTTCCTTTCCTTTCTTCTACTTATTACACTTTACAATGCTAAATAAAAGATACCCAGGAATCATTTTCCCATTATTTAAGGTATTAGTGCAATTTCCCTTGTTTGGACCACCGCATCAACCTTTCTCAAAGATGTGTCCCTATAGAGAGGGATAGGCTGAAACAACATGAACTACTTGGCTTAGTCCTACAAATTGGTCTCTCATCCTCTTTAGTTTAGCACTGAGATATCTTATTTTGTTGTGGGGTTTGTTTGGGATTTACTTTTAATTTTGTTCTATGCTTGTTTTTTTTAAATGCCTGACCTTTTTATTGGGGAGCCTGCTGAGAAGAGAAGAGCTTGGTATACCTGTCTGCCATTTTTGCCATTTTGGTGCACAGGGAGTGCTAAAAAGACATTATTATCATGTCTGTAAAAATATTTTAGAGTCACTAATTGTCTAAGAGCATGGAAGCCAATAACAAATGGGATATAAGAACAGTGCAAAACCTAAAAGAGGTGCATATGAGCTAGATCAGATCCAAAAGGATCATAACATAATGGGGTAGCACTGTTCCTTCATTGTTAATAAGTTCAGAAGCAAATTTTTGGTCCAACTATAAAGCTGAGAGGTGTGACAAGGTTCAAGAGTATCAAAAACAAAAAGAGGTAAAAATAGGAAAATTTTCTGCTCCTTTTATTACAGTGCAAAGATTCAGTATTAGTATTTAACAAAAAAAAAAATCTAAGGCAGATGTCTAAAAAATATAATTTGTTGAAAAATTCTGTTGATTTCACCAAAGGTAGATTATACTGAACTAACATGAAGTTTCTGTGATAAACAAAATTGTTTCTGGCTGCAAGAAATATGGTAGATCACTTTTTCCTCCAAGACAGTGAAATATTTGCTGTAGTATCACATGGAATCGGAAGAGATAAGCAATAATGGACAGCTTGCAGAGTGGTTGATGGCTATCTCATAGGAAGAGAGAAACAGGCAATATTGGAAAGAGGAATATAAGTGAAATAACTTGTAAAAATAAACAGACATTTTTCTGAATTACCTTGGAATAAGATTTGGATATGTGCAAATGAAGTTTGCTTCTGAGGCAGCTTTTAAACTCATTGTGAATACTTGTCAGTATAGAAGATTAATATACCACAGATGAAAAAGCTTTGCAAACATTAAACAAAATTAAATGAAACACTACAGGTAGTAAAATTGTTGACTAAGGATCTAGTAACAAAAAATATTGGATACAAACCATGACCCTTATTATTAGATAAATACTGGGAAATAAAATTGACTGATTAGGGGTTTCATCAGTGTGACAAAGGAATGATGAATTAATTAATCTGTAATTATTTTTTTCCAACAAGATAGATTAAACAGATAACTGGGATTTTTGTCCCGGTTCAAATTTTTATTGGACCTTTATAGAAAGTGCAGTATATAGTCCTAGTCATCCATGATTCACAAAGAATGAACTCAAACTTAGCTAGTACAAAGAAAAACTAAAGGTTTGAAGTGCAATTTTGCAATCAGAAAATAACATTTGTCTAGTTCAGAACAGAAAAACAAATGCTGAGGAAGAATATGATTGATGTCTGTAATTATATAAAAATACTGTTTGAACTGAAAGACACCTTTAGTAAAAATAGAACTAAATTATGACAAAAAAGACACAAGGAAACAAAACCACAAGTTAAGATTATTAAATGGTCCTTTCTCATTAAGAAAGTTCTGTGAAAGAACTTTTGAGACCTTTCTCAAATATTCTCCTTTTCAAATGCAGACCTGTAAGTAAAAAAAACAAAACAAAAAACCAAGGACATTATCTGTCCCAGAAGAACAGGTCCAATGGCCCAAAGTCACATTTCAAAATTAAAGCATTTAATAGTAAAAAATACATGACATAGTAGAAGGGGACTTAAGCAATACTTCAAGCAAAGTTGTGAGCACCCATAGCTTTTTAATTTACATTTGTGCTTAAATATTTTGAAATAAAGTCATGGCCTGAATAATTTCATATCTGGTTCTTTAAAAAGGCAGGAAGAAGAAAAGACTCAAATAAATTTCTGTTTCTTGACCCCAGGCCTCACTTGAAATAATGTCCTTCACTGATTATCTCTGCAATTGATGCTATGAGAAAAATCCCAGTAATTTCCAGTGGTGAAAAATAGACATTAGACTTTAGAATATCTCTTCAATAATTTTGACTTAGATAAAAATCTGATATATGGATTGAGTTTGTTAAAACTGTATGACAGATCTCTGTGTTCTCCACAGTTTATAAAGCATTTGAGTAATCAAATCTATTCTTTAGAGAAGCAGTTAGAAAAAAATAATCTTTTTTTCCTTCATGCGTATTGTTAGTTTGAAGTATTTTTAATTCACATTCCATAAATATGAGAGAAATATTTTATGTCTACTTTTCTATGATAAGAAAATTGTAGGAAATTGTGGAACGTGGTTCAAAACTGAAATCTGAACAGACACTTCAATTTCAATGTTAAATCTCCTTGGATTTCATAGATATGACATCAGGCATACAGGAGATGCAATTTTCTAGAATGGCAGCTAAAGGACAGATACAATGAAGTCCATGTAATACGGAACAAAACATCTGTATACGGATTCTCAAATCACTTCCCAAATGCAAAACAAGAAAAAGAATAATAGGAAGAAAAAAAATAGTCCCCATTTTCTTGAAAACAGAATATTTCTCAAAATAGTAATCATAAACCCAGTGTTATTTAAAATATATCATATAATGTTTCCTGCATAACAATACAGTGAAATATTAAATAATAAATATTATTGTCAATATTTACTATACCATAGACTTGAAATGGAAGACAGGCTGAGAGAATTTGAGTTGCTAAGTCTAGAGAAGAGAAAACTGGTGAGATCTAGCAGTCTTTAAGTACTTATAGGACGCCTATAAAAAGTGGGAGAGGGACTTTGGCAAGAGCATGAAGGACAAGGTGGCGTGGCTTTAAACTGGAATAAGGTAGGTTTAGATGTTAGGAAGAAATTCCTTGCTGTGAAAGTGGTGAGGCACTGGAGCAGGTTATCCAGAGAAGTTGTGGATGCACTACNATAAAATATTTTGTCCCTGTTTCCTTTGCACTCTGAGTTAACGAACCATCACAACTCCCGCTGGTACCAGCGGATCGTGACACCCTGGGAGTGTTCAAGGCCAGATTTGATGGGACTTTGAGAAACCTGGTCTGGTGGAAGTGCCCTTGGGAACAGGGATTGGAATCAGATGATTTTTAAGGTCCTTCTCAATCTAAATGATTCTGCTTCTAAACATTACATGATTTTATGAGATAGTAATATATGTATGCATATAATAATAAGAAAGAATGTATGATAATAAATTATTGCAATATATTTAATCTCTCCTCATTTTAAATAGCTAGTAAAGTTGTTTACATATTTTTTGCACTCAGTTATTTCTAGTCAGTGAAAGGAAACATGTACTTTTTTAACTGGACTCACCTATGTCATGACTTATGCTCTTGCAAGATGGATTTCTCTCCACGAGGTATTTCAGAGATGTCTCTGGCCATAGTATCTGCAATTTAGATTTCAGCATTTGTTCAAACATATATCACCTCTAGAAGTCTGATCAATCTCACACTTTTAAATTCTATTTCTTCTGCACATTTTGCAGTTGTAGACCAGTTTGTTTTTTTCATTGTAGTCATGAAACCCTGCTAAATTCAGTGACGCTGGGCCAGCATGACTGAAGTTGTATCTTTTTTCTAAATGCCCTTACATGAATTTCCTGTCATGAATTTTCTGCAGTCTATCCCTTTCAAATGGATTAATACTGTGGAATTGAAGGTAATGAAAATCTCTCTGCTGAATGACACAAATATTAAAACCAACTTTCTGCTCTTCAATAATATCAGCAGGGTCCCCCAGTTTCAATTTTGTTGAACTAATTCATGCCACTTCAAATTTTATTGCAACTTGAACTTTCATTCCGTAATTAATTACATGAGCAGCGTGAGTATGCCCTGGATACTGAAAGATTAAAGCCTGCATTTCTATGTCTTAGTTCTGACACAGAGCTTTATTTTGCAGGACCAAGATGTGCTGAAGCCAATACTTTTATCAAGACACAGTGAATTTAGTTCTGAAATTCTAGTTCAAGGCGTTTCCTGTATAGTGTTAAAAATTAATTTACCTGTCTTTCTGATTCTTTACAATTTAAAGAGACAGGAACACAGATGACGTGTTCCTCTGGGGCAACAGCTGGAGGCCGGGAAAATTACCCAAAAACTACTTGTAATGGTACTAGAAACCTATATTTAAGTAGCTGATGCACAGTTCAGATGTGAGGTAGCAGTTTGGTTGCTTTTTTAATCATTAGGAAGAAACAGACACAGCTGTAGAGCAAATCACCCCATATTAAAAGAGTTTTCTAAGAAATGGGGAATGATTTGCAACATGGAGTACCATTGTTTGTCCTTTGATTGTAGTGAAAGCATAGTGGAGCATCATGGAGCAGTCAACTAATTTTTGGCTAATTTTGTCTAAGATGTTTGTTAATCAAAAGAGACAAAAGTATGTCTGTCAGTGACTGAGTATCAAGAAGTGATACCTCTGAAGACATGTACTATATGTGAGAGACATCTGGGGGCCTGTGGACACTGAAGGCAGGGTTTTGGTATGAGACAGAGAAATTTCACTCTTTAAAGAGTGTGAGAATTCCACCTCTCCTTTGTAAAAAGGGGAGTAATGCAGTTATCACATTGTGAAAGGCAAAATCAGTCTCTGTGTTGCTCAGTTCTGTATCTATGTCTTCAAAAATATGTATGAGATTGTGTGGTGAATAAATTAATGTCAGACTTCATTTTATTACGGAAACGCTTCCTCCTAATAATTATTGTTTCCTTAAAAGAGATATTTAGCTTGCCTTCTAGTTTTTGAATGCCTAATGAATACCCAGAGAAAGACATCTTCAAGAGTTGAAACAGACTCCAGACGGATAACTTGTTCATTTATTTTAGTCCACTTGGGCCATTGTGACTGCATGAAACACTGCAGCATGTTTTTTCAGAAATGTCTCACATGTCACCAGTAACACATGGAGGACTAGGTTTTATACCTCTACCTTGGATTTAAACTCTACTGAAAAGTCCTCACTATTTAGTCATTCTGACGTTGCTCTTTTGGATGGCTAATGGGTAAGAAAGACCTGGATCTCTTGTTCCATTACCTCAATTTCTTATTGTACTGCTTTTGGCTGGGATAGAGTTAAGTTTCTTCACTGTAGCTAGTCTTGGGCTGTGTTTTAGATTTGTACTGGAAATAGTTTTGATAACACATGGATGTTTTAGTTATTCCTGAGCAGTGCTCAGTGTCAAGAACACAGTGTCAAGGCCTTTTCTGCCCCTCACACTACCCTGCCAGTGAGTAGGCTGGTGGTAGACAAAAGGTTGGGAGGGGACACATCTGGGACAGTTGACCGCAACTGATCAAAGGGATATTCAGTACAATGTAACATCATACTCACTGATAAAATCTGGGGAGATGAAGTTTGAGGGGGGCTGCTATTGCTCAGGGACTGGCTGGTCATTGGTGGTTAGTGATGAGAATTTAGGGGATTATGCATAATTTGATTTTCTTTGGCTTGATCTTTCTCTCATTTTGTATTTTTGCTCTGCTTTTTGTCCTTGCAATTTTTTTTCTTTTAGTGTTTAAATTCTCTGTATTTTCTCTCTTTTAGTCTTCTAATTCTGCCCCACATACCTTTGTTGGGAAGTGAATGAGTGGCTGTGCAGGGCTTAATTGCCAAATGGGTTAAAGTGCAACATTTTAATGACATTCACAAATAATAATATTTTATATCTGAACTTCTCACTATTTTTTATGCATCTTTAAATTTCTGTAATTTCTTTTTTTTTCTTAATTTCTGTAATAGTTGCAGCTTCTTTTTTATTCTCTTTTTTAAATGAACATATATCAATTTCCCTACTTATTTATACAATTTAGATTTTTTACCTTGATCCTGTGGCTTTCCCTGCAGTAACGGTGGTGACATTGTTCACAGTGTTCCTGAAATATGACTGCTCTTTCAGGTTAGTTCAATTTTGTAAAACAATCCATTACTCTACTTTATACTCTCCGGAAACAACGAGAGAACATTTCTGTCATAACATCCCTCAAATGGCAAAGAAAAGCTGTAGGTTACCTGAGGGTCACTAAAGAGATGTTTCTGTGAGTTCTAATACTTTCACTACACATCAGGGTCACCCATGAAATAGAAAATTAACCATTTTTGCAACATACACAGTATGAATTTCTCTAGGCAAGGCATTCCACCTATAAGACTTAAGTAAGAATATTAGAATTAGAATTATAGAGGACCAAAGCAAGAAAGTAAGTGCTCATAGAAAAAACATTTGCGCTCTTGAAATACATAGGGAAACATAATTTTATAGAATGGAGTTTTGCAAGCCCTCATCATTCAGTAAATACTTATATGGCAGTCACAAAATCCAGTTTGAAAGAGAAACTTTCTAATTTTTTTGAGACTATAATAAATTGACAATTTATAGGTTGATCTGAAATGTCATTAATTCCAACTGAAATCTGAGGTTTTATATAAAGTTGAGTAAGAGACCTTGAAACAGCCCAACATTCCTTGAAATGGTTTCTTTTCCTTTTGAAGATGTTCATATATTCTGTTTACAAACTGTCTTACATGCAAGCTTTGATTAATCCACGTGAAATACATACATGAAAATAAAAAGAGGTGAGCCTTTTCTGCTGGCTCTATAAAGTAACAGTTATGTGGAAGAGCAGGACACAGTCTCCTAATATTTTTTAATTAAAAATAACTCTGCATTAAACCTTCTTTGAAAATATCTAGGGTTTTGGATCCTTGTGCATTGCTACTATTTTAATATGAAAAGGAGTATAGCTGCTCAAAGTTTTATGGAGATCTACTGAATGGTAGTGCCCTGCCAGAGCAACGTGAAAGCATCTCATATGCTGACATTGTAACTTCTGTATTTCTCAAGATAACAGAAAATCTGCTGTGGTGGTCACAGAAGTAATTGAGAGTTTCCAGTCAGCCATGAATTTAAGAGAGCTCATTTGCACAATTTGATTCATGCATACTTAAAAATATCTGAGTGCTTCCAGGAAGATGATATAGCAAATAATCAACCAATTAAATCTTCATTGTATAAGGAAAGAATTGAGATGCAAGATATTTTCTTCCTTCCAGTTTTCTGATTCTATGTGCTTATTATCACTGACTTTGAATGAATAGATCATTGCTTTTTGAATTGTAGGCTACAGGTTCCACATCTTGTCAACTTGGCAAATTATGGCATCACTTCTGAATTGTAATTAACTCCCATGAAGTTCAAATACTGGAGATGGCAGCCTTCTGTTACCCTTAAATGGGTATTCCAAACGCTAGTAATTTTATTGTTTATTTCTCATGCTCCAGTGAAATTTTTCCTATTTTTCGCAATGTTTGTATAATTTCACCCATCAAAAAAAAAAAAAAAAAGTAGGAAATGTACTCTGCTTTCACATCCTTGAACAAACTACCAATTAATAATGTAAACATAGCCTATATATAGGAATTCTAAAATATTTTTGGTAGGAGTATAATTAACTTTAAAAGCATATTTAAATTCTAAGCAATTATAACTGTCACATATTACATGTAGTATGAAATGGATATTTCTGGAAGTTTTTCTATGTCAAGCAGTTTATACTTATCATCAAATTGGGATCTAATCAAGTGACACCGTCTTTTCATTCCTCATTTGTCAGTTCACAACCAGGAGGCTCAGAAACAGAAGGTGGTTGTGAGCTCCAGTGCCATTTGAGCAATAATTCCTCACAGTGATCGTGTAAAGCATATTTATAACTTATGATGTACTACAAAATTGTTAAGAAAATTCCATCCAATATTTGAAATTGTCTTCTTTGAATTCTTAGGAAGATAGCCTGCTCCAAATATAGTCGAGTGTAGGAAACAGAGTGGCAGACTTAAAGGTCTCACTTGTCAGTAAACTGTTGGCATTAAAGCTAATTAAACTTCTGCCTGATGTTCTGCAGAACCATAGTCTTAATTCTTTAGCAAGGGATGGGGGACATCAAAATCAACTTTTAATGTGACTGTTCCATTTTATTCTGTCAGGTTGAGCTAAGAAATTTCTGAGAGCTTTCCTCAGCCTTCACACTTATAAACCAGATGGGACTGGAAATGAAACATTTAAAAAGCCCTGAGATTTGTGTACCACTGATGTAAGGCTCTGATATTTGTGATCATATGGAAGTTTACTGATATGACATGCAGACATACTTCAGACAAGATTTTTCCTTTTGACTGCTTTACTTACTGTCTCTGTGACACTCAAGTAGCTTAGACATTACTAAAAAAAAAAGAACAGTAGTAAAATATGTAACAGGATGCCTACATCTTAATGACTTTAAATTGGATTTTACTGTCTTTAAAAACTAAAACCAAACCAACAAAAATTCTATGAAAAATGTATTCAAAGACTTTAACAAAGAAGTCAATGACAGAAACTACAAGAGAGTTTTGTGGAAAAAACCTAAACCTAAACCAAACCAACCAACCAAAACCTCCAGCAGCATACATCCAACCAAACCTAAATCAATCAAAACCCCAAGCCTAATATATTTCTGAAATGTCATCATTCACTTCACAATGAAATCAGAGTTTAGATGTGGTACTGGGAACTTCTGACTCTCTCCTGTAGACTGCCTTTCCCATTGAGTCAAAATGACCCTATGCCCACCTCTGTAACTTTAGAGAGAGACAAGGGTTATGGTACAGGCACTGTTCATGTTCATGCCCGGTGCTGTTGCACACCCTCTGCTCCCAAGCCTTGTGAGGCTGGAATGGGTGACCTCATTGCTAAGTGCCAAAGGGAAATAAGGCTCAGGAGAATTCTACTGGGGGTTGTATGCCTCTGGTGTGGATGCACCACAATTTTTCCTCAGTAGGAGACATTTCTGTTTCTGATTTTCCTTGTTAGTCCTGCAAATAGAGTGATATTGCTGCTAGTTGCAGGCCATGGGCTTTATGCCAAGTTTGCAAGCTGTCAGAACTGAGGCTTGTAAGGGTTTTCCTGAACTTGACCTGATAGGGGGGTTTTTTTCACTTGGTTTATACATAACAGCATTTTTTTTCTAATGACCAGGGGTCTATGTCTGATTAATTTTGTTTATATTTACGTAGTGTCAAAATAGTAGTCACAGTAGAAAGGAGTATTTGTGTAGAATTAAGTACTGGTAATTCTAACATATTGATGTAGTAGTATACAGACATATACACAAGGTACAGTAACAAAAATTTTTGAAATTTAGGGATGCAAGATGCAGTGCACATGTGTAGGACATGAGATGGGACAGAGACTGGCACTGAAAATCTTAATATTGTAAGAACATCTCAAAGTTCAGTGAAATGCAGAGCTGGGAACTGTACAAAATTAGACTTGGAGTTAACAGGGATAAAAAATGCAGATATCTAACATATATAAACCAGACAAATATAATAAATTCAGACATAATATGAAGTTTTGCATCAAAGAAGAAATAGCAAACAGTAAGACATCTTAAAAATTATATAATAATGCCAAGTACATCTTACAGTGAGGAGGAAGAAATCTTCACCACCAACCTGATATTACCCAGGGTAATAATGACTTATTTCAATACTGAATACATATTAGGATTCCAAGAAGCATTGGAAGCATGGACGTAACAATAGAAACTGGATAGATACTAAGAAACACACTTATACCAAATTAAATTGTATTTTACTGCTGAGATTTTTTCCGTTTCAAAATTCTTTGTTTCTCTTTATTTCTTTTTCTATAGTAATTAGATTTGTGCTAATAAGAAGTCTTTGAAAACTTGCCAGTGAAAGAAATGGGATTGTTGTCTTCACTATCTTTCCTCTTCATGTTTAATGTTTTTATGCTTCTTAATCACTGCCAGAAGGGAAGAGGGGTTTGTCTGCCTTCAGTACTGAGTTTTGCCAGCAATCAGCCCCAGGTTTTTCAGCAGTATATCCTGCCATTTGGAGTCCCCTGCTCTTATCTTGCTCTGTTACTCATATTGCAAGTTATGTTGCCCCTCTCATACTTTTCCGCACTACTGAATACAGATGCAGAAGTCTTTGCTCATGGGTGGTTACACTGCTCACATACTTACCTAAAGTGCTCATATGTTGTGTGCAGCTATGTTATCACAACATTAAAAAATGTCTATACACTCTTATTAGTCACACTGGTTAGGTATATTTACTTGTATTTACATTCAAGGCATGCCAGTTGTGTAAGTTTTACAGGCTTCTGCTTTGGTTACAGCTGAAAAATATTTATTCTTCATAAATCAAATTCAAACTGTCAAACAGAAAAATCCTGTGTTTCTTATAATACGTATCTCAGCTTTCTTGCAGAGGGTGTGATTATTGGGTTCTGTTTTGGGTTTTTTATGGTTTTTTTTTCATTTGGTTGGTTTTTTGGGAGGGGTGTGGGTTATTTCCTTTCTCTGCTTTANACACCACTCATCTTTTGGAGGGAATTCAATTCAAATCTTTTGCTTAATGTGTTTTTGTAAATTTTCTATCTGGAATCATAAATCTGCTAAGTGTCAAAGACAGATAAAAATGATTGGAACCATCTACTGCCTAAGCTGGGCTTAACTGTAAAAAGAAGAGCATATTTGAACAAGATCTTGTAGAAAATAATGGGAAATTTTTATCAATCAGATTCCTACCCTTTATATCCATACCCTCTCTCTTCAGGAAGGAAGGTAGTCTGAAGCAAACATGCATTTGCTGTGTACCCCTTGTCAAAATTATATTGATTGATCCAGGAGGATGAAAAATTCACATGAACAAATGACTCAAAAAGCATCATAACCTGATTTTTCGTTAACAAAAATGTTCATAAATGTTTACATATACATTTATCTAACAGCAGAGTCATCCTGTATGTTACTGAAAAACTACTAAAGAGANGGAAGAGGGGTTTGTCTGCCTTCAGTACTGAGTTTTGCCAGCAATCAGCCCCAGGTTTTTCAGCAGTATATCCTGCCATTTGGAGTCCCCTGCTCTTATCTTGCTCTGTTACTCATATTGCAAGTTATGTTGCCCCTCTCATACTTTTCCGCACTACTGAATACAGATGCAGAAGTCTTTGCTCATGGGTGGTTACACTGCTCACATACTTACCTAAAGTGCTCATATGTTGTGTGCAGCTATGTTATCACAACATTAAAAAATGTCTATACACTCTTATTAGTCACACTGGTTAGGTATATTTACTTGTATTTACATTCAAGGCATGCCAGTTGTGTAAGTTTTACAGGCTTCTGCTTTGGTTACAGCTGAAAAATATTTATTCTTCATAAATCAAATTCAAACTGTCAAACAGAAAAATCCTGTGTTTCTTATAATACGTATCTCAGCTTTCTTGCAGAGGGTGTGATTATTGGGTTCTGTTTTGGGTTTTTTATGGGTTTTTTTTCATTTGGTTGGTTTTTTGGGAGGGGTGTGGGTTATTTCCTTTCTCTGCTTTATTTTCTACCTGCTACAAAGCTCAGCTGATTAAACAAATTCCAGTTGAGCTGTTTGACAGAAAAAGATACCTCTGGGATTGTATATTTTTCCCTGTTGTGATACTTACAATGCATATTGGTGGACTTGGAAATGTCTCTTGATTGCCTCAAGCAGTTTTCAATGACAAAGAAAAAGTTATTGAATTTTGCAGTACTGCCTATGACAGAGATGTGATTGATGAGAAGCAGATGTAAAAAGCTTAATGTAAGTCTGTTTGATAAATGGGATCTCATTTCTTTCTCACCTGCTGAAATGTACAGAATTCAATTTTTCCCCCTCAGTTTTAAGATATAAAGGACAAATACTACTCAATCCTTTCTTAAATTAGAATATTTCACATGCTTATTTAGTGATGAACCACAGTGTTAACATTCCTGGTTCATTTCAATATAGCTTANGAAAAACTACTAAAGAGATGAAAAATTAACACCCTCAAATGACAAACAATCTGAATGTCTGCTTTTTGTAAATTCTATAGTTGAGAAGGGAGAGATTAGATTGATTGCATATGTACTTGCTTCCTTGTTTTCTTCTACTGATAGCTGCTAGTTACTTCATGCAAGGTTTCTTTGTATGTGGTTTTGCTGTTGTTCTCCTATAATATGGCAGAAGATATATGCTCTTTATTCTGCAATTATATGATTGTAAATTATTTGAAACATGATTGAAAGCAGAAAAAGAAAACAAAAAGTATAATAATCTTTGAAGGTCTGTGTCATAACAATAGTGTCAAAAGACTGATAGAGGAGCTGTGAAGGAGAAAGAAAATATGGAGGCCCAGGCATGGAAAAAGAAAAAAACCAAACTATTACCAGTGGAATGAAAGGACAAAAAGGAAAAACAAAGAGAGTCTTCGAGGAAGGAGAAGGAGGCAAAAAATATATGTGGTTCCCCCAGATAAAATACCAGACTGTAGCTCTTGTGGGCCATTTTGAAAGATAGAAATGACAACAAACAGAACCAGCTGGTCATTGACTTTAACTTAATTTCACATAATTTAGTTTCTTTGTTCTTCCTGGAATCTATTCTGCTATTTTCATTCATCCTTTGAAAAAGAAACATTGAACTACCTTCACACAGTCAGATATGTTACATATTAGAACATACTCTTCAATTTTTGACTTTAACACAGTGCTGAACTATGGTTTTCCAAGCACTGTCTACAGTTACAATATCTGTAATATGATTTATGGTTGTTTTCATTAAAAGCCATAATTATGTATGTAGTTAGTTATATTTTAGATGTGAATTGTTTGGTACTCACCAACAATATATTTTATTGCATCATTTGTTCGTTCAGGTTGTGATTTTTTTGGCCTCAGTGTGAGCTAGATATGCAACAGTGTAATAAAACATGCTGACAGGTGCTGAGGGATTGGCCTGAGATTTAGCTCACAGAAGAGACCACAAAATGTTGCTGGTCGTGAGATACATGGAAAGTGATGAACCTTTCCAAAGGAAGGGGGCAAAGGGAAAAACAACAACTACATTTTGAATAAGAAAATGGAGAGAAGGGGATAATAAAAGTAGCTGGTCATCTATAAACAAGCTGCTTGTCAGCACACTTGTCTGACCGAGCCTTGGACCTTTTCTGTCTGACCTTACTCTCTGTTTTCTGTGTGTGAAATTTGCTGGGGCATTTCAAGTTGTTGACTAAGGAAGACACGCATCTGCAAATGCACAAGATCTGAGACACTTATTAAGGAAAGGGCCCAGGCTCTGGCCTTGGGTATTAGATTAACTTAGAGATATTGCTGGTGTTCAAGTAGGGTGGGAAGGAGAAACCTCTGGGCCCCAGAAATCCACTGGATTCAACTTCAACTTTGCACACTTATTCAGTGAAGGTACTTAGGAATCAGGATACAAGAACTGCATGATTTGACTATGTAGGTAAATCTGTTATGGCCCTGAAGCTGCTAATAAAAATTCTCAGCTTGCCTTCTAGGAGCTCAGAAAGAGTACCTACACAGACCCTTTGTTACAGCACACATGTTCCAGAAAATGATGGCCCCATATTTTATAGCAATACATCCATCTGTTTGTTAAAATGTGATATCAGTTTCCTAAGGAGACACTATCTAAATGAAAAAGGCTGCTCATTCTCTTTGAAATAAAAATATGCTAGATATTGTAGCAATCCTTCTCAATAATTTACAGCAGTTGTACCCTATTTGAAAACTCTAAAAATAAATTAAGCATCTTTAAGATGCAAATCAGTGATATGTTCAAGGGTTGTTTTTGACTGATGCATGTCTTCAGTAGTCCACTGCTAGAAACCATGTGGGAATTCATCTCTACAAAAGTGTTCCCAATCCAGCTGTGTTGGTCTCAGTTTTCTCCATCAGGAGCGCATTTTTTTCGCCCATACTTACTGGTATAAACCTGCAGCATATATCCTTTTGGGTTCAGTTCCATCAGAAACAGAATGCTTGCACCATACACTACAGAAACATAAGGTTCTTAACAAATGTACAGAGACAGAGTGTCGCTGCTCGTGCTCAACTTGGAATGCCTACCCCGATGTAAGGCAATCCAGAGCCGGCGCGACCCCAGTGCCCCTGACCGCTTCGAGGGGTGGTGGCACCGGGGGGGTTCAGGTATGACCCCGCCGGTGGATAGCTGGGTATTAGGCTTAGGGTGAAGGGTAGATTGGAGCCAGCAGGATGCCAAAGGAAGGAAAGAGAGGGGCTCAAGGTATGAGTATTCAGTGAGGTTTATTGGTGCCTGCACTGAGGGAGCTCAGGGACCAAGAGCATAGAACAGCCCTCGACAGAAGCTTATAACATAACCGGATAGCCAATAACGTGAGGGTCCAGGGGAGGAATTAGGGAGGGTCCATGGTTAATACACCACTAAGGAAGGGGAGAGGGAGGAGTGAGGATGAATGACATGGGAGTAAACCAACAATACATAGAATACAACAGAACCTTCTAGCACAGGGAGGAGAGCGGAGGGAGAGTGGCAGGTGATAGGACAAATAGGGAAAGGGGAGCCAGCCCCCTAGAAGCTCAGCCCTTCTGGGGCATGCCATCAGAGACTCTACCCCAGGGGTCCCTGCCCTTGGGCGCCTTCCAAGGCTTCCTAAGAGGGTAGGGGTTTTAGGGAAAAGGGTTTCAGGGACACAAACCACTGCAACAACAGAGTCTTGTTTTGTCTCTCTTGTATTTTAAGGGAAGCATTATGGCAGTATTAGACTGAGGAAAAAAAAGTTGCTTTAATGAAAATCTTAAATTGTTAAGCTTTCACACATTCCAAAATTTTATTTGTACTCTCTTCCATCTCCTCTGTTTTATATTAATGTGATCCAAGATTCAATGAATATCGCAAATGGCTTCTCTTAACTTAAATATGCTTTTAGTCTGGCCTTGAGAATCAGATGTCTGCAGTGAAGCTTTTTTTAAAAATTAATCATACAGTAATCATGGTCCCAGTTTTTATAGTAATTTTCATCTCATTTATCATACAGTTTTAATGAATTTCTTTGCTCCAAATTGATGTTAGAAAAACAGTTCTTTCTTAAAATTGTAGAGTAGACATCTACTTCATTTGTTCAAAATATGTTTATAGTTATTGCCTATAATACTCTATATAACAAAAACCAAAACCAAATCAGCTTGAAACTTTTGAAAATAAAAAGTATTAGCCTCTAAGCATGCTGAAATTAATGAAAATCACAAAATTCTTTTTCCTATTTTAAGTCAAATACTCCTATGAGATGTATTGTAGCAAAATTTTCTCGTCATCAGAAGGGGGATCATTGATTAATTTTTTTTTTTATAACATCTGTGTACACTGACCTAACAGAATCTGCTAACAAAAAAAATAAAATTAAAATGTCTTTACCATGATATTTAAAATTACATTTTGTTTCTTTTTGCACTTGTTAGTGCAACAGGGCCAACACTGTAAAATATAAGTAATTCAGAATTATTTACTTAAAAGATAAGTAAAAATCAAAACAGATACTGATACATATTTAATTTTTAAAAATATAACATTTTGGAACAACTTATTCTGATTTTATTAAAGTGAAGTGAGGTTTAACCAAAAGAGGCCAAAATATACTGTATAAGACGACTGTAGTGTTTGTCCTCTAGATCGTCTCATAAATTATATCACCTGACAGTTTCCTCAGGCAACCCAAATATGTAGTTAAGGTCTTGACAAAGATTAAATCAAAATTATTAACAAATATTAAATCAAAATTATTAACACATCCTGCTTTAAAAAAGCCTTAAGCATAAGTCAAAGTGCAAACAATTACTGACTACAGGACAGTAAACAACAGGTTTGCAATGGCAATTGACATTCAATTTAATTTACTTTTGTGACTTATTAAATGTTGCTACTGGCTTGAAAAAACACTATGGCATGCCTTATTTCTCTGCTTTTCATTGTTCCATTAAAATAAAGTGCTACAAAGACCTCTACATAGACAGGATGTTTACTGTAACCCTTTCTTTTGTCTAAACTCTGACTGTAGTCTCCTAGTTCTGTTTAAGGCATTCCTATATATTTCTTATTTGTCTAGCTCATTTTAAATGACAAATCCATAAACTCTGCATGAAAATAATATTCTTGCTTGATGAATGTGACAGAAATGTAAATTTACCAGTTTTAGGCATGAAGCTTCATAGTTTCATTACTGTACATTCTGCCAGCAATTTTGCTAAATTTCACCATGGAACTAGGATTTCTTTTCTTTGTAGGGAAAGCGAACTCTCATTGGACACTGCGAGGTTCTCCAAACCAGTGAAACCTTTCCCTTATTTTCAGTTGTTTATTTGCTTGCTTTTGTCCTTTCACTTGGGTTCTGCTGATTAGTGATTTTTACAATGAAGTATGAAATATACTAGAACTAGCACTGATAAAGAGTGAAAATGTACAGTAGAAATCGGAGGAATTGAAGGGACATGAAGGGACTATCACATTTCAGTTATTTGGAATACATTTTGAGATAGATGAGGCTAGCTGACTTTAATTTTGCATTCTTTTGTAATTACGATTGCTTATATTTTCTATTCTGACTGTTGGAGAAGAGTCACGATAAAAAATTTACAGTGAGGAAAAGAGAAAGCAAGAGCTATGTATTTAACATCATGGAAGTATAAGTTAAACCTGTGTTTTGTCTCACTGTGTGTGCAGCACTAAAGGTCCAAAACTTCCAGTCCTGAGGTTGTGGTGGTTATGTTGAATGCAGTCCTGGTAAAAAATACCCAAATCTGATTGACATTTGTGGTTTACCTGTAAAAACATATAAAATGACAACCTAGCTATAAAATAGGGTGTACCGTGGCTTAAATATGTACATTAAAAGTCTTTCTAAGTCAATCTTTAAATGCCTTCAGAAACTTTTATCATTATTTGTTAACATCAAAATATCATCTGTCATAAGATCATGAAGCACAGTAGAAAGATGAGCTAAAACCTGTGCTTGCTATGACATTTATGTCATCCTCCCTTTGTAGGGAGGGGGATTTTCAGTTTCCAATAATGCTGGACTAGACTAGACTAGACTAGACTGGACTAAAAATTTAAACCCACAAAGCAGATCACTACACAGAATGAAGCTTTCACACTTTGTTACCGTATTGTAGTTACTGCTTAATGGCATTTTATGTGCTGTCAAACTTTTGTGTTTCTTAAATTAATGTGCTTGTCAGAGCATTTGATGTTGGAAAGGTTTTCAATGCAGCGTGCAATAGATTGGACATAGCTAATAAGAGCTGATAATATAGTAAGGTTCATCTTATTCTTTTTCTTTCATTAATTTTGCCCATGTAGAGTTTGCTCCCATTTTATTAATAATACAGCCAGTCTTTAGTAGAGGCAGAGCATTCCAAATGTATTAAGTACTGCCCAAACAGGTACAGAGATGGAGGATGTAAAATTTAAAATGAAAAAAGGTGTGAATTAATGAGTATTTAGATAGGAATTAATCAGGCACCATGTGTCAAGGTATAGTTTGCCTAAAACACACTTTTCCCTTGACAACTACAAGTACAAAAAGTCTTCTTAGGATGATTGCTTAAGAACTTCTCAGAGCAAGGGCAGTCTCTTCTGATGGCACCATCACGACCTTTATTTACCTTTATTGCACTGTAAACTAAAAAAAAAAAGAAGCAAAACAAAACAATGCCCCCCAAAACCAGACACTCTTTCTAACTATGCAGAGCTAAAATACTTCCTGATACATGAGTAAACACCTTATTCTAAAGCAGCCCTAGATTTGTTTTTTTCATCCAAGAATATTCTATTCTGGTCTTAAAATCATCACATAATTTTTCAGAACACAAAGACATTAAAATTGTTAGAAGACCGTATAGGCAGTACAGCTGTAAAGAATTGTTATTCAGATATGCTTGCAGAAAGAATTCCAAATAATGCTTTCTGATTTGAATATAATAAAAAATAGGGTTAGAATAAAGGTTGATTTCTGTTTCCAAAACTCAGAACATTCATTTTTTTCCACTATATATGAAATTGCTCATGGGAGTAGGCTTTTGATTTCAGAGCTTGTAAATTGCTGAGTTCAATACCATGTAAGGAAGTGAAATCATAATGCTGGTGGCAGAAGATATCAATACCTACAGGCATTTGGAAGCATTACCTGAATTAGACAGTTTTAATCCAATTTAATCCACAAAAATAAGTTTGTGTTTGGCAGCATATACATATCACTCAGTTTAGCAAAATATAGGGAAGAATTTGTTTATGAATAAATCATACACAGTCATGCACATTTGCTCTTTGTATTAATGCCCTGACATTAGGTTTACAGACTTATGAGACATAAGTTCAAATTGCTAAAGAAAGAATATAAATATGGTCATGAAAATGAAAGTATACTATGCTGTTTATTAAAACAGGTATAAAGGTTGCATGTTTCACCATTTTTCATACACAGATCTGAGACAGAAAAAAAAATCAGTAAACAAACCCGATCAAAAAACCTGTCCACATCTCAGTCAGCATTTAATCAAACACTGGGAAGACAGGCTTACTGTGAGACAGTCTGCATAAGTCAACAGTGAGTGTGAGATCCATGTAATTGCTCTAGCTATCTAAAATCTTGCTGTCTAGTCTGAGCTGCTCATTTACACTACAGCCTTTGTAACGGTTTTCTCCAGAGGCAATTATCTCACATATTTTGCAAACTGATTTCAGAATGGGATGAATCAATCTCCTGAATGTCCTGTATAATTCCACAGAGTACAGAGAGAATCTGTATGGCAAAATCAGAGAACTAGCTTTCAAACAGAAAAGTAAAACACAAGGTTTTTTACCTTTGGAAAGGTAAATCCTTTCCAAGTGTCTAGGCATCATGACAATAGATAATATGTCCATTGTCACAACCATACAGGAAGCTTGAGATCTGGGCATTCATATGTCTTTGAATTTGGTGGGCAGCAGCACAACTTCTAAATTTAATTGTATGTGTAAAAGCTTGAAAATACAGAAAAATAACACTCGATAGAAAGTCTGGGAAGTAAGCAGTGTTAAAATCTAAACTGTTCCAAGGAGTTTCATAGGATAAGAACATAGAGCTGAAAGGAACGGCTAGCTTCTGCTCTTGCATAAAATGTGTAATTTAGAACTGTTTGCAAAAATAATTTTTATATGATGGTCCTCATCACAAGTTAAAAGACAATTTTAAAATATCAGTAGCAAACAGAAGTTGTCTAAACCAAAAAGAGACTAAAATCAAAAATTAAAAGGTTCATTATGTGTCTTATAGTTTCATATTTTTCCAGAACTTTGAGGTGCATTGCCACCATTGCTTTCTTAATATGAAAACCCAGATCTACTAAAGGGACTTTCCAAGATGTTTGTGTTCTGTAAACTTTTTCATATAAGCATTCTTCACTGCTCTTAGAGGTTCAGTCTTCCTTCTTCTTTTCAGAGGTCTCTCTGTGCAGTTGCTCAAATCAAGCAAAACCCCCCAGATTTTCTCCCTTGTATCTTCTTAAGTTCTTCTAAAAGAACATGATTTCTAAACATATATGCATGTTTGTGTGTGTGGGTATTTTAACTAGAGAAGGAAAACCCACAATGAAACAGCTTTATAACTCATAGAAGTTTCAAAGGGACATGATAAAAGAGTATCAACAATTTCTTGTACTTCTTTACAAAGAAGCTGCCATCTTAGTAAAGCTTACACAGATCCCAAGTTTTAGATGTTAAAAAGAAAGAAAAAATAACTGATGAAGTTCTGATTTTCTCACTGAGAATCCAGTATTACCGATGACCATGTTCTCTGTTTTAGAACATCATATGTGTTACCAGAAAAATTAAAAAATTTTGGTATCAATTCTGATATGGTATACTTTGTGCATGCATTCTTAGGGACCTTCTTTAGTGTCTTTTCATCTTAATAATTAAAATTTCAACAAATTAACTTCCTGTCAGAGCCCATAAAGCATCTTTAATGTCCCAAATTCAAGTCTTGAGTAGTAGCTAGTAGTAGCTAGAAGCTACTGCTTCACAAGGAGCAGCTAAAGGCCTGTGAAGATGGTAATTTCTAGGCAGTGTCCCAGAACTTTCCTCTCTGGTTCCTCTAAATATGTTAAGCAGAGCTAAATACATTATTTAGTTGGTCATGGAGTCTCCCTCCTTGGAAGCATTGAACACTTGAGTAGACATGATTTTGAGCAACCTGACTTAGCTGAAGTGAAGTTGGATCAAAAGACCTCAGAACTCCCTTTCCACTCCACTGTTCTGTGATTCTCTGATTTTATGTTTACTTGAGTAATGGTTTCCCAGTTAAAGAAATCAGACCAGTTGAAAAATTTATGAACTGACAATTTGGACCATGCTGGATTGATCTAGTATGTTCATTCTCCACGTTTAAACCCCCAAATCTGATTATTTCCTGATTATTCTTCGGTGGACTTCTACCTCTGACTTTGCAATGAACAGAAACAGCTGATCTGAGTAGGTTTGCAAGAGGAGGTGCTATTTGTTAAGATCAGTTAGAGGCACCAATTATTTCTATCCAAATTTTTCAGACGAAGCAATGAAATAATTTGTTGAACCACCTTACTCTACTTTTGAGGTCTTTTTGGGAGATGGGATTGGTGTTTGTTCTATGTATACATCTATATATACACAGATAAATTTATTAGTTATTGCATAAGAAATCTGTCGGCCATTACAGCATGTTGTGTTCCATCATTGTCCTAGACAACTTCATATGCTATAAGAAAAAAAAGTAAAAATTAAAAAGTAAAAGAATCTCATTGCCCCTGAGAAAATAGCCATATTTTTCGTTCTCTGGCATACTAATGTATTCACATTATTTTTGGGTCACTTCCTAAGCCATACATTACCCTTTAGTCCATTTGCTACTATACAAGTGCATGAACTGCTCATGAACTGCTAATACTAAATGTGTGAGTTTTGCTAAAGGAGAAGTACTGACTTTATAACATGGGCTTTTGATTAGCTCTTTTTCCTCAGCACTCCACTTACTAGCAAGAGGATATTCAGCATATTTCTGTATATAATTATACAGAGAGACAATTCAAGGCTCACACTGTACTTCAGTTCTCTAGCTCTACATAATTACTTTCAATTTAAAAATGCTGAAGGCCAATTAAAATGGACAATTACTGAGATTTTATTAGTTCAGTTACAGCTATGTAAGCTTTGAAATTTCCAAACTCTTGAATATGCCTGAAGGTGTCTTTAGAAACTTCTGTGTACCTTGATTTATGACTTTGTCTTTAGTAAAATAAACATTTTTTTTAATTATATAATTAAGGGAACAATGTAATTGTGAAGAAAACTGAGAGAATCATTGAAATAAGACTGTCTTATAGCTATTCATTTTTCAGAACACTAAGGTAGGATTTCAAAAGTATCTATATATTGTAGGATAAACAAGAAATCGATGTGCTTGAGTCAAGTGGTATTTAAGAACCCAGGGTGAAATTTAGTTACATGCCCTTTAGAAACATCTCATTTTTCAGAAACAGACTCCTCCAGGTGAAAACATATCTGTTTACACATAGGAAGTGACTGAGTGATGACAATCTGTGTAGATCAGCATTTACTTTATTGCTAAACCCTGCAAGAGTTCCTAAATTAGGAACTTTGCCACCCAACTCCTTGAGAGGTCAGTCCTGCAGAATAATGGTGATCTCATATAATCCTCAAGATGAAAATTCACGCAGTTCAACAGCTGCTTTACCTTTTTTTGTTTTTTTTGCAACTGGTAGATTTTTATTTTTTTTTAATTGAAAACACCAGTGAATAGCACAATAAGCAGTGCTTCCCTCTGCACCTTCATCTAGAAATCATGTTCTCTCTTCTTGCTCCCTTGTCCAGCTTTCCTACAAAAACACCTCCAGTTTTTCACTAAATGTTCTAAGCTGGATTTGCAAATTGCTAAGTGTACACAAAATAAAATTTTGCATTACATGAACTGTGTGTCTAGAGCTCAATCTGGACTGAAGTGCAATCTCTACAGGGAAGGAAATCTTTGTTGAGTAGTAATTCCTTAAAAAAAAAAATACTTGAGGTGGATTTACCTCTCCCTTTCCTTAAAATGAATATTCCAGTAACATCAACTAGTCTTTGAATTTCTACAGACTTTATCAAAATATAGATAAGAACAAAAATAACTTTTGATACAGAGAACATTCAAACCATCCAGCTAATAAACATTTTAAAGAATAACTGGTAAACAAATATTTTCCTTTCCTACAGTCTGCACACAAGGACCTATTTGATTTTAATCCACCAGCTTTCATTGTCTCCTTTTCTGCAACAGACTCCATTCAGTCCTCTCTGGGTCTTCAGGACATGCGTCTCCACCACATCTCTAATGAAGCATTGAGCCTCTGGGTCTCTCCTGAGGCACTGTGTTGCAGCTTTTCTCATTCCTGTGTGAACCACCAGAACCCAAATGAACATCCAGCTGAACAAAGCTTGTACTTCTCTGTTTCATCTGTTACAGATGAGAAAAAACCAAAACCACTAACAGTTTAGAATATAAGTCACCCATTCCTTCCCACTTTCAAAAATGCAGTTTTAACAAGTCATCTTCATGAAAAAAGGGTGGCAGAAAACAAGCTAATAACATTCTAGGTTTCTGGCTGTCCACAAAGAGAAGATTTTCCTTATTATATCTTTGAATCTTAATTCAAAAGTAGTTATGATCCACAACCATTCCTTGTTTCTTAAAATGAAACAGCTTGATCAGTATATTTATGAATCAGGCATCTGTTAAAATGTTTTAGAAAGAGATTTTGCTTTGTCTGTGTTATTTGTTTATATTGTGTAGGGATCATGATCTAATTTATAAAACAGATGTAGTGATCAAAAATAAAGGTATCTGTCTGGCCTGTTCTACTGAGATGTTCATCTTGGAATGTTCCTTTACATTTAGTTGCAGTTGTCTTTTAAATAGATATTCCTTTTTCTGAAACATTATTTGCATAAAACAATGTTTCATTACCTTACTTTTAATTGTTACGCAGAAAGATTTTTCAAATTGTAAATTATGTGGGGAAGAAAGGATGAAATGTTAGCTGATTTTTATTCTGCAACATTTGTTTAGTGTTGGTTTGTTGTTAGTGTTTGTTTAGATTTTGGTTTTATTTTCTCTATTTTATTTTATTTTATTTTATTTTATTTTGTGACCAGAAATGTCATAATGACCTCAGATAAAGACAATGACAGTGTTTAGATATGTATTTTGAATTTTACAAAAATGAATTACCTTATTCCTTTCTTATGTTTTACTCAAAGTTTATCATAATTATATAAAATAGCTGTCCTCTCTGCTCTAAAATTACTAATGACAAGCATGTCACTCTGATTTTTCTTATGTTTTCTTGGAATTTTTATGCTCAGAAATGTGTTCATTTTTTAGGTATTTTCCTGCTAAGGAACTTAGAACCAGAAAGAACATGGAAACCTAGAGGAAATTTATAAGAAACCTTAATCTTTATTGCTGAAATTTAAATCTTTATCTTAAAATTCTTTGACGACATTAGGTTATGAATTTGGAACTTTAAATGTTTGTGAACTACTCCCCCAGCCCCCCCTTCCTGCCTTTCTTGTGGGAAGATCAGTGAATGGTGAACTGCAACATTTAAAAATCTGTCAAAAAGGTCTAAGTCAGAACATATTGATAGGATTCCTTTTGCTAGCATTCTCAGAGCAAATTCAAATATAAAATAAAATTAGAAAATATTCTTTAATCAAGTTCAGTGAGTCTGAAAGAATGATTCACTTTCTAATAATAGTAATTTTTCTTTTAATTCAGAACATGAACTAAGGAACATTTTCACGTAAGAAATTTTAGCAAGGATGGACATAAAATGCCTAAATTATAGAGTCTGACTGTTAAGCCAGGCCCCAATTCTAGCTCTTGAGTCATGGTAAAGGACAGTCTACTTCAGGGTGGAGAGGGAAACCAGAAGTCTTATAGTCATGATAAACATAATCTATACTGTGGGTAGGTAAAAGCAAAGAGATTTTTGGCCAAGTAAATTTCTTGGTCCTGTGAAGTCATGGGGCTCAACCAAGAAAGCAAACAAGCAAATAAATTAGTCAAACAATTGATTTAGGAAATCAGGCTGCTGAAGTTAGCATATTGTGGTTTTCACCGCATCACCAGTTCTTCATTTTTCAAGAACTAAATTTCAGGGTTGTTCATTTTACTTCCCTCCTGACTCCCAAAAGTGAGTGTCTCCTTGATATATCTGACTTCTGATTCAGGAATGTCTGCCCCAAAAACTTTCAGAGCTCTCTTGCAGCTTTAAATAAAGATCTTGATCAATTGAAAAGTAGTTTTAGATGTTTGGCTAAGACAGAAACCTTAGCAATTTTGGGCTGATGCTTTGTTCTAGCATGATAATAAAATTTCTGAGGCCATTAACAGAGTTGTGCAGTCTGCCTAAAATTCATGGATATTATTCATCACTGACAGTCTCTCTGCCTGCACAAAAAGCCTAAAGAGTGCATGTCCTGCCCTGGTGTTTACTCTTCAGTCTATGAGATCTCTTTTATCTCTTAAAACAGTGTAAGCACCTCTGTGAAATGAACTATTCTACGAGGCAGGGAGATATAAAGCCAATTTTTTTTGCGGTGTGTGAAAGTTAAAGCTTATGTCTTTATAAAAAGCATTTTAATACATTTTCAATGAGCTCAGCCAACCATGTTATCTGGTATTACATATACATAAAAAAAATATATATAGGTATACTGAAAAATATACTTGTTAATGCCACTGCCAAATTCAAGATGGGAAGATAGTTATAATCAGATCAACTTCAGGATTTCAAGAAGAGATAGACTTCTGCAATTTTCTAGTCCAAATGAACACTTCTGAAAGTCAGCCTTAGGTCAATAATGTGATAGAGTGAGATATTTCAGCATATTTTTGGAGCCTGCTGATCACATATCTTACAGGATGTGATTTTGACATTAGGTTTCGTTGTTAAATTTTTTTGTGATTTTGATCAGATTATTTCATTCGGAACACTTCCTGGGATAATTATACTTCCGTTTTTACTAGGAAAATATAAATAAACTAGACAGTGGGAAAACTAGGACAAAAAGGACATATATAACTTTGAGAGAACTGATGCTACTTTTTCCTAAATATAACAAAAAACTCATTCTAATATTTCTGAAATGTCATCCTGTTGAGGAAAAAAAATCAAGTAATTCCTGATGTAAATTGAGGTATATCTACACTTTTATCCCATTGATTTTTCTTCCCTTTGTTGGTGTTAATTTCCCATCCGACAGAAAGAGCTGTCAATACAGCTGCATGAGGTCTACTAGCACGTATATTTATATAATGAGATACATGTTTTATATATATGCTTTTAATAGCATTTTTCAATGCTTTTGTTTGTGTTTAAAAGAACAACTAAGATCATCATATTGAGATAGTTTGAGTCTTTTCATAGTGTCAATAAGTAGGCTAATCACAATGATTCAGTCAGGGTGGTATCAAAGATTTGAAAGAAGTTCTCACAATAGGAAAAGTAAGATTCTAGGAAACTAATTACACAAATAAAGGCTCAGATTACTCAATGGAAACAGAAATGCATTGAATCCTACAGGGATATACATAAATTACTAGGGCGTTCATATTTTTCAAACATAAAAAGGACAAAATTTGCAGTTGATATAAAATTTAACGGGGTGGTCATAAGTAAAACAAAACACAATGAGATATGGAAAGGTGTCGTGATTTTGAACACCCATGTAACAAAATGAAAGATTTAATTTAATGTTTATAAGAAAAAAAAAATACTGAAAAATATATTGATAACTTACAATATAGATTTTATATTTAAATATTTTCAATTGGTTTCTGTATTAAGGAGCAAGATGTACTAAATAAATGAAAGTCTTCAGCTTGAAAAAGAACTAAATAAGGTGAGTTATAGCATATGTTCATAACATTTTGAATACAGAGAAAATAAATATAGAGGTTGGACTCGATCTAACAATTGGATTACATGCTTTTACAGGTCTTTTCCAATCTAAAATTGAAACACAGAATTTTAAAAATTAAGATTTTAAGCAAAGGTTAGTATTAGTGAAATCAGTTAAAAGTTAAAATAGATCTAATAAGCAAACCCAGCTGGAGTTAATGAAGGAATTAGTGACTGACTAAAGAATTAGATTTGAAGTAAGTTATAAAGTGTAAGTAACTGATTACTTGTCATTTTATATTTGCTCAGCTGTGCTTATAATGAGAAACAGAAAACACTGATTAATAGATCTAAAGAGGTGTAGACAATTAATAATTTTTCTGTTGAAGAGAAATAAAGAAAGGAACTGAAGGTTCCCCCAAAGTTAATTTGTATTGTCAAAAACCAGAAAAGCAGAAAGGTCAAAACAAGGAAGACAAGTTTTAATTCATCAGTCTCGCTCTCCCCTCAAATCATATGACCACCGACTCAATTTAAAGAACAAACCACGCATGCTCAATGACTATTCAGCTAATTACCATATGAAGCAGGGAATGGGAGGTATCAATGTGATAAATGTGCACTTGTATTTTGAATATTCAGAACTTTTGTAGATAAATAAACTTTGTATTGCTTTGTGCTTTAGCTCCGTGTATTAGGGAGCTATCCCATGTAGCTGCCCGGCGCTGAAATAAACATACACTTTCTAGCAACTCTGTTAGAGCGTCTTTGTCCGTCTCAAATTAGGTAACCATATTAGATCAATACTCATATTTTAATAAATCAAAATAATTTATGATTGTATGATGTAGTATGTCGCCCTGGTTTTACAGGGCCCCATAAGTTGTAACACTGTAGCTGTAGTTTCCCATGCCTGTTCTGTAAACATGGTCCTTGTTTTCCTTAACCAGCTGGGCTTGTTTTGCACTTGTGGAATTGTTTTTCATTCCTTTCCCTGGGGTGGAGAAAGATAATTGACCATGTCTTTGTCCTGTAAACCTTCAGGGGTGTTGACCCCTTTCACCAATCTTTGACTGTCCTTAGAACCCTATAAAAATAGGTAAATAAAGAAGGGCAGGGCTTTTGGTCAGTCCTGCCTGGTGAAACCACTGCTGCTCTGTGACCCGCGTGTTTCTTCTGTTGCCAACTAACCAACATTAGTAGTTGTATGTGGTAGTATTTCTCCTACCACAAAAATTGTAATGCAGTTACCAGATACCTTGCTTGAAATGAATAAAAGGATGCATATTTTACACACTATACTTGAATAGCAGAACAATTTTACACCAGTTACCATAGAGCTTAATAGAATAAATGCAATAAAGAAATAACAGGATAAAATAATGACTACTACTACTTTACATTACTACTTCAAAAGTACAAGGGTGTGAGTGAAAACTCCAGATATAGAACTCCATAACCCGCAAATCTTTGGAAAAATCTAAGATGCACCAATTTATTTTTTTTTTTTAATTTATTTCTTAGAAAAATTGTTTAGTGCAAATTTCAGGGTTTGATTGACTGGCCAGTCCTTTGAACTGACCCACATTATCTCTTTTTATATTTTTATGTATAATGCAATACATAATGGTCTTAGCAAATATATTTGCTTAGCATTCTTATTATCTTTTTCCTATATTGACCATTTTTATAAAAATAGTTTCTACCTCCCTTTTTAAAACCTTGCATATGCATCACAAGTCTGAACAAATGGAAACATTGTTTTACCATGTTAGTGCAGTTAATTGAATAAACACTGATGAATAAATACTGTCAAAAATGTCTGGTTTTCCACCTACTCAGTCATTCTTGATACAGTAATGAATATCTTTCTTTTTCACATAGATAGGTTCAAAGAGAATTCCCAGTAAATGAATTCATCATAAAAACATCTCTAATTATTTCATTACCTGCTACTCTGCTATTCCTAGTTCACTGAATTACCACAACTGGTTTTGTTCTGTTGAATGATTTCTCATAGGCTTCCGCCATTGTCACGTGCCAGTAAATTTTACTGCAAAGTTAACTCTTTCGCATGGTGTGTACCGTACCCAGGAGGACTACAAGAAACACTAGGGAGGTCACTTCAGAGCTGGGGTAGCCAGCCACCTGTAGCCAGCTCTGCTGTAGATTGTCTTCTAAGCTCTGTTATTGAAGGAAGAGAAGAAACAAAAATACAGATACTTTAATAAATGGTGGTTCATTTTGCAGCTTGACCTTCAGTATTTCAGCCAGATTTGGAGCCCTTTGCCCTATACAGGATATGACATTCAGCCTCATCTATCTATATCATCTATATCTACATCTAATCTATATCTATATCATCTATATCTAATCTATATCTATATCTGTATCATCTATATCTATATCTATATCTATATCATCTATATATCTATATCTAAATCATCTATGTCTATCTATGTATAGAGAGATAGATATTTGCCATTCAGTCTTGAATTAGGAATGTTTATTCACTCCAAACAATTAAAATTCAGAAGTGAATAAACGTTTCTAATTCAAGACCACTTATTTAAGTGAAGAAGCTGACACCAACCACTGCTTCCTGAAATGATACTGTTTTGGAGACAGAAAAGAGCAATGAAAGCCTGATTCCTTGATATCTATCAGATTGGAATTTAATGGGCTCAAAACCTATAACTAGCCAGGTCTGGGCTTCACAGCTGAATGGTTCAATCAGTAGCTTTTTAGAGTGCACTGCGGTAATTACCGCTTACATGAACTATCTGTTCTTGAAAGAACGACACTTTAATCAGCTCTATAGAGATCTTGACTCTGTGCTTTTTAATTGTTTGGAGGTTTTTTTGTTGAGGATTTTTGTTTGGGGATTTTTTTGTTTGTTTATTTGTTGGCTTTGGGAGTTTCTTTTTAAGCTGCAGGTTTTTTATTTCCTTTTGACTTTATTGGTGTTAAAGGAAAGATGTTTGGACGAGGATATATGTTGAGTACTACAGCCCATGTGTTGATAATATAGAGCAGAAGGTTGCCTATTAGGACAATTTAATATAGAAAATATAGTGCATAGTCTTTATATATTGAAATCTTCTATCATTTATATTTTAGTAATTTTTATGTTGAGTCTTCATGTACTTTTGTCCTTGGAAAAATAGTAACGCACCATACAGGTTGTTGTACATAAAGATTTAGGTGAAATTTTTCTGCATTCAGTAGCTACTCTGTTGATGGCAGTTATGTCAGGCAAGACATTTGTTTCACTCAGGTTTAAATTAGAAGTCAGACAGTTAGAATTGATAAAATTACTCTGGCATAAACTAGAGAAATGTGAGAACCCCTGAGACAGTGAGCAGAAGGATCATCTACCAATGTGAGTAAATAAGGGGCACAGCGAAGTTTTTGGAGTAAATTTCCAAACTAGCATAAAATGTTTCTTGACACTTCATTACATATAATCTAGAAAGTCCTGCAACTCAGTCAGCAGTCTAGATCCTTGTAAGGACAATAAACAAGATATGACAAGATGTAGGTAAAAGCAAGCACATACTGAACAGACGTAGGAAGTGCCACTGATTCCAAATCCAAACATCCATATTTCTATCAAGTCTTTGATGGTTCCATAGGCAGCCATAGTCATGTACACAAGGTAGCCCGTTTTTTAAAATCACTTCTTTGCCTTTCAGCCATTAAATTTAAATTCTATTTCCATTTGTATTCATGAATTTTCAAAATAAGCATGAGAACTCCTTAATGAATTAAAGAAATTTCTTCTGGGGAATAGCATATTTATTGTAGTTAATTTTCTTTATGTTACTAAGGGAGTGGAGAACCAGATGTTTTAAACACCCAAATTTTATAACACTTATGAGCCAGTGAGCAGATGTTTCTAAATTTTCAAAACCATATAAAACTGCTTGTAAACAGGGATTAAGTAACTGACATTTTAATATTAGAGAAAAAAACTAAAACACGCCACAGCCATTTTCTGAAATTAAAAGATAAGCATCAAATACATCAAAAAAGGAATATTCTATCACAGTGATTGTGTAAACAAAAGTGTAATTCACACAAATTTATAGATTGCTTATTGAAAGAGTAAAAGCTAGCAAGATATTGTGACCATGCATCAGCCCATGTAACAAACACTGGGAAAGGGATTGACCATGTTGCTTTCTGATTTTCCAGAGTTGATATATCCTTAAACAGTTGTATTAGAGCAGGATTTTAATAGACTCATAAATTGGAAAAGCAGTGCTGGTACAGATGCTTTACAGTGAATCCTGGTGAGACCCATTGAACACATGTTGAAACAGAGATTACTTACAAAGATTGTGAGCAAAGAAAAAGATCAAAAAGATCCTCAAAACAGAGGTCAAGAGGAAACAGTAAAGCAAAACAGTCTCCTATTTGGGGAATGAAAAAGAAAACATTTCCATCAAACTTATCTCCATTTTTTTTTTCTTTTGTGTCCATTCTTCACAAAACCAAAGAGATAAAATTTGTGTTTTCTGGAGAATATCAAGTTGTTTTTTCACTTTTTGAAGGCCCTTATATGAAATCAAAATATTGATGAAATGTTACTGTCCAACTGTAGACACGGACTGTTCAAGAGATGGCGTAGAAATCTTCCAGGCTTAAAGCCAATTAAGTCATGGACAACCATGTTGCAGAGAAAGAGAACCAAAATGCCCCTTCTTCTACAAACCCATAAAACTCCACTTAAAAAAGCTATGTTACACATCTCTACAGATTGATTGATACAAATTTGATTGACAGTCTTTATTAATTTCTGATGAGAAACATCAGTGATTCTAGGGGCAGAAGAGATTGGGGGAGGTGAGGTGAGGTAAGGGAAGACATAAAAAGGGCAGATGAAGTGAAACAAGTCAAGGCAATGGAAAAAGGAGACATGCAGTTGCTCATACTGAGAAATGAAAAACAGATAAATATTTTGCTGATTGAAAAATATGAACAGAAAAAAGATTTTTTTTTTAGCATTCCAGAGGTTTCCTTTGGAATTTAGATCACACATTTTATATTTAAATATTGCTAGAATTTATATTGTGTGGTCAAACTGTAAAGAAAAGGAGGGTTTAAAGTTGTATTTAACACTCTTACAAGTAGAGATTATTGACTAAGAATTAATACTTCATGCATTTTAATTTCTTTTTCTCAAAAATAAGGTTTGATTGTAACTTGATTTAGCTTTTCATACATCTAACGATTTATTTCACACTGAAAGCTAGTGATCATAATTAAAAGCATAAATTAACATGTAAATATATGTTGGAGTGTATGTTTTCAGGAAAGTTACCCCGTTCTCCACACTGAGTTGGAGCTCGTGATTGATTTGCTAAAAGCTATTTGACATAGGGGTTTTGTGTTGTTATGTTTATGTTATTTTAGTACTCACAGAAGTATTTTTTACAAATGTTAACTGCATTTAGCTATTGTAAACTTTCAGAAGTTTTTTTTTAGTGGTGGAAGGTGTGTTAATTTGCTAGTTTATAAATAAACAAAACCTGAAACATGCTGTGGTCTAGTAAACCCAGAAGTATAAAGAAAGCTGAAAAATTAAATTACTTATTTAAAAGAAATTCTTTCCTTTAGGAAGCATGAGAACATTATTTTATAAATCTTTGTTTATGAAGAAAATGACTACCTTTAAACTCTTTGGGTTAATAAAAGAAACAAGAACTAATGAACACATATTTCAACTTTGTCACATTAATTAAGGGAGTGAGAATATACTACTTTTTGGTAAAAAGTTGATCAATACAATTTTAGGTAGAAACATGCAGATAAAAAGTTACAGAACAAACAAAGCAGACCAAAACTAGGGCAAGCTGAGCATTTTAAAAGCAAGCCTAAGCTTTTCTGAGCCCCATATCTGATCAAATGTTTCTTATAGTCCTATAATGTCAGCATTTTACAAGAAATTTAAGAAAAATCCAATACTCAAAGTAACTCATATTAATCAGTGCCTAAGCAAAATAGCAAATGCTAGTATTTAATTTCAGAAAATGTGTATGAATTATTGAATGATATAGTTTTGTCCTTCTTAAGGGCTACCAGTTTAACTTTCTTTCATACTCATGCTCACCACTGTATTAAATGGCAGCTTCTCTTATGACAAAAATACAAAATATTCTTGTAATATTATTTCAGTGAACTTATACTACAAAAGTTGTAAATCCACTAGCAAGACCAATAGATATTGCTCATCAGTACTGCAAATGCTTTATAAAAGTGACTTTTTTGCACTAATTATGTCAAGGAAAAAACTTTAATATACAACATCTTTTCTGAAAGATGCTTGAAGCTACTAAATTTTTCCACTTTGTAGGGTACAAGTCCAGACTTCTCTGTTGTTACTTCTACATCCTGCATAAATAAAAACCATCTCAAACTTGTGAATTTAAAGCTAATTTTTGGCTTTTCTTTAACGAACAGAAGCATCCATGAAATTAGTTGCATTATATATGTACACACATACACATATGAATGCAGAGAAATATAAAAATTTATATAGATATGTCTCCCCAATAATGCAATCTATTTTGATGAGAGCCAGCTTCTATAAAGAAATTTAATAAGTTGCTAGGTTTTAGTTAAAAAAGGAAATTAAAACTTGAAGGCACTCTTCTGGCTCTTTCTTGCTTGACTAGTCACAGATATTTGAGTTACCACTTTCCTAATGAAGGTAAGTTTCATTTTAAGGGATACATAACTCGTGTTAAAGCCAAGATCAAAGAATCAAATAGAGACATTTTTAATGTCTAATGAGGGCTTTGTCAGGTTCCTTCTTCAAACATTTCAGCAAGAAAGGCACAAAGAAGGACCAGAGAAGAATACTAAGAGAATCACTAAATTTAATCAGAAATGTTTTAAAAATTTACCAGATTCTTATGTCCAAATTTTATGACTAATTCAGTCCTTAGTTCAGTGGTTGAAACTATTGTTCTAAATAGGGTTTTCCTCATCTGAAGCCATCGTGTCCAAACAGCAAGGGAGATAAAGAGAATTGCTGCAAAGAGAAACAAAACAAGACAAAGCATTCTTCAGGGCATGTAAGAAAAAATTTAAATAAAAAAATTCCCCTAAACCCCAATCCTAGTGTTATAATGATTGGATTTTAGGTGTTTTGTCTAACAAACTGTCTGTAATTTAAAGTGATAGCAAGGCATGGAGATGTAGAATTGGGTGATTAAGGACCTCTGTCAGTGGCTAGAAAAACAAATGATAATCTTCTGCTCTCTATGTCCATATTTTGTGTGTTGTTAATTCTGCTGTTATTTTTATTTGCCTATTGAATATTACATACACCTATGGGGTTGCATAAATAATGATTAGGATATCAAACATACTGGTTTTGTCACAGTTACAGTCATTTGCTTTTTTACTGCTCTAAGTGCCATTAGCATCTAATGTCTCCTCCCTGGTTAGTGAGGAGACCAACAGTGGTAAAACTAATGGTAGTTACTGATTGTATAGCATCAAGCATTGGAGCAAGCTGCCCAGGGACGTAGTGGAATCATCATCCTTGGAAGTGTTTAAAAAATGTGTGGTAGTGGCACCTGGGGAACAGGTGGTTTAGTGGTGAACATGTGGCAGTGTTAGGTTAATGGTTAGAGTTGATCTTAGAGGTCTTTTCCAACCTTGACAATTCTATGATTCCACAAAAGAAGTCCTTAAAACAGTTTAAAATTCGCACATCTCACAGCAGTAGATAAGGAGGTCATATTTGGAAAACTAATTTGCAGCAGAGTTATATACTGAAAATGTTGAAGTCAGGTAAATGAAGTGCATGACATGTTAAAATAACAATTTCTGTAGGTCTATATTGTAACTTCATTAGTAATCCCTCAGAGATACTTGAGTAATTTGCCAGGTGTAGTGTTTATTTCCTTTGCTGAAATTCTTCTCTCTTTGTGACATGGTAGAAAGATACGAATATAAAAAGAAGTCACATACCTCTAAGTTATATTGTTCTGAAAGCTTGCTGCCAAGGAAGCATTAGGCTTTCAAAATAAAATGGAGGCTAGAAAAGATTTCACTAGATCCCATTTTTTCTGCATTGCTGAAGTGCATTTTTCCAGTACATGTTTTTGGAGATTTTCTTCATCTTTCTTTGCTTAGATTTCAAATATTCTCCTTTGGGAAAATAAAATATTTATCTATCTATGTATTTATTTATGTGTTTATGGTATTATCTGGTATACAGTGATTCAATCCCTCAGAGTGGTCCAAAGATGCACCAAGAGAGTTTTAGTCTTGGTAGTAACAAACATTTCTTTTCTGAGGGCGCTAAATACTGGAACAGATTTCCTGCAAGCGTGGTCCATGACCCAAACCTATCAGTGGGTTAGAGCCATTTGGATAATGATTTTAATAATATGCTTTTACTTTTTATCAGTTCTGAATTGGTCAGGTAGTTGGATCATTGTAGGTCCCTCACAAATGAAACATTCTACTCTATTAAAGTACATTTGTGTTTAGTATTTATTTATTTTACAAAATCACCCTTAATAGTCTTATTTATATTTTGTAAATTGCAATTATCTCCTGGTGTGGGTGGACATGGTATTTAATTGAGTCTGGAAGTGTGAAACTATGCATTAAAAAGTACAGTGAATTATGATTAATTGCTCTGTTCCAATACACTAGAAACTGTTTGTTTCTGTGCAAGTACCTCTTCCTGCACATGTAAGGCACAAAATGTTCTGCCGTAATTTTATAACCCCAATATAATTGCAGAGTGGGAGAAAAATATGCCATATATGGCAATTTGATGCTAGAGGTTATGGTAGGTTAATGTACCTTGATTAAAGCAATGAAACATATTCACAGAAAAATAAGGGAGGGTCATTCTCCTGAAATTATGTCACAAGATATACAAACCATTTATTCTGATTTGCAACATTAGAAGAAGCAGTTTATATTTATTAACAACTTATTGTGGACTCCACACTGTTCTTTTTGTATGAAATATTATTTTAGTAAATGCATTTGTGTGACTCACACATATGTACAGATTAGCTCAAATGCAAGAATGAAAATATGTTCCTCATACTAGAATAAGAATACACAGCAGTTTCCTATTCTAACCCCTGGAATGATGTGGTCCAAGTAGAAACATTCAATTACTGAAGTCTACAGTAAAATCTCTATTCATTTCATTGTGGCAAAAGATTAATTTCACTTTATGTATTCTTTATATCATTCCTCTTGATGTACCCTTCTGTAAAATTTCTATATTTTTGTCATCACCTATTCTATCTTTAGCTGCTGTTCCCTTCTTCCTGCTGCTTCTATGAGATATTCATTTTTATATTAATCAAACCATTGAATCTAGATCATTAAGGGTAGCATGAAATCCAGTAAGGAGATGTCCAATGATTTTTTAAGACATCAGCGGGCATATAAAGAAGACCTTAGAAAAAGCTTGCACTCCAGTGTCATTTGCCACTCTTGTACCTGTTAAGATGTCCTGCTCTCCAAACAAATTGCCCTCATGAAATTTCAGTGAGACAGTCCCAGTGCCTTATAAGATTCAAGATCTGTGCACAGCACTGTGTTTTTCCCACTGTATACACCTTCAGGAGAAAGCTATCTTACAGTGCTATAGCCCACGTGCTTGGAACCAGAGGCCTGAAGGAGACAGCATGGAGGAATGTGATAACACTAAAGACTAAATTTATAGTAGTCCAAATGACTGCTGGGACTGTTCTCTGGCACTGGTACCTACTGGTAAGTAATTCCATACATCTCAAAAGCAGTGCCCAGTGTAAATTGCCCACTGGAATTGTCTTTAGCTCATGGGATCTCCAGAGCTATACCTGAAAACTGATTGGGTGTACACTGTTTTTTTCCGGAAAAAGTGATGTTAGGAACCATGCTAACAATACAACAGCAAAAGATATTTCTATGTAAATTAACTGCCAGTTAAATTAACTGCTATCTTAAATTAACTTAAATGAATAAAGGTTATCACTGCAGTACTGAATTAAAATAGGAGATACCAAATCATGGTCGGCTTGATGGGGATTTCAAACAAAACAAGAAAACAGTTTTCAGAATCAGTTATGTCCTTATTTATATACTGTTGTGAAATTCACTAAAATCTCTGAATCAGAAGTTACTTGAAATAGGATCTTCATCCTGTAGCCTATAAATTTTGAGGGTTTTTTGTCTCTGATATTCTGAGAAAAAATGCATTTCTGATTCTCCTTCCAGCTTTTAATAAAGTAACAATACAAACAAAATTTTGAGTTAAAAAAATAAATTACACATGTCTCTGAAAATAAATCCATCATAGAGGGTATAGTATAATAATGCTAAAACAGAGAATGCAGTTCAGCCTGCAGTTGAGATTAATCAGAAAAAGATAGATTCATATTTGACAAATAAGCTTTTTTTTTGCAGTGGACTCAAGCAGCAGGTATGCATATCATTTCTCTGGCAATCTCTTTTACTAATTGCAATGGTTCTACAGATGTGTTTTGTATTAAGCATTCAATACTGAACTAATTAGATCATTATATTTTGGTTACATGGTTGTGCATTATTCGCCCATCTCTTAATACTGTAACTGAAAATTTTCTAATTCCACTTTGACTTTATTGCACACACTTTTGCAAAATATTTCTCTTATAGGGCCTTTATATCATCTAGATTTATAAAATAATTTTGTTTCTATTCATTTACCTTACTGAAAGTCAGTATTTCTTGAATAAAATCTAATATAGGGGGAGGTAGATTAAAAATGTGCATGTATTGGTGCATATTTAAATATAATACAAGCGTAAAATATTATTACAGTGAAATTAAGACTGAAAACTTGTATCAGCTCTTATGTAGAAAATAAAATAAAAATAATAATTATAAAAAATATTTCTCTTGAAATGATATATCCCTGCAAATACAGGAAAATCAGTATTAATTTTACCCATAGAGGAAGTAAAGACAGGGGAGTCAAGCAAAGTTAGCAGACTACCTAATTCTACTTTGTTGTTTTAGGCCTGTGTTTTTTGGTAAGGCACTTTAATGCTTGTGAACACAGGGCTTGTCCCCAGTTTTCCTTCCATTTTCGGACAGTGCTTGTCTTTTCATCCTGTACCATCTGCCAGAGAGAAATTCAAATTATAAGGGGATAGAATAATTCCCTCAAGAAACCTCTTTCGATAAAAGGAGCATATAAACCGATTGCATAAAATTAGATGGGATTATCCAAGTGGCATGATATATGACATACAACAAGGGATAAGGTCATTGATCCTTTTAAAACCAGTGACATTTGAGACAGATAATTAAATTTTGAGTGGTTTTGACCTTTATCTAATCTCACTTATATCTTAACCATTATAATAAAGAAAACTGTTGCCTGCAGGTAAGCTGTAAAGGAATGATGGGTTTCATGAATTGTCTGGTAGAGCAGTGGCTTTTTATTATTGTTGGAAGGCTAGCATTAATCTTTGTAATTATAAACATCAGATGTCATTATCAATACTTACAACCATGATAAGCTTTTTTTCCCAGCTGTGCCTTTTATATAGCATACAAGTCAATTTTATCTGTATAATGCTTTCAGTATTCACAGTGTTCTTCCATTTAGATTGACACAAAAATACTGAAAACAGTGATAAAATTATGTATTCAAATTAATTATATAGTTTAAAATATTTATATAAGAGATGCTACTTGATATCCAGAACTGTAAAAAAAAAAAAAATCTACATATTTCTTCTGGATTTCTTCTTCCCCTTCTCTTCTTCTTTTAATTATTCCTTCATCATATTTCTTCTTTCTCCATCACCTTTCCCCTAAAGTTAATGATCTGTCAAAATTTAGTGTTACTGATCAAAATAGATATTTGGCTCCAAAAATGCATCTGCACTACTATATAAAGAAGAATGCAGGTGTGCACAACTAAGACCATTCAACAACTTGGATTATTTGAGATATTTTATTCTTAGATCAGTTCCAAATTAGTTCACCTCCCTTTTGGTCTGCTGAACAATAGCACTTTCTTCAAAATAAATTTGTATGGGTAGGACTAGTCTTTAGAGACACAGAGCTGAGACAATCAGTTTTACTCATCCTGGACTCAACACTTGATCTTTTTCCACTTTTATGTGTGTACACAACCAGAGATATAACTGCAGCTTACATGAGGATCACTTCTTATATTTTTCTAATTGAAATTCTCTGTTACCCAGCTGTTACCTGTACGAAGACATAATTATGTCGTTACCTACTTCGGTGACAGATATGCTACCTAGTAACGACTAAACCATTTGAAATATTTGACAGGGTAGTTTTGAAAAGGAAGCAAAGAAGAAAATCTCTTGGCCCTTCTCAAGAAAACAGGATTGGAACCTCAAGAAAGGCCCCCCATTCCTGTCTTCTGAGTAAAACAGAAAACTCCGTTTTTTGCTTTGTCAAACAAAACAAAGGAATTGATTCCCAACAGCCCAACAGCCTTGTTAGAAGAATGGTAGATAATGCAATAGCAGGAAATTAGTACTTGTTGTATAATTCTCTGCCAAAATCAAGTCTACCAAGGCTTCAAGGAAGTGCTTTTCAAGGGGCTCCTGCATCCTCCCTTGGAAAGACGGTAATAATCCTGTGAAATGGAGAGCAGTAGCAATAGTGTCATTTAGGAGTCATACTGTGACTGGTACTGTTGCCCATACCTTTATTAATGACATAGTGGGTTTCAGTAAGCCCTCAGCAAGTCTGCAGATGACACCAAGCTGAATGGTGCCGTTAATATGCTAGATGGAAGGAATGTCATCCAGAAGGACATTGTCCTACCTAGAGTGCTAGATTTTAGTAAAGCATTTGACATTGTTTCTCACAGCGTTCTGCTGGAGAAACTGGCTGGTCATGTCTTGGACAAATGTACTCTTCATTGGGTGAAACACTTGGTAGATAGCTGAACATAAAATGCGATGGTGAATAGAGTTACATCCAGTTGGCAATCTGTTCCAGTTGGCAACCTCCAGGGCTCACTTGTGGGGCAAGTCATGTTTAATAACTTTATCAAGGGCCTGGAACTGGGGATCAAGTGCATCCTCAGTCAGCTTGCAGATGACACCGAGTAGGAGTGTTGATCTGCTGGAGGATAGGAAGGCTCTGCAGAGGGATCTGAACAGTCTGGATCAATGGGAAAAGGCCAATGGGAAGAGGCTTGATAAGGCCAAGTGCCAGGTCCTGCACTTGGGTCACAACAATTCCATGCAGTGCTGCAGGCTGGGGACAGAATTGCTGGAAAATTGCCCAGTGGAAAAAGAATTGGGAGTGCTGGCCAGCAGCTGCTTGAACATGAGTGTGCCCAGGTAGCCAAGATGGCCAATGGCATCCTGGCCTGGATCAGCAATAGTGTGGCCAGCAGAACCAGGGCAGTGATTGTCCCTCTGTACTCAGCACTGGTGAGGCCACACCTTGAGTCTTGTGTCCAGTTCTGGGCCCATCACTTCAGGAAAGACGTTGAGGTGCTGGAGCATGTAGAGAAGGGCAACAAAGTTGGTGAAGGGTGTAGAGAGTAGGTCCTATGAGGAGTGGCTAGAGGAGCTCGAGTTTTTCAGCCTAGAGAAGAGGAGGTTGAGAGGAAACTTTATTGCTGTTTACAACTACTTGAAGTTGTCAAGCAACAAGTGACAGGATAAAAGGAAATGGCCTAATGCTTTGCCAGGGGAAGTTTAATTTGTATATTAGAATAATTTTCTTCATAGAAAGTCTATAAAGCATTGGAACTCTCTGCCCAGGTTGACTCATCATGCCTGGAGGCATTTAGAAGATGTGTAGATGTGATGCTTAAGGACATGGTTTAATGGTGAACCTGGAGTGTTGGGTTAATGGTCAGACTTAATTTTCTTAAAGTTTTTTTCAAACATAAGTGATTGAATGATTCCATGATAGGCTTGAGGGGCGGGTCCAGTCTGTATGAGGCTCATAAATCCCAAGAGGGTCAAATGCAAATTGCTGTCAGAGGGTTTAAGCTGCATGATCTTCAAAGGTTTCTTTCAACCCAAACCATTCTATGATTCAGTAATAATTGCACTTGTTTTTTTCACTGTTTCATGCTTTCTTCTCTTTTTAATAATTTCTTATTTCTATCAGTTTTCATGGCTTTTATTTCATGTTCCACTTCCATCCTAATTTACCAGGTTACTACCCTTGTGTCAAGTGTTTATTTACTTATGCTTTCCTCTCTTCCTCCTGAACATTCTCCTTTTACTGCAATGGATGTAGACTGAACAGTGAAGACTATTGTTCCAAAACAGATCCTTCACTTTCATGTGAATGTGCAGTTTTTGCTTTGTCAGAAATGGGAGACAAACAAAATTGCTTTCAAGTAGCTCTTTTTCAAAGATGTCTCAGTAGGCTTGTTCGGTTTTGTAGTTCATTCATCTCTCGGTCAGTGATTGCACACTGCTAGAATTTCTTTACATTTTTATTCTGTGTTTTTTTATCACAAAGAATAACCTCAGCCTGAGCATATTCAGTATCTATCCTTTCTCTAACTTAACCAATTTGAAATCTTCCTGATATATATCTCACTTTAATATTCCCTTAAAAAATATGACAGTGTGATTTTACGTCTCACATACTCACAGCTCTCAAAATGTCTCACTCCAATACATAGAAAAGGAAAAAAGCAAAAAAATACAAGAAAAACAGGACAAAGCCCTAAACCCAAACTTTTTTTTCATGCTTTCTAGCTGTCATTCTGAGTGTTTTTAAAATAAACATCTAGCCAAAGCTAAATGATACTGACATAATAGAATTATGAAAAAATTCTAGTCCATACCTAAGTGGTTCTAAAACTGGGGAAAAAAACCCCAACAAAGCAAAAAAACCCAACTTCGATCAACAAATGGCTATGCATATCCAAATGTTCATATTGTTTCCAGATCATACAATTTGTAGTTTATTGCTCAATAAAATTCAGCTAAATAGATTCAGTTGAAATTTTTCCATATGCTTCCATACCTTGAAGTATTTTAAAAGAGACGTCATCTGTGCCTTTTATGTTACTGAGTTCTAAATATTTTTCAAAGTCAGAAAATGCTGAAACAGTGAGGTACTACATTTCGCAGGACAATGAGAGAAACAACAAGCAAATAAAGAAAAAAGATTAGTTCTTTAGTTGCTGTAGATAAGTGTAATTTTATGAAGTTCAGAGGGACATCTTATACTGCACAGATTCTCGACTTTAACAGCTAGGGGAGAGATTGTTGTTGTCTGCAACAATTGATGACAAAAAAATTGTGGGAGAGAAAACCCAATTCCTGGAAATATTCAAGATCAGTTTGGACAGGTATCTGAGCAACCTGATCAAGCTGAACATGTCCCTTCTTATTGTAAGGAGATTGTACTGAATGACATTCAAAGGTCCCTTCCTGCTGAAACCGTTCCATGATTCTATGATTGAATTTAAAACTAATACAAACTGAGATTTGAATGTTATGTACATTTTTTTTCAGAAAGTAAAACTGTGTTTAGCCTCACTATAAATATTGTGTGAAATTTTTTGTTGTCTTAAACTTATTTATCCTCATTTAGAATTTGCATTTTTTTTCCAGTATTTAAAGCCTGTCATAGCCAAAAAGATATGTACAGAAGTTTTGATCTGTGAAGTGCTGGAATCAATGAAAAAAATCTCAGTTCACTTCATTAAAATGATTAAACCCTGAGATAAGTTTTTTTCATTATACATGTATAGAGCAGTTTGCCAGGTTTCTAGCTCTTTAAGGTTTCTGTTTTGAAGTCCTTCCTGTTATCAACATTTTATTAATGGGACATCTATGAGTAAGCGTATCTTGGTGAGCAGGCTCTACCTGAAGATGAGATGGGAGGGAAGCATTGGTTTGTTACTGGCAGCTTCTCTTTTGTCTCTACATCTAAATCAATCAGGCTATTTTTGTGCAATTTGTCTGGCTACATAACTTTTAAACTGCTGTCTCAATTGGTATTTCTACAACTCTGCTTTCTCTGGCATCACCAAAATCAAGGAAAGTACCTCTTAATGCGCTTTCAAGTAAGAATGAGAAGAATGCTATTACATAAGCACATTTAAGTACTTACCTACATTTTGAAAGTGTCAAGACTAAGTGATTTGTGATGTTTTCCTGAATTGTATTTCTTCTTGGTGCCAGATTTTATTTGGAATTATAATTTGGGTTTATGGTTTTAAATTGTTTGTTTATATTCTGCCTATTACTATTTTTCAACCTTCTTTTTCATTTTTTCCCAAGTTTCCAGTAATGTTTCGCATGCATTTTCCATCAGCATAGTTTATCTGCTGTTTCAGGCTATTAATGAGAAACAGCTCAAATAACAAAATCATGGCTGACCCACTGCAATAGCAGAAAAATAAATCTACAGTGAAATATGTGGATACCACATAAAGGCAACACACATTTTCAACTGTCTTGTTTAACATGTAGAGTATGTATTGTCATTATATATCATTTGCTAGCTACTTCTTGTTGGTCTTTTTTTTCTTATATTATTCTATTACTTTAGCCTCTGAAGTCTAAATTACACAAGAGCTTAGACTTTTTCATATATATTAAAAATAAGTACAATAAGTTTGATAAAATGATAGCAAAATAGTTAATGAATCATATATATATATATTAGGGTGACATATTTGCTTTATGAAATAATTTTTACTTGCTATATGGAATGTATATTTAAAATACATAAAATACTTCAAAGTATTTTGAAAATACAAAGCATAAAGACTGTTCCATATTCCCCAGCAGAACCTGGAAAATAAAATGTAAAATTTGTTTAATTGTAGTGTTTCTTGAAGTACTCCAAAGAAGCATTAGGACTAAGCAAAAATTATATGCTCATAATTAATCTTCGGTTCAGAGATGTGGGAATGTTACTATGCTTGGAGCCATGGTGCAACTTCATATTAGCACTAATGCTACAGAATACACTGTTTTCAACATCATCTTCAAATTGTGTTGCAAATGCTATTTTACCAGCTCTGCTGTACAAAGGCAGTTATTGTTCCATTTGGAAGCACAGAAGAGATAATTTTCTGTGTATTGGCTACAGCTTTAATGAACAAGGTCTTTTACAACCTAAGTTATCCCAAATTTTAGTTCATGATCCCAATATTTCTTCGTCTGAAAAGTCTCTTCGGCATTATTATGTGATTGATTACCAACCACAGTTTTGGATGACTTCCCAGCCATGTTTCACAAATAACATTTAGACCAGATTGCTCAGGGCTGTGCTCAGTCTGATTTTGGTATTTACTCTAGGGATAGACACCTCGCAGAGTTCCTGTACAAACTGTTTCCGTATCTGACACCTTCAAAATAACCAAGCAATTTTTTTAATGTGTGTTAAATTGAATTTTGTGTATTTCAGAGTATAACTATTTCCTCCTGTCCTCACTCATTGGAACACTGAGAAGAATTTGTCACTGCCTTGCTTGTACCTCCCTCCCCTTTGATAAGATCTCTCTTAGCCTTCTGTTCTCCAAGATGAACAGTCCCAGATATCTCAGCCTCTCCTCATTTGACAGATGCTCCAGTACCCTTTATTCCTCTTTGGGGTAAAGCAACTGACCAATTAACAAAAAGAGCAAAAAGAAGAATGCCTGTAGTGCCCATCATCTATGCCTCCATTTACCATAAGCCTAGAGTTCACTGTGGGCTACCTATTCTGTGAACTTTTCTTATACGTGGTAATCGTTCATCTGATACAAAAAAGTTGATAATTCTCCTTAAACAGCCTTCTTTGTAGCCTGTGCTTCCACTCCACTCATCAGTAACACTCCCTCCTCCCCCTGCTCCTGCTTGTGGGCAAGAGCAGAGGTACATTCACAGTTTGAGGTGGGTCCAGCTGGCCATCTTTTTCTGCTTTAATTTGAGGTGTTATCCTAAAGTTCTCAAAGCAAACAACTGAAGTTTGCTGAAGTTTCCTGAAGTGACTGTGCCTGAAGGAAAGCATTATGCACACACTCTCCCACAGATATGTCTCAGGAGAGGAATACTTTACATTGACACTGCATTTGGTATTCCTTACATGCCGGACGACCTTTCCCCTAAAGCTGAACTAATCATCCTGTTGTCCTTCCTTGGGACAGGTTCTTCTGGGACCTGCCAGGTGCCCGTGTAAAGTGCTTTCTAAGCTGGGAAAAGGATGGATCTGTTTATAAATCTAATCACCATACAGTGCAGATTAATTCAGACACTTAAACCAGAAAATCTTCCTCTGTTTCTTGAAACATTCTTTTTCTGTAGGATCATATGAATTTGCAAGGCACATCTGTGCTATATTTGATGCCCTTCAAAAAACAAAGTCATGCTAATTATCAAAGCCTGTCGGTAGCAGTTGGTTTTTGAAATATCTTGAACTTTTAATGTTAAATAAATTTGCATTATTCAGAATAGCCATACAAACTTTTTGATGCAAACTGTGAAAACAAACCGAATTGATTCCTTTTCCTCCTGGTGCAACACAGTATTCTAACATGATCTTGGTGTTCACAATATAATTTTCAGCAGACTGACTTTTCCTGTGGGAGACTCAACTCACTCAGGAGCAGTAGAACTGTCTGAGTAGAACTATTTCTCTTCATTGATTAAAAAGGGTGACTATATTTTAACACGAATGCCTCAGTTGACTACAGCACAATCAAACTCGAGGGAAAAAATGTCCAATTTTAACTTTTCTTTTTAATATTGGTCTATAAATTACATTAGTAGACTAAGAGAAAATCCTTTTACTCCTTTCAGAAACTGACTTGCAGTAACTGAGGAAAATCAATGGAGAATCTAAACTCAAGTTACGAGATAGTGCTCTTAAAGACACAGGCAACATTTGAGCAGCATGCATTCAATAAAGGTTTGTTTAAATAAAGGAACATGAGCTCAAACCTGTGATGAAGTTTTAGATAATTGCTCTAAAATTATATTATTGAAGATGCCTAGAACTTGAGTAATAACACAGGAACATACTATTCAAAAGAAAATTTCAGTTTTGGCCATGCAAGTGACCAATGTTCTTGTGTGATAATAGACATGTACGCGCGTTCATAAACATTAATATTTTAATTTATATTTTTAGAAAGTGCATCTTTATGCAGCCTAGTTTTGTGAAATTTTTGCCTAATTATGCATTCACAAATATTTTTTCTCTGAGGACTTTAGTAACAAGAAGCTTTTGTGATGCTTCTTCTAATAACTCAGACTTTCAAAGTTTTTCGGTTTTGTAATGTGGGTTATTACATTACAGTATATTTAAATTTTATTAAATACAGTGATTAGGATAAAGAATACTGGGAATACAGGTTATTTGTGTAAAAATACAGAGAACCATTAATCAGCAATTTTTCCAATCACTTATAGAATCTTTAGTAAAATTTTTATATTCCTCATAGTTAGATGTTGCCCAAAGGAAAAATACCAAAATGAATAACCTAGTTACTCTATTTATATATTGTTTTGGCTACAGATACCATAAGAAGTGTCACATTCCATTTCCAGCACAGGGAAAAAAAACAAAGCTTCAAGCTGTTCTGCAATGCTGGTTTGTACTGCTGGATTTGCTCATTTTTGTTTGAACTGCTGGAAATTAACAACTAAATATTTAACTTTGAAGCGAAACATTGGTATTCATTTGCTGACTGAAGTACATGACATACTGGTAAATACATACAGAAAAAATCCCATTTAATATGTGCTTGTAAGAAGAGTCTTTTTTGATTGTCAACTACTTATAGTGTACCCTTTGAACAAATAGCTTTATTGGTACTAAATCATTCAACAAACAGTACATTAGTTATGAGTTAGACTCCTCAAAAAAGGACTATTGTTTGACTCAATACATTGGGAGATACTAATACACACAGTGAGAGAAAGATGAAAATAATCTATACTAATGCACAAATATAATGTGATAGTAGTAAGGTACTTATATACAACATATTTAATTTCTTAACCTCTATACAATTTCTATATACTGTTCAAGCATTCATGCATTAATGGACTGAGAGAGGGGTAGGGACAAGAGAAGAAAGAGAAAAATACGGTAATAAATATAAAATTTCCTTGTCAAAAAAACCCTGCTTGATATATTCTTAAATTTCTTCTCAGGTTTCAAGTACTATTTATCAATCAAAAATCAATGTGTCAAAGCATTATGAGAACCTCAGACTACAAAAGGGTTGTTCTGGCAAGAAGAGAAAGAAAAGGCAAAAAAACATCCATTTCATTGCTACCCAATAATTATCTGTCTCTCTTTGATAGCTGATATTCACTGGATTAAAATTTAAGTTCAAATGTTAGTTGTCTAAATGTGAATAAAACTGTTATTTGGTTTAATAGACACATTCTGTATATAAGAATGTCTTTTACAAAGTTGAAAAATGTAATATAATTTTCCCAACACATGTATACTATGTGAACGTCAGCCAGAGGAAGATTTTGCATAGGAGAATCCAAAAGCAAATACCAGAATGACTACTTCTGCTCTGTAAGCTATTTGTTCATTTTTATGTTTTCATTTTTTTTAAATTAAGATAAATTTAATAAATCTTTTACTATTTTATTTTAGATTTACTTTGCACAATAAGAAGGGGTATTTTAAATTAGTTTACTTATTTTTACATCATACTGTGTCCCTACCTAGACATTACATGCATGGTCAGATAGAATTATTAGTCACTGGCAACTCTAGCCAAAAATCAGGTTTTCAAAGACAGAAAAGAGGAGGGAAAAAAGAGCAACCTAAACTGGACTTCTGTTTTTTATGTGGAGACCTTCATAAAACTGCAAACCCCATGGAAATAAAGAATGTTGAATTTGACTGTTAACTTAAAATCTTCCTTCCATTTTTCTTCAAGTGTCTAATCAGTAACAGAAAAAGCATGAAGACCAAACATTAAATGAGTTCTGCCATGAAGAAAATAACATCTAATAAAAAGTTTAAGGTCTGTTTAGTTCCCCCCCTAGTCTATTAACCATAACTCAGCTATGTAAGTAACAGAGACACATTCCCACTCCAGTGTCTGAAGGCTAAGGACACCCATTTACTTCAAGGCAGATGGTATAAGTCAGGACTGACCACTCCTTTTGACTCCAGACTGATTCTAGTAGCTGGCATTTACTCCTTGTAGCACTCACACACATGCAGAACAGGGTGTGAGATTATGCAGAAATAGTTAGGATTAAATAAAAAGACAGGACAAAAGCACAAGGCTCAGCCAGAGAAGTATACCAACTGTCCCCATTTTACACATGAATACATCTTTCTATCTGTTCCCTCTTTGCTCCTTACTAGTTTCCTTCTGCTACAAATTCCTTAGTTTGCACAGATTTAGTAATTTCACTGTAGTATCCCAACTCCTTGTGTGTTTTTAGTTCCCACTTTTTAGATCCAAAATGCAGGTGATCCTCTCCAAACCTGTGCCTGAAGTTTTTAACAGCCTGCCAAGTACTGTGACTGACAAGGTTTGTTCCTTGCCATTGTCTCCATCGTTTGCCTGTAAGGCCTGTGTCTCTGTATGGTTTTTATGTGTTGCCTTCTCCCTTTCTTTACGATCACATTTGACAAGGTCATTAATCAGATAATCTTCAGGGAGCAGACATGCTCTCCTGATTATTTTTACAAAGACCTGAAAGGATCAAACCTTGCTCAACAATGTCTGACCTCATAGGTGACTTTGCACTGAACAGGAGGCTGGCCTAGTGACCTTCTCAAGTGCCCTCTGGGCTATGAGAGTTACTGAATTACCCTGCTGTTCTATAAGGGTATTCAGGAGATGATGTTAATTTATGGATTGTGGCTGGTAATAGAAATAATAAAAAGGCTGGTAATACCTCTTTAGCAACATTAGAGGGAAGGAGACCTTCTCTGTTAAACTCTGTAACACTGCATGCTGCGTAACACACTACATGCTGTGTAACTGACATTCTCCAAGAACCCCAGGTAGGAGTACATTTCTATAAGTACTGAGACTTTTTTTCTCTATCTCAAGAGTAATACTTGAATTATTAGATGGCTACACTAGATAATGTTTCAATGTAATCAAAAAAGAAGAAATACCGACATACCGAAATTGACACTTGTAAAAATCATTCCTGCAGCTGTGGACAGATCCACTGGAGCTATTTCTTTATCTAACTCTACTGTAGCCATGTTAGTACTTCACATATATATGTTTCAGCCATTTTAATGCATTAATCAACAACATTTGGAGTATAATCTTTTAACACAGCTGTGAGTTTTTCATCCTGAGGGAAGGCAAATTTGTTGTCAGGATGAAACACCTTGTACTGGATTTACATGGCAAGGTTTTGCTAGCAGAAGGTGTTTGTAATGTAGAGGTGAGTCCTGTGAGAAACTGCCAAAAGCTGTTCCCGTGTCAGCCAGTTCCAGCCAGCTACAAGGCAGACCCACTGCTAGACAAAGCTAAGCCATCCAACAACATCAGTAATGCCTCTGAGATAACACATTTTTTAAAATATAAAAAATGCTTCACAGCAGCTGGGAGAGAGATGTGAGAAAATGTTAGAGAAACAGCTCTGCATATATCAAGGTCAGGGTAGAAGAAGGAAAAAATGCTCTGTAGGAGCCAGACCAGACCAGAAGAAGAGCATGAGGAGGAAGAAACAGCAGAAATGAAGTATTATTAACTGAACACAACCCCTATTTCCCATTCCTATGCTCTGCCTGGGGTGTGGGGAAATAGAAAATTTGGGAATGAAGTTAAGCCTAAGAAGTGAGGGGTGACGGAAAATTGGTTTTAGTTTTTTTTCTTTTTTCTCACTATCCAATTCTGCAACAATTAAATGGCAATAAATGGAATTGAATTTCCCTATCTGAGTCTATTTTGCCATGATGGTAAATGATAAACCATCTCCCTGTCCTTACCTGAGCCTGTGGGCTTTTTGTCCTATTTCCCCCGTCTGTCCTGCTGGTGGAGGGAAAGTGATAGAATTGCTTGGTAGGCACCTGGCAGCCAGCTGAGGCCAACCCACTACATCCCTTTGAGCTAATGTCTAAATATAAATTTCCACAGAGATGAGCAAGACTTTCTTATGTAATTCAGAAGCTTCAGTATCATGTGAAAAAGAGAGTTAGTGCCCAATGACGTAGGTCTCATTCAGATTGGAAAAACTTTTTTTCTCTCCTGAATGAAAAATTTTCTCTTAGATTTACAGACCTAGGTTCACACCTATATGAACATACATTGTATATATCCTCAGAAATATAAGCTGAAATATTCAGTGTGAAAAATATGGGGAAATAGTGCAAGGTGCAAGGGGATATATAGGAATGAAATGGAAGTAAATGGAAAGTAATATTTGTGGATGTCATTCTGAGCTTTTAATTTGTCTGATATTTGCAACAAAATCAGTTAAATTTCAGAGTTACTGCTCCACCTGTGATTATTTATGATTTTCACCATATTTCTTATCTGAAGATACTACTGATGGCTATTTTGCATCTTTTCTTTCTCCTTTTTTCCTTTAATTTTTTTACTAGAACCCTCACATATACCCTTCAAATTAATTTAATATCAACAGTTTTAGGCATCTTCTGAAAAAATAAGTTGTTTTTAATATCAGAATTAGAGCTTTTCTATAATATGGAAGCATTCTAATAATTTTGGTTCTAATACATCAAGACAGTTCTATAATAATACTTTTTAAGCACTTGTGTAATTAGGACCTGGTGTGGGGAATGTTCAAAACTAAATGTTTAGCTTTGTAGGTGACAGATTTATCAAAACCCCCTCAAAAAGTCTGGGGGAATCATCACCTAGGATCACCAACATTTGCTCAGCCCTTGCACAACCCAACCACAATGCAGAAAATTCAAAATAGTCCATATAATGTTCAACGACAGTGCAAACTCAACAGAAGAGCCTCATTTAAATGTGATTGTAAATTGTCTTCAGAGGAACTAGGCATGAAGTACAGTCAAATACAAATCAAGACCGGCACATTTATTTCTTTTATATCCATTGTATTTTTCTCTACATTGACAACGAATGGACAAATTAAGTGACTTTTGTTTTAGGTATCGGAGATCAACGGTAGAAAAAACAGTGTTTCATGGGACTTCATGCAGTGAATCTTTCTCCCTTGATGAATGATCATTTGTCTCCATGGACAGCTAAAACCTTAGAGATTTAATGTGAAGTACAGAGAAATTAGGGTTGGAAAAACCACACCAGGATTTCTCCAAGTTAAGTGTTTCCCATTACCAACAACTCAGCACTTTGTGACTTATCCTTGATCCCTCTGTCCTGCCAATGCCATTCAATACCGATCCTTAGTTTACTTGACCTGACAGTAACGTAGTCCCATGAGTGTAGGCTTCACTCCTTAAAATCCTCCTCTAAAGTGCAATCTCTAACAAGCAGAAAGGAGAATTGGATTCTCAGATACTCTAGCAGAATGAAAAATAGCTGTCCTTTGGAAGATAGTGATAAGCAGATGGAAAATGCAGCTTGAGAGTTTTGTTAGCTTGGAACATTTCGCTGCATGTTCTCAACAGATGTTAAAGGGAATGAGTTAATTAGCAGAAATAATCAGCATGCATTTTATTTAGTAACGCTGATCAGTGAATTTCAGGTATAATATGCTCCCATTATGATAGGCATCTTGAAAATGTACTCCTCTTACAATGAGAATGAGAATTTCAGAAGTGTTCATCATGAGAATATATTTATTCTGACTGAAATCATGTGGATCCTACATTTTAGTTCAAAGACAGCAAGTGAACCAGTATGTATATTTTGAAAAGGAATTTTTGCCCATTGCTGAATTTATATCAATAAATTAATATAAAGGTGGCAGACAAGGTTTATACTTCTAAGAAAACCTTTGTCCATAAGGGACAATTTGAGTGGTTTTTTTTTAGCTAGCTAAGAATTAAGCACAAATCTAAAAACATTTTTACAAATGTGGAAATTTCACATGCCACTCTGGACATTCTGGCACCATCAAATATGTCTCCTATACAAAAACCTGCATTTGGAGCATATTCTCATTTTCAAAGTCTGAGATCTAAATAATTTTGGTGGGGTTTTTTTGAATGGACTTCTGCCTAGCCCCTTTTTAGAAAAGTGGAGTATGGAACTGAACTCAAGTGGTCCTCCAAAAAGCCCAGCATTCCTCTCTATCTCCTTTTATTGCAAAATCATTCACTCATTTGTTAAATTGTCTCTATTTGTTGTATACTATTTCCTTAGGTATTGTTATATCTGTTTAGCATTTAAATTCCCTCTGTTTTCTTCATATCGGCCAAACAATGTTGGAACATGTCTTCTCCTCTTATGTCCCTGAAATACAATAGGATTTACTCAATTCCTGAAAGGAAATGATTTCAAACGTCAAGAGAAGAAAATGACCAAATCCATACATGCACCTTAAAATATATAGAGAGCTGAGAAGATGGAAGATGGAGAACAAATAATACACTCTGTGAAGTCTATCTCAATTCCTGCTACTGCTGAGTGCTCTAATCCTCCATGATGTTGGAGGAAGAAAGACTGGGATGAAAACAAAAGTCTAAGTAATAATCAGTATAGGAGACATGACATGGATAAAGCCATTCTGCACTACTATCTGTGATAGTAGCCTGAGATCAGCTTTGCTGATAGCAAGACACTACTTTACAATTCATCATTCCATTAATATTTACCCCGAATTCAACTCTCCCTCTTAGGTCACACTGGAAACTTTTAATGGCAGAGAGATTTAAAATGGCCAGTAAATTTCTTGCATAAATTGTCTATGACTTCTCAATAGGTTGTCACTTGTGTCTGATCCTTACACTGCTGGTCAGGCAGCATGAGTTGAAAAATACGACTATGAAGAAAAAGGAAAAAATCTGCTTACTTGGGCTATAGTTACATTATTTCTCTGACATAAACCAAGACCATTGCTAAAATACTCAGGCCAACACACCCCTCTGTAGCTCTTCTTTGTTTCTAGGTGCTCCTATTCCACTGGGAGAAAAAAAATATATATATTCCACTGAGTTCTATTATCTGATTAATTTTGCAGTCCTACAGATGTCAGTACTGATATTGAGAACTAACAGATGGAAATAGAAAGGAAGAATGGAAAATCCCTTTTGTGACAACACAGACACATGCTGGATGAATGTGGTAAGCTAGGTGGGAACCTCTGCTTGCAAATATCCTTTCTCACCTTGTATTTAATACGTCTGAAACTTAAGAGTACCAAAGTAAGATCAAAGCAAATACAGGTAAAATATTTACCTCCCTCACCAATCTGTGATTCAGAAATTATTCCCAAACTCATAAGTAGAGAGCAAGCACCTAATTGTCTTAGGAAAAGATATGTCACAATAGCACCAAGCTGTCTCTCTTTTATTTTTTTGGAAAATTGAAACCTTTGAAACCACAAGTCTTTAATAGAGTGCAGCTAAACAAGGCATTTTTCACACCAGATTTTGCAGGAGAGTGCAGAAAAGGCAGCCAGCAACTCTGCTGAGGACGGCATAAAACAGCTTAGCAATAGTGGTGATGTACCACAATGTCTGGATAGAACAGCAGGAGGTGGATTTGTTGCCTTCAGGAGTTAAGTAGAGGACCATCTGTGTCATCAAATGAAGGACTTATAGAAGAACTTCAGCAGCCTGTACAACACAAGAGATTACCAGAAAGAAATTGGTAGGACCTTCTCTGAGACCCTGCAGTTATAAGAGGAGTCTAAACTCCCAGGTGTATCAAATGAGGTGTAGTAGAGTCTGTAATTTTGGGGATGGGAAATGGACTTGCCTGTCATGGTAGAGGTAGAAGCTCATGACTTAATATCAGAAGCTGCTCCTCATGTAGATTTGCAACAGTAGTTTAGTGCCCTGGAAGCAGGGCTGGGAGCTTTGCCCAATGAAATGCTGAGCCTGAACCCTACAGCAGCATTAAGAAAGAGCCTCATATTTGTAGGCCTGATTTTGGAAATTGAGTCAACTCAATATCAGCAGGAGAGAAAACATAGCAGGGTGCAAGCCACAAAGGAGGTTTCTTGAGTGCATTTATGATAACTTCCTGACACAGATAGCCAGTGAGGAGAGTTTGGGCTGCTGGACCTCATACTTACAAACAAGGAAGAAATGGTTGGGAATGTGAAGGCTGGAGGTAGGTTTGACTGCAATTACCATGAGGGAGCTCTGTTGAGGATCCAGATGGGAGGGAACAAGGCAAAAAGCAGGATCACAGCCATGTACTTCGGGTGTGTAACCCAGATATAAACACTGGGGTCAGTACTGTGTAATATTTTCTTTAGAGACTGGATACTGAGACTGAGTGCATGCTCAGCACTCCAGATGATATAAGGACAGGAGGAGTGTTTGATACACCAGATGGTTATGCTGAACTGAGGGATTCAACAAATTGGAGAAATTGGCCAGTAGCAACATTGTTAAGTACATAAAAGGGAATTGCACATTCCTGTACCAGGGGAGGAATAACCCCCATGCACCAGCATATGCCCAAGGCTGTCTGGCTAGAAGCAGCCCTAAAGAGAAGGACCTGAGGGTCTTGGTGGGCAATGAGCTGACCAGGAGCCAATGGAGGTCACCTTTGCTGAAGGTCACCTTCTGTGTTCCTGCAGAAAGAAAGGTCAAAAGTCTCTTTGGTTGTACTAGGAAGAGTATTACCAGAAAATAAAGAAAGTTGTTTTCTCCCCTCTGCTCAGAACTGGTGAAAGACATCTGTACTCCTGTGCTCTTTTCTGAACTCTTCAGCACAGAAGAGGCATGGAGCTGCTACAGTTAGTTCAGCAAAAGGTCACAAAGACAGTTAAGAAATTTGAGCATCTTGCATACAAGTACAGACAGCTGTGATAGTTCAGTATGGAGAAGAAAAGGCTCAGGGTTTGATCTTATTAGTTTGCATAAGTACTGGAAGGGAGAGTGTAAAGAAGATGGGACTGGACTCCTCTTCAAAATATCTAGTGACAACACCTCATAAGAAAAATACTTTTTTACTTCAAGGAGAGGCTTGAAATGAACTACTTCTGGAAGAAGTGGCCCAGAAAGATTTGGGGTCATTTTACTTGGAGGTCTTCAAACCTTGCCTGGGCATGGCCCTGAACAACCTGCTCTAGGTGACCTTTAGTGAGCAGAGTGTTTGCACTAGATGATCTCCAAAAGTTTCTTCCAGCATTATCCATTCTGTGATTTTGTGATTTGTGATTATTCCACAAGTCTAGGTAACTTACTTAAAAAAAAAAAGACAAAACGAAAAAAGTAAAAATGATGACAGAGCATTGTGCTATAAACCTCAGAAACTCAAACTATACTGTGAAAAAATCATTAAAATAATTTTGAGTTTATTGAAGAAATGTGCAAGTTTCAGTTGCCTAAGCATCACTGATTTTAGGCAATGTGGGATATTGTTCTTCAGTGCAATTGTGCAATCTGTTAAATTCTGCATCTGTCAACAAGATGCAGATATCTATGAAACAGCATATCTCAGGAAGGTATTAGGCATCTATGTTTGGACACCTTAAATTCTTTCAAAATTACAAATGCTTGGAAAGACTTTATTAATTATGAATAGACAATAGGAGTTGGTACCCATTTAGCTTTGTTTGTCTTTTGTTTTTCAAATCTATCTCAGAAATAGGTATTACTAAATATGATCACTATGAATGCTGGAAGCAAAGGAACTCCCACCTTCATGTTTTATTTTTCTCTCAGCAAACTCTTATAACATCTTGAAGAATTACAACAGGTCCTATAGGATTTGTTAAGTTCTTCCACATAATTTAAAAAGCTTGTAGCAAAGTCAATCTTTTGCCTGACATCATTCAGATACAAAATTCCTCCATAAATTATTAGATTTTATTGCAATTGTGGAATTTTGTATTTTATACATGTGATAAAATGATACATAAGATTTATAAGACACACAAAAATTATTGTTAAAGTGGTGACAAAAGTAGACTGATGAGATGAAAATTACTTTGACAAAGAAAGAATAATGACCAAAGAAAGATGAGCGAAAGAATAACAAAATGTCAGAAATCTTTTCTGTCTAAAAACATGTACTGCAATGATAAGCTTTAGAGAAAGCAGTGATATTTAAAGTGGCTTTAAGTATTGCTTCAAAAAGCTTGGAGCTCTGAGCCTTGACCAAGGTTTTATAGACTAGGAGTGTTGACCGAGAAGAGATTATTACTAGCTTTGCTTTTTTTTTTTGCTTTTTTTTTGTTTACATTTGAAAAAAACAGTAAAAAGCCACTTTAAAACTTCTGTTATAAACTGTCTTAAAATTCTGAATTATGTTTGGATTTGAAGGGTCATCCGCAGTGTAGCGAGTTCTTGATTTAGGAAATTGCTGTAATAGAATCTCCCATTGTGACTTTCCTTCAGACAATCTTAATAACTTTTGGAGAACAAGAGAAAAAAAAAAGCTTCAAGATTCCTCTTGAAAGACAGGGATATTAGTATCTCAAGTGGTTCTTTGAAGAATGATGGGTAAACTTTAATGCTTTTGACATCTTTGTCATGATGTTTTATAAACCCCATTGAGCAAGTTCAGGTGAAATGGATTAAGTATCAGTAACTAGCTGGTATTAAAGCTAGGACTCACTAACCCTTAGACATTTATAATCTTAATGTAATCAACAGGTGGCTATGTTCTATTAATTAAATTAATTTTGGCAGAAGATAGCCAATTTATTATATTTTGCTTTAAAAGGAAGCTGTCAATTTTCAGAAAATGGAAAATAGAAGAATCTGTCCCTTCTACAATTTTATCTGGTCATATCTAATGTCAAGTCATTCCACGGAAGTAAGTGCAAGCTGAATTTTCTCAGAGTAGCTAAGGAGGGATGACACAGAATTTTTTGTAAAGGAGCTTGTCATGCTTGCCCTCCACAATTCACATCTAGAACTTTTCATCAAAATAGATCCCAAAGGCATCAACATTATTTTCACAACTTTGAAATAATATTTTTACTAAGTGTGGAAAAAATCCATAGCTATGAAAGCTGACTATTAGTTATTCCAGTGTTTATATAAAATAGTTCCTATGCCTTCAGTAAAATGGTCTGTAATTTAAATAAGTGCAGAAATAGAGGTTTAGTCCTTTAGCTAGCATTTGTCCTAAATTCAGGTTGTGCAGGGTCTTTCAAATATTATTAACAATGAAGACAGAAGAGCTATTACAATATTAGTATTATTTTTCTTATTTTCTTCTCTATCTCTTTTTGAGTAAAAACTTCATGGAAATACATCTGGAATATGAAAAATAAGAAAATATTGATGAAATAACAGTAAAATAATATAGTTGCATATTTTTTTAAAAGCAAGTAAGGTTGATGTGGCACTTTCCTTTGATCATACATCTTTGCTTATACTGATATATGAGCAGAACAAAGTCACACTCCTTCAAAAATAAAGGTTTAAAACAAAAACCTAAACTATTCTTACACAAATTAGATTTCAGTAAGAGAAATTTCATGGAAATACAGGACTACATCCTATATCAGGATGAATATGCTCTAAGATGCTTTTTTGGGCATGTTTCTTTCAAGTTTTCCCCCTAATAATATAGGAAAATCAAACTATTTTTTTATAACTTACCTTTTTTTCATGTTTATTTTCATGCATGAGGTATGATACTATGTGAGTAGTTTTAGATTATGTAATTGCTTTGAAAATTATTATGCTTGTTCTGAATAAGCAAGCTTCAGGTTTCTGAGATCATGCAGCCATGTTAGTGTGTTATTGCATAGTCTAGCTATTCGACCATGCTTCTTTAACTGTGCTAATTGTATTATGCATGATATTAACAAGCTCATCTGGAGCTATTCTCAGCCTCTTTCTTTTTTGCTCATTCTGTAACAGAATGTAACAGAGATGTGTTGGGTGGTATCCTGATCAAATGTAGACAACTGCTGTGTATATTAATCACTGCAGTCATTCCCAACAATGGAGAAAAACAGCTACTTGTGTAAGATAATTCATCTTGCCCTAAAATAGATGCCTAAATTAGGTTAGATGAATAGTACTCTAAAAGAGACCATTTCTCTCAGCTGACAGACTGACTGACAGTCACTAACAAAGTCTAAGGAGAGCAGTGTAAATGTAATGTTCATGTTGTGTACTGCTAAGTTGGCTGAGATGTGTCCCATGAACTTTGTGAGTATATATGGTGTATATTTGGGTGAGATCTTTTGTAGTGTTGAGAACTTGTTTTATACAAGGAAACACTTAAAACAGATACTTAATTTAAATGTATAAATATTCATGCTTGTTGTTGAAGGGCAGCTCATTTGCTTAAAATTAAATGCTGATATGAATAAGTAATTAATGGCAATTCTATAAATAGATACACTTTAATATTTACAGCATTGATTTGAACTACTAGTACAACAGTGGATGTCACTTTACAATGTATTGTTACGGTGAAATAGAGGCAGATCTCATTCATGTCACTGATGTCAAAGATGAATTATTTCTTGTTACCTACATCATAATAGCTGTATCCTGATATAAAAAAAAAACTGTTTAGACATTCAGAGTTTTGATTCACTCCATAACTTGCTGTCAAGCATTTGCAGAGGAATAACTAAGAAAGAAAGTAGTTACCAGCATTTGTCCATCATAAATGAAGAGATTACCAATGAAATATGGAAAGCCAGCCTCCAATTATTGTGGGGAAAATATTTATATTCTATATTTTAAGACATATATATATATAATTGATCCAGAAATAAATGTGTGAACTCACAGACTGTTTGAAAAAAAAAAAGAAATAGGAAACTGTGAATAGATTAAATGATTCGAAGCAAGAAAAAAGAAAGCAGAACAAAAAACCACCAGTGACTAGAGAATAAGTGATGATGAGGGGAACCATCATAGCCCCAGATATTTTATTTTCTGAGGTATGTGTGGAATAATAGTCTGCAAATTTTTTTACATTATTTTCACATTTAAAAATCTAAAAAGAAGTATCAAAGTTACAAAGTACCATGATTATAATCTTCTCCTTGAAGAACAGGTACAAAATAGGAAAATTTGAGTCTTGTCTTTCTGAATATGACATGGCCCCAGTCCAGGGCCAGTTGCCATTTTGCCTTTGTCTGGGAAACCATGCTGGGCACTGTGTTTGGGAGGTGCTTTTGTTTGTTTGGTGGTGAATATGCTTTTGTGAGTAAAACCCTTTGTATCTTTTTTTTATATTCTTTTATTAATATTGTTGTGGTTGTTGCAATTTTTCAGTTAATTTTACTTCAAACATATAATCTCTTCTCATGTTCCTTCACTATTGAAAGGGTCAGGGGAACAAGGGAGCAGCTTGAATGGGCTTAATTTTCTAGCTGGGTTTTAAACCAGCACACCCTCATTGTATAAGACAACGTGCATTCACATCTCCCATATAGGTCCATGGGAATTATAATTAATACTCACTGATTTGTAATGTAAGGTGCTATAATCTCTGAATGTTGAAACAAATGGTAAAGAAAAGCTAAATTTATCATTTTCCTTTCAGAGCAGTATTTACATCCAGAAAAAAAAAATTTCTTTCATCATACTTGCTTGAAAATATTATTAACCCTAGAGGCAAATGGAAGGAAATATGATTTACCTTATGTCACCATCTGGAGGCTGAAATATCTTGAATACAATCAATCAAATGTGTGGAAAAGCCAGTTACCATAAAAAAAATTTGATTTTCTTATTTCTGGGTTATTTCTTTACATTATAAGGCAAAGGCTGAGAAAATATTCTGACACCATAAAAATTATGCAGAAGTTTTAAATTGACACCAAGTTTTTTACATGTATTAATTAATCATGATTTAATTATCCCTATTTAATGCAGAGAGTTTGCAAATTGTTTGATGTACATTCAATGTAAACATCACCCAAAGCACACACAAGTGTTCCGGCTCTCACACCAGCTCCTATCTTATTAACATTCACCAGCATTTTGGAAGCAGTGTTAACATTGAACTTACTGTTAGTTGTGTTCTTTTATTATTATTTTGATCAAAAGAAAGGGAGCCCTCCCCCTTAACAGAATATCTCAGCTTCATCTAAAGTTTCTGAAATTGCATACATAGCTTCTTTCCCTTTAAATCAAATATATTCAGCATAAAAAGTTCAGTATTATTTTGGGGTCTGTGTTCAAGCAGTTATTTTTTGATGATGATATTTAATGAACCAATGGCCTGAGAGAATCAGAAAAGGCTCCAAATCTATTGCTAACTTTATAAATATCACAGTTTGTGGATTTTCTGGTTTCACTGCCAACTATTTAATGTTACCCCATTCTGCTTTTAATGAGCATTGGACCTAAATCCTTGTATCAATATGCACCATATTTCTCAAGTGTGACGTATCACAGCCACAGTTGCATTAAAGAGATTGGGAAACTTTGCAGTTCCTGGAAAGAACTTTAACTGAGTTTGTTTTAGAGCGTGATACAAGGCCTGAGGCTTGAAATTTGTGGAATAATTCCCCTCAGTCAATGTTTCTGTCTCAACATGTATGTAAGCATTAGTTATAGTAGGTAAATATCATGGGTGACAGTGAACACTATTCCTATAAAGTTTTCTGTATTGGAATAAGTTTATTTAGACAGAAGTGTAATTTTCAGAATTGGTGCATACATTCAACAGATTTCAATTAGAAATTCTCAAATATCTTTTCAACCTACAGATACACATCAGATATTACATTACTAAATGAATTTAAATAATGGCACCAGACAATATTTCTGCCAGAACTCTTTTTGAAAGTTATTTAATTCAAATATGATTGGACATTTTTTAAGCCAATTTTTTAAAGTTCTGTTTCTAAATCACTGAAAAAACCACTATTTATATATTATATAGAATGTAATCTGTGATAGACTGGAAGGATTGCTGGCTTGAAAAATTTCATGCATGTGTGTGGGAGACAGGTCAAGGTCAGGCCTTGCCTTTGGAGAGTAATTTAAAATTGGAAGGGCTTAGAATTTGCTAAGTTGAATGGGCCAAGTTAATGCTGTGTGAAGTGTTTTATGCTGATTTAATGCTGCTCTAAACTTTTGCCAATTTTCCAGTAAAGTTCTTTTTGCTGTTTTGAGCTCTTAAAAATATCATGTCAGTATTTCTCCCACGTGTCTAAGTCTGAGTATGTGAAAAACCATAAAAAACCCTTTTAAGAGTCTTCTCTAGTGAGGTTTTTTCAGGCCTTACCGTTATCCTCATAATGAAAAAAAAATACTACCCTAATGAAGTTCTGAGGCACTTCACTTATGGACTCCATTTTTTGGGGGAGGACAGTGGGTAGTTTAGATATTTTTATAATCTAGGTACTTCTATAAATAGACTAAGATAATGAAAGAGACTATTCTATTATCTCTCCACCTTTCCATTATCTGTATCTTAGCTCATGTGTGAGTAAATGAAAGATGACAGACGTGATTTTACATTGATGTTCCCACACAATTAGATCTACATTTTTCTTATTTTAATATGGCTGAATGGCACTTATTCATTATTTTTCAGTCTAAATTAAGCAGAAAAAAATGATTCTCAGTGGAAAACAACATTCAGAGTGGGCATACCACATCTTTTGCAAGACAGATTTATTTCATATTGTGCTATAAATTTTAATCAACTCACCTATAAGGTAGTTAGAACTACTTCAGTTGCAATGAAGCATCATAACAGTAATGCTTAAGTCATCTCATAAGAATACTTGTTTATGTTCTTAATAACTATTTAGAACAACTTTTTTTTTTGGGTTGTGCCTCTTCTGAACTAACAGTTTTTAGTTATATAGATGTAAACATCACTGATTGCACCTACTCCCACTTACATACCCAGTTTTGCTTTTCCAACAAGTGAAAATCAGCTCCTTTTAACTTAAAATTGACTTTCCCTTCCATGCATTGACAGGGATGTTTCCGTTAGACGCTCTCACAGCTTTTATATTTAGTAGCTGAAAGGCAGAGCAGTAGATGAGCTTCAGCTGTGAAAATCACTATTTCCGTACAGAGCACTCACTGCTCTATTTGCTGAAAGCAAAAATCATTGCAGAATTAAGGCACCCATAACTTCAGGGCTGTTAATACACAGGGTTTAAGTCCCAAGACAGAGTTAAGAACAGAAAATTATGAATAAAATACTGTAAGTTCTTACACATTATGAGAAGATCTAATGTGATAAAATCTTATACAGGATGAAAAATTACTAACAAGGAAATCTATGTGTCTAAAACATTTCTCATGTTTAGCATTGCTAGTATTCTCGAGTACTTGAGGTAAAAGAGCTTTCAGTAGCTGGAATATACAGTGAATATTATTTAGCAGTTTATACCGTAAAGTAAAAAAGATCAATCTTGTCATCTACATTTCTTGGTATCTTGAGCTACAGAATAATTTTTTTCCTTTCTCAGAAATTTTGTATAATAATGAAAAAACCTTTTAAAACTGACATCTCAAGCCTCTCTAAACTCTGCTTACTATTCCATTAGGAAAAAGAATAAAGCCACAACAGCCCACGCAAACACATATTTTATCCCAGAGCCTTCAGACTACTAGATGTTCTATATTGTTGCATAAAATAAAGTTTCTTAATCTCTGATTCCAAGAAGTTTATAAGTTGGTTGTGTAACTTTTGTTGGTGAAATGCAATCATGGTATAAATAAAGTTGTATTCTGTATCCTGAAAAAGAGAAATCAAAGGAAAAAAGTTCTGACCTCAGGGAATAGTAATTTAGTTATTTCAAAAGGTGAGCCTTCCTCTCCCTTCTTGTTAATGCATGCATTCTTTTTGCCTATTTGTTGTTACTCTGCAGTAAAAACTGAAAAAAACAAACAATGCAAGAGCAATACATCTATCTCCAGGCTGCATTTTGTACCTCCCTGAATGCTCTTTCTCCACATTAATCAACCTGGAATAATAACCTGTTGAATGAAATTACTTTGAAGTGCTCTACTGACTTCCACTTTTGCCATACTCCCTCATAAGTGACATCAACTGTTATGACTCTGTGGTAGCTGCGGTGATTCCTGAAAGGACGTGGGAGTATACAATTGTATGGCACCTAAATTTGTTTGAGTCATTTAATTTATAGCTCTTGGAAGTGATGGACATGATATTTCATAACATAAAGGTCAGTAAATGAAGAGTGAGCTACAAAGACTGAGGTGCACAGAGAAGTTCACAAAGGTCCACCTCTGCTATGAGGGCAGATGTTCACACTTCTCAACAGCTTGATTTTTTTTTATGTGAGGTTTTTGATATTTAAAAAAATAAATACAGTTAATTCAAACAGCATTATTCAGAAGCATATCTAACCTTCAAAAAAGAAATGCAAATAATAATCTATAATGATATGAGCAGAAAATGTAATTCTCCAATTTTATAGCTCAAAAGAGTTATAGATCCAAAATTATACAAGCTACCATTCTTATTTATCCAGCTGACTCATTAGCTGCATAGTTTGCTGGCACAAATATACCATACACTACATTTATACAGGCAAATAAAAAACCATCTGAGTTCCTTTCACAGTATATTTAATTTAACTAATTAGGAATGTAAAAGCAGGACAGCTATGAGAGTCAGTAAAGTTCTGTAGAAATGCTTAATGATATCCATTAACTTTCTCCTTAATGAGCTGAACTTTTTTTCTGATTCTGTGTCCTGAGTTTTGTGTATACATTTAAAAAGCATAGGAAAGAGCTAAAGGATGAGAAAATAATAATATAAAGAGATATATATAAAATCACTGTATTTTCTCTATTAGTAATGATTTCTATGTAACACAAATATATTTTGTTGAAGCCTATATACATCTGTAAACAGCAACTATGATTTTGTATAAAAGATACTAATTAGTTGATCTATTATTTCAATATTACCAAGAACTTTTCTTTTTGATAGCAAAGAGAAATTTTCTACATAGTAATAAAAGATGATACAAATAAATATATTGTGAAGTGATAATATGTCATCTTTTGACAGGAAACGACAAATCTTCCAGGCCTAATGTGTTTGAGCCATTGCACAGTAAAAAGGAGAACTCAGTTTTGCCCATATCATTTTACTCAGTTAAATTTGACAGTTAAATTCCCTTTACCAAACCAAGAATTTAAATAATAACCAAATTATAGTTACATGACATTAAAATTAAACTTTGCTCATTTTTTTTAATAAATGTATAAATAATTTTGAAAGTGCAACAAATTACTTGTCTTCCAAAAAATAAGACATCATAAGTGATATATGTGTGCAATTCCGGCAGTAATCTGCAGGTTTTGGTATTTTGCTTCACCTAGTTTCCACACTAGAAGGCTTAACAAGCTTAACAAAAAAAAAATTATTTTACACTTCCGTATCAAAAGATATACACAGTTTTTATGCCACAGTTTCAGTTTGTGATATGCAATTTTATAAAATGTAAAATGGCTTTTAGTTGAAGATTAAGCAGAAGTCCAGTTTGTCACAGGTTTTCTGTGTGACCTTCATTGAATTTCTTATGCCAGTTGGAGGAAGGAATTTAACCACCTCAGGAGTTTTAAACCTAAGTTTGGAGTTTATTTACTATTCATTATTCTTTGTTTCTTCTGTTTGAACTATTTCATTAATCCAAAAGAGGGTTGCAGAAACTAATCTGACTTTGGTGATCAATCACTTAGAATGAATAGTAAAGAGCCATTATAAACAACTCAAGGACAACTGTCAACAGTTCAAGTGTTTCAAATATCTTTGTTTCTTTTTGACCGAACTTGCCTCAGGTGTTTTAGCTCTTTGTCTGCATATGTTTAGAGTCTGAATCTCACAATTTTTCTGACCTGGCATCAGGATTTAGCATATCATGCAGTTCCTTGTCCTTTAACCAGTGAAGTCTGATACTAGATTTCCTTCCTTTTGAGAGCTGTTGGCTAATAATAATATGGAGTCACGCTTGATTCCATGCATTAGGCTGGGAACTCTCTTAGTTCTCTGAGTTCTTGTTTATGTTCCAGCAACTGCTTTGGGCGAAAGAATCAATTACCCTTCTGGCAAAACTCTCGTTTTTGTTTTTTTTTTTTTTTCATTACCTAGTATTATTTGTATCATTATCAATCTCTACTGATTTAAAATGTCTGAGAAAAAAAATTTCTAGAAGGATTTCTATTTGTCAGTTGAAACCATCCCATCTTCTTTTCTGACACTATTTCCAACTGTACCTTTATTTCATTAGAGATGTTTCTGCACCACAACCTAGCTAAGTCAATGGAATAATGCTAAAAAAAAGGCACCTGCATATAGCACAATTGAGTGATTTTTTGAATAATGACTTTGTTTTTAGAAACTTGCACTGATCTTTTCAACTTTTCAACGAAAGATTAAAAGCTGTTTCTTCTACATGTTACTTTGAATAAATAGTCTGGCTTTAAGAATGTTCTTTATATAAGGAAAATTAACTGCAATAAAATTTAAAGCTGTCAAACTTGTCTGTGTGACAATAACCCAATTCTGACTTATCTCTTTTTAAACTTCCAACATTCTTTTGCAGGATACATCAACACAATCAACTTTTAAAATAAGCAAAATAAATTGAAAAAGTGTTGGAAGTCAACTTGCCTATCTCCTTGTTGGCAAGTTGTTCATTATAAACCCATAGAGGATTATTTTTCTCCTATACTTTTAACCTCTTTTAAATTTATTTTAAATCCAGAAGTTGTTTTTATCTTTTCCAGGATAATGAGAAGGAAAATATTCTCAGGTACAGGTAGATATACACCTCCTCCCATTCTTGATTCTATCAACCTTGCTTGCTTAAGTAATTGGGCTAAGTCAAAATTTTATATTAATTTTAATTCAGAAATATATTTTTATGCAGTCTTATAATTTTCCTTTTTTGTTTTGTTTTGGTTTTTTGGTATGCATGACTCAATGAGGCCTTCTACAAGAAAGAGGTTTGCTTTTGAGTACAGGATTTACTTCTGGTACTACAAATACTTTGGTCCAGCATATCTTTTCCACAGCAATTATAAAAAGAACAGAAATTGTTCTAATTTTGCAAGACAAAAGTATATTTTCAAAAAAGTCACAGCTATCAAGAATTTTTCAGAGAACTAACTTGAGTCTTAGAATCAAGTCTTAGTCTGTACTAAGTCTGTACAAAAATAGCTGCTCTATTTGCAGGTTTCAATTAGTTGCCATTTCCAGTCTGAGAAGGTTAGTTTTCTTCCAACCTAAATTAAAAAAATAGATATATAAAAAAGAGCAGTATTTTTACAGTACCTTTTTCTGGTTCTCAGTCAGCTCTACAGTGAGTGCACTGATTATTCATCACAGTTCTGCAGTACAGTACTGTAATCATTGCCTGAAAAGCTGTAGTTATATACTTGTAGCACAAATAAGCAAGAAAACAGCTGATGCCTCAGCAAAGGCAGAAAATTCAACAAGTAGTCAGAATCCAGGAAAAAAACCAAACAAGTTTTTAATTCAGAGAAGGAAATTCTTGTTTGTAGCTAAAGATTCTTTATAGTATTTATTATAATATTGTCTTCTCAACCACTTTTTTTTTATGAAGATTTCATTTTAAAAATAAAATTATTCCCATGACATATAAGATAATATCAGAAAAAAGAAGGAAAGAAGAAAAGGACAAAGAGAGCTACACTAAAATCATGGTGTAATTTTTTTGTAAATTAAGTAAATTTTGCTTTTCACTTGTGACTAAAAAGTGGCTCCTCAGACAGTAACCTTGAGAGGTGTCCCTACTCAAGGAGAGATCCCGGCATGCAGGCTGCAGATGTGCAGGAAAGCTCAGTGGGCCCTCAGCTGTCCATTGTCTGTGGAACAAGACAATTAATTTATAGTCATATTTGCATACCAACTAATGATGATGATAGTTTCTTCCATGTGTGACTGAAGTCAGACCTTGACCAGCATTATGGTTAGGTAGGCGCATTGCTCCTATTGGACCTGGGCTATTGTGTTGTTATCTGTCTCCCCCAAAATTTGCTTTGAAGATCCATTATGACCATCCCTGTCACAAGGAGACACACAATACTTGCTCTTGAAAACAAAGTCCTTTGGGGACTGAAGTCCTCAGAGAATTTCCTATCAATTTTCCAACAGCTCTGAGCTTACTGCAGTATGTACAGCTCTGCAAACTCTCCTTCAGGAAGTGACACTTAAACAGTGACTAGCAAGCTTACGAAATACTTACTTTTTATTATTTGCAGCAGAAAAATACAGATGAAGCGTATTTTACATGCCTGAAATCTGTTAGTTATTTTATTATATCTGGAATTATGGTTTTCGGATGCAGGCAGTTTAATATAAAAACATTATTTTATCACAAAATAAAATTGTAAAATGAAGAGGGCATTTCAGAAGAGGATCTTGTTTCAGGAGACTGACTGGAAAAGCGCATTTGAAATTTGTCTTGGAATTTCTTGCCCTGTCAATGTAGTCAACCACAGCCAATGTACTATCCATCATCCTAGGGTTATGCATGTCAGAACTTCAAGGAGGAATACATGGCAGACTTGAAAGGGTCATTCTTTATTCAGTGAAATCACACAGTGAATGAGAACAGCTCCACTCCACCCCCACAGATGCCCAATGTATTTTATATTGTCTTCAACAGGAGCATTTTCACCTTGCAAATAAAGGTTTAATATGGGTGAATACATTGCATTACCTCAGCTACAGCTCTGAAAAAAGTCACTTCTCTCCCATTTCTTCAGTCTGAAAGTCAGAGCGGCATTTCCTTTTTAAGTTAGATAACATGATGCATTTTCCTTTCCTTTGCATGATCTTAAAGGTTTTTTCCAGCTTTAATGATTCTATGATGTTATTCTCATTGAAGTTATGGTCTGCACAATAGCATATAGGTGTGTATGTACATATATATATAAAACCATACTGTATAATATGTTGTGTATGTATGTCTGTCTGTATGTATATCAACATATACATATAACATACTCCCTAATACACACCACATTTAAAATACTTAGCTTGCTCATGATCTGTTTAAAAAGACCAGCCTCAGCCATTATTTGTTTACTGCTGAGAAAAAAAGAAGACTGGAAATTATTTTTTTATGATTAATTACTTGTCTTTCCATGAGTCTAAAATGGAATAAAAGCTATGGTTCAGATAAAAAAATTGCATATTTGCACCTGCCAATGGATGAACTAGACTCCATTGTCTAAAAAGGCAAAGCAATATAGGGAAATGCTCTTAATTTTTTTCTGTTAAAAATGTATTTTATAATATACTAAACCAAATAACTCTATGCCCTTTCCATGATTTTTCTAGCTATAGACTGAAAGAGGAAAAGAAACTTTCCTCTTTCATGCTGTTAATCATATCTCTTTTTTCTCCTAATAATATAGGGTAACTTCAATAGCAAACTGAAAAAGTATTTACTCAGGTTGTTCACTACTGAAAGCTAATTTAGCATTTCATCAAATATGGATGCATAGGTGGTGACCTTAGCTGGTTAAGCAATTTGCTTTCTTTTAAAACTTCAGCTACAGATATGATTCTTTCCTTACTTCTATTAAATTTCTGTATTTCTTGATTTGTGATCTCAATCTATAATATGAAGTCTGAAAAGGTCATAACAAATATTCTGTACATTTCCATATCTGAAAACACTCTGCTAATGCTCTTGCTGACCCATTAGTAAGGTCAAGTTGTTCCCTTTTCATAACAAGTACCTCATTTCTAAGGAACTGCGTTCTTTCATTTTCAATGCAACTTGACAGTTTTGACAGGGGAAGATAATGACAGTCTAAAATAGCTTTCAAAAAAGTTCAAAGACTAAAAAAAGATATATGCATGCTACGTAGCTTTTGTTCTGTTCAAGAAATTGAAACAAAATAATTTTTTTTCGGGGCTGTATGAATGCAAATAATATGCAGCTGCTATCTAAAGAGTGAAACTCTCAAATGTTAGTTACAGGTAGTTGTATTTGGCGATGAAAGCAGATTATGCTTTCTCATTGCAAAGAAGTGTTTGAGCTGACCATTTCATCACACTCTTGTTTGTTGCAATTTCCCCTGTTTGAACTCAGGTTACTGACCCTTAAATGTAAATGTTATGGATCTGTGGAGTAATCAATATCTTCACTTAGCACACATTAGTGGTGTAACCATGGCCAACAACTCAGCACCACACAAGTGCTCACTAAGTACCACCGACAGTGAGGTGGAAGGAGAATCAGATGGGTAAAAGTGAGAAAACTTGTGGGTTGAGATACAAACAGTTTAAACCAGTAAAAGAAAGAAAAAAGTAAGCCAACAAAGAGAGAGGAACAAGGCAGTCACTTTTTATGACTGAATGTCTCTACGCCAGCTTTAGAATTCTGCAAATTTTTTTGCAGTGTAAAGCTTCATAGAATGATATCTGCTCTGAAAATCGCCTTGCCCTGTTAAAATAACTGATGCAATTTTATATAGACACATCTCATCTATAGCTATGCATCACTCTAACTGCAAGATTTCACTCTGATTTTACTTTAGTCATCCTTGGCACCTTTGTTAAAAAATTTCACATCAACCAATGTAAAATGTTTTTCTTACATTCAAATTCTCAATTGTCATAGAACAAAAAGAAATGCTAAAGCTTGAAATTCTGATAATTTCAAAAGGTAGACATATGTACACACACACTCATGAACAAAAGAAAACACAAGATTTTTCAGAATTACCAGATAACAAAGACAGATTTCAGGGAATCTGGATTCTGGAATGCAGGCTATCCTACAAAAAATTATGCTGATGGAACTGTTATGTTTAGTAGAAAACATTTAAGGTGAAATATGGAATTGGTACTTTATCTCCATAAATTCAGCAAGCCAAGTTTAACCTATGAAACTTTAAATGAAATTACTACTATGATCATAAAAATAAATACTGGAGGTAAACATACTTCAGTTTTTTAAACATTCATAGGAATTATTTGTTCTTTACTCCACTCTTTCATATTTAAGTTTGTAATTAAAGATAAAGTATTTTTAAATATATTTGTTTACAAAGGGATAAGTATCAGGTATGGAATCTATGTTTGAATTTGAAGCAAAAAAAAGTGAATTGCACTAGTTTCTCTCTACATTACAGTGGTTGGGATGATCAGAATTTTATGTTTAGAATAGAGATGAACCTTATTTTTGAACATGAATTTGTTTTTTTGTCTGGGATTTGAACTCCACCATAAGCATACAGTCCTTGGATTTATTTTGGATAAAGCAAAAAAATTGGGGGAAAAAATGAATGAAAAAAAGTTACATTTCTTCAAATATTACTTTTGAGGGTTTATATTAAGAATTAAAGATATTTTGTAAGTTCTGATATAATAATGTGACTTTACTCACATTTCTAAGATGTTAGAATAATAAAATCACAGAACTGTAGAATAAAATAGTATTAACTGGGTCTGGAATAGATATCCTGATATCATTTCCTCTCATTCTGTCACTCATTACCTGGGAGAACAGACTGACCCCCACCTTGCTACATCCTCCTTTCAGGTAGTGGAACAGAAAGATAAGGTCCCCCCTGATCATCCTTTTGTCCAGGCTGAATAAAACAACCTCCCTCTACTGCTTTCCATGAAACCTGTACACCAGACCCTTCACCAGTTTTATTGATCTTCTTTGAACTAAAACACAATCACTTGTTATTTGATAAGATGCAGACTGATTGCAGTATTGCAAATGTCAAAACATAATCTGCTCTGTTGAGGAATCCTCAACCTTGGACCTGGTAGAAAAAGTAGTGTATACAGAGTGTTAAACACAGAGAGAAAAACACTTCTGTCAAAAGACCCTGAACATTTTTTGGTGTCATTTCAAAGAATAAAGTGTAGAATAAGCTTTGACATATCTTTACTGCTTTCTGATTGGAAAAGCAAGAGAACTTTATTGCTAATGACGTATTCCTGATTAATTATTGATTTGGGCAAGTATAACTGAGGCCTACTGGACATGTGGGTGAATTACAAGTGTCTTAGAATGATATCTAATTGGTAATGTCAATACCATCAGATGCTGCAGGAACACTGCACTTGGCAGAAGAAAACTATGCTCTTTTCACTGCAGAACCTAATTAGTTGTAGAATAACAGCTCCAGATAACTTTGAAACCCCCATCTAAAAGTATTTGGCAATTTAGCAACAAATATTTCAATTTTTATTTCAGAAATTACTTACACTGGGTCAAATTCTATAGCTTTCCCTGGTTAATGTTCTGTAACTTGCTTTGCCTCTCTAGATAATAGCTATCTGAATCTGTTAACTGGCAAAGTGCTATCTGAATAAGACATTCAATACTTGAAGGGAAACAGAAAAATTATTCTCTTATTTAATTATCTGGATTTATTTAAAAAAGAATATTGATTGAAAAAGGAATAAAACCTTTAAGTATTTTTCAACTCTTTATTTCATTTTACAGATGCCTTTTCTGATCTCAAAGAATTCAGAACCAAAACAAATACTTTTGGAATTCTACTTATCATACAGATAATTTTTTGAACTATTTTCTTAAATGACTTTTTCTTTCCATCTTCACCTTTACCTGAATCACTAGAATAAATGCAATCTCCTTCAAATAGAAAAATAAAATAATAAAAAAGTTAAATCTACCTTCCTAATGTCTACTGCATTTTAGTATAGATGGGCCTAAATCAAACTACACTTCAGGGTTTCTGAAGTGGCAACATATTGCTAGAAGCAATTTTCTCCTTGTATTTCTGTCTCAGCTTGAAACAAGTTATACCTCAAAGAGAAAATTCCATCCTCAGAGGACTAAAATCTTTATAGCAATTTAAAAAATACAGACACATAGAGACAGTATGAATAAAAAGAATTGGTGGACACCTGGTGCCTGGTCCACTTTGACCAGTCTCCAGAGTCCATGCCAAGTGGGATGCATTTCAATATTGTTCATGGGATGTCTGAAATCCAACCTAATGCAGCAGCAAGATGCAAGACCTTTTCTTCTGCTCTAAAACCTAGACCTTTAAAAGCCTAGGAACAGCTGTACAGAGTCCAGTTAATTGTTATAAGGTATGATTTTTATTGGTGATTAAAATAACATTTAAAGCAGTCAGACATACTGAGACAAAATGAACTCCCAGGGAGTCCAGTTCACAAGTCTTGCCTTTCAGAAGAGGGACCTAAATGTCAGGCAACAGTGTGAGTGAGGCCTGTACAGGGTAAAGGCTTTGTTCTACCACTTAAGTCTGGACCAAGAGATATCTCTAAGAAGGTACTGATTCAAATTCTCACAAGTTCATATCTTAATACTGGCCTTTGAAGTACATGTGAATTTGCATTTAAGCATGCAAGCTGCCTGTATGATGCATGATAAGACAGGATTATTTAAAACATGGCAATTTTGTGCTGAGAATAGCTACCAAAAATATTTAAGACAAGAACACAAGGGAAATAGAAATCCTATATTTTACCTGACATCTTGAACTCTGCAATTACAAAGATAGAGAGAGTGAAGTAATTGAAGAAACTATAGGCATGTCTCCATGACATAGGCTGGCCACCTGGAGGCCAAATTTTTGATTTCTTATGGAAAATAAACACTTAAAGTCATGATAAAAAAGTATACATTTTGCCAAACTAACTAGAACAGGAGTTGGCAGGTTTCAGTAATGTGGAGTACAAGTTCCAATTCTGTAAGCTACCACATGCATCTGCACACAGATAGGAATTATAACAGGATTTACAGAGGTCTCATGCCTTCAGAAGCAGAAAGAAACTCTGGAATCTGGGACATCTCAAATGGCACAAAACATTTTGTTTAAGCAACAGAATCATACTCCAGACTTTTTCTGGTTATTAAAAATGCCAGGCCAATCAGCTCAAATATAGATATTTACAACTAAGCTGACACCTCAGGTTATAAAAAATTGAATTTCACTTCATGACTATCATCAGAGTGGATAAAGGCCTCACACTGAGCTCAATCAGGGCAATTAAAGCCTCTGTGAGCACTGAGGGTGTGAACAGTCTAGTCCAATATATTACTGTCTCTTTTTAACTCAACATGTTTTCCTAAGTGTTTATATTTTCATTGCAGCATGCTGGCAGCACACTTAGGACATTTGCAGAGCCTAGATTCATGACATAGAAAGTAAAGAAGCCTGATGACCGAGATTTTGTATTTTTGTAAGTTTATTCAGAAGAGCTAAAAAGTGTGCTAAACTTGTCATTTTAGAGATGTTGTGCATACTCACAATTAGAGTTGTAGGCATGTGTGGGCCAAATATACCCACTGTATAAGGCAGCATCCAAGCAGTAAGTTTGAAGATCTCATTCTGGCCCAATTAACAAAAGAATCAGATAGTCACATGAGAAGTTTAATAGGACTTAACTCTTACTTCATTAATATGCTATTTGAAAATATTTGTGTATGAGCAGATGTGACCACTGAAGTTTGTCCATGTCCTAGAATTTTTGAACTACTTACTTCCACGTTTTGTTAATGAAGGCTCAAAAACTGTAATACTAAGTTGTTAGCACAAGATAAATTGGAACAAAATATTGTCTATTTTAAAATTGAATGTCCCGAATTAATTTTCTGTACAGTCCCCTTTATTTCAAATCAGACTGATCTTGGTAATCTGAAATTTAATTGAGAAGCAGAGAATCTTGAGAAAGACTTAAGCAAGGAACATTAATCAAGAGACAAGATCAAATAAGTTAAAAAGTACTACAACTCTATTTTTAAAATATTTTCAAAGTATTAAAGTATATATTTAGTGTTGAAATGCTGTAATATTATTATTGTCATTATTAAAAAATTAGAAAAAACATATAGTCCTAAGTTTTCATTTTGGATATTTAAAAATGTTTATGAAACCATGATGTGGATTTAGGGCCTTGTACCTATATAAAATCAGTGTAAATTACATAAGGATTTTATTATACCACAGTAATTAAGTAGAGAGGTAAGACTGAAAGGGCAGGATTGAGCAGTCCACATGTAGATGTTTAGTGTCATTTGAGGTCTCTTGGGTTGCGAAGGATATTCATGTAAGTTTGACAAAAATAACACTAATTTTCTGACAGACTCATGGCTTTTTATCTAATCCTAGTATGGTCAGGTGAAACATTGGAGGTCACCAAAAACAGAGAAAAAAACCTCTCTATTAGCAGCTGAATCCTACCCTTGGTAAGCATTCTGGTGAGAAACTCTTCTTTAAAATGTTATCCATATTAACACCCTAAAATATTTGAAATAGACCCAGGCGTAATCTTCAGTGGTTATATATAGACCAAATTTAAGACCCTGTAGATGAGCTCGGTGTCCAAGCACCCATCAGAATCTACAGAATGACAACAGACTGCATGAAACCTAGACAGCTGAGCCTACGCCAAAATCAATTATGTGGAGTGGGATTCTGTTCCCGGCATGAAGGCGTCTACTAATTTCTAGGCACCGTGAGGTTTCTTTCCCACCTTCCTCCTTGCTGCAGAAGGAGGCAGAGCTTTTACATTTTCTGTGTATTAGGTCTACACGGCAAAGTTATGGTAGCAGCAGGGTAGGAGAAGGGGGTGGTCCTTGTTGCAGGGTTATTTGCTGTGAGAAGCTGCCAGCCCCTGTGTCCAGGAGAGCCAATGCCAGCTGGCTCCAGGACAGACCTGCTCCTGGCCAAGGCTGAGCCCATCAGCAACAGTGGTAGTGCCTCTGGGATAACAGATTCAAGAAGGGGAAAAAAGCCCTGCACAACTTCAACCAGAGCAGAGGAGTGAGAATATAAGAAAGAAGCATTGCTGATTGTATTACATTGTAGTGTGGCTGTAATCCCCACATATTGCAATCATATCAGAGCTTGTGAAGTTAATTGAAACAGATATGTCTTTTATGAAAAGAGAGTTTATGCCTCCCTCTGACATTCCGCTATGAATCAGACATGGAGAAAGGTACAGTGCAGTAAAGCAAAGGAACATACTTGTGATCTGGCTGGAGCTGGGAAAATTTGTGGAACATGGTATATTTACACCCTGGTTATGCTGCAGACCTATAGTAGTGCCTTGGACCAAACGGGTGCTAGATCCAAATGGGAAATAAAAAACAGACTTAAATGTAAATTTTAATGAAATATGATTGGATTCTGCCCAGTCTTAGAAATGCTTTGTGGCCTTATTTTTGCTATTATAGTGCTAAATAAAAGGGAAGAATTGCAAATACAAATCTTTTGGAACCCGAAAAACATGCTAACTCTGCCCTAGCTGTAACTAGGACAGATGGGTAATTTCATCTCAGTAGTTGTTACAGTGCTGTCTGTGTTTTGGATTCAGAATGAGAATAGTAGTGATGTTTTTGGTTTTGCTAAGTTATGTTTATCCTAAGTCAAGGACTTCTTTTCCCCTCCTCATCTCATTCTCTGCCAGTGAGGAGCTACACAAAAGAAACGGGAGGGAACATAGCTGGGACAGGTGACCTGAACTGCCCAAAGGGATATTCCACACCACAGAAGATCATGCCCTGTATATAAATTGGAGCGAGTTACCCAGAAATATGGCCAATCTGTGTTCGGGAAAGGCGGACTGGCGCTGGACAGCAGGTGGTGACAGAGCACCATTTGTTTCCTTTTTATTATCATTACTATTATTTTTTACCATTATGATTGTATTTTACTTTATTTTCAGTTATTAAACCTTTCTTATCTTAACATACAAGCTTTATTTCGATCCCCTTCCCCATCCAAACAGGGTGGGGGGAGAGAGGAGGGGGCTGAGCAAGCGGCTGTGTGGTGCTTAATTTCCAACTGGGCTTAAACCATGACAACATCTGATGCCTATTTGCAAAGCATATTACTGAAATAATATGGCATGTGTTAGAAAGCTAATCTGTGGCTTCTGCGTTGAAAGCATTTCTATTTATATTTACAAAACACAACAATTTCCTGGGAGAGTTATATTCCAGGATAATTAAGATATTAACTTAAGACACCCAGCTAAATATAATTGTTTAAGTTGGTAACATTTTGTTCACAGGACTTAATTATGTTTTCACATAGTAGATGTTGACAAGTTCATTAACTACCTCTCTTTGTTCTGCCAGCAGGATGGGAGAACCTGCAAGGCATCATGGGTTGACTAATTTTCTGAAGTAACTCTACACTGTGCCTTTGTTTTCTGGAAGTATATTATTTAAAACTTTTAAAATATATTCACTACAATGTGGTTTCTACTGATCTACTTTTTAGTTTCTGTCTTAAACCACCTGTCTTCAAAAAATATATATCTTTCTAAAAAAATAGAATAGTAAGTTAGATCACGAAGGATCAAAACATAATTTCTACTGATTTTTTCTTTTAATGGACAATACCTTCTTCTCTGATACTATTGACTTGTTCTAGTCTTGCAACCTCCTGGGTTTTCCTTGACTCCAATTTTTTTAAATTGTTTTTCAACTTTAACTTTTTAAGTTTGTGCTGGTTCTTTTTTTGTATTTCAACGACTAAGACATGAAGATTCTCAAGAAATTATGACTTTTATTAACATACTAGAACTAGAATTCTGCCTAACTCTCACAGAAATAGGATGATTAAGGCTATTTATGTTCAGTCCTTGGATTCTTTAACAATACATGAAGAAGTAATAGTTCTTTGCACTGTTTATATGTTTGTATAAGATTGATATTATTTTTTGTATTTCATGGTAACATTTTAGTTTTTCTCTCAGGAAAAAAACCATAACTTTTTACTTTCTCTAAATCTTTAGATTCCATAGAAGATATTTCAAATTACACTTTAAAGTAAAAGCTAGAAACTCCTACTTAGGATTTCATACATGCTGAGTATTTTTTAAAAAATAGCATCATGTCTTTATTAGTGGTGAATTTAGGAAAAATTAATTCAAGCACTTAAGTTTTACATAATATTTTATGCATCTCTTTTAATTTCATCTTACTTTTTTGCTTAATATGTTGACTCATTATTGTTACTAAATTTTTGGAAACATTTAAGTTCTATAAAAATCATGATTGAATGTGCAGAAGGTTATTTTAAAGTACCAAACTGAATCACATTTCAGTTCACTGCTGACTTGTACATGTGGGACATGGAATTTTGTCTGCCTAAAGGGATAAAGAGTAGGGAGGAGTGGGAGTGCTCTGAGCTTCCCAAATCTTTGCAATTAATAGGTCATAGAGATAGCTCTACTTTCCAATATCTTTTTGCACAGTTTTGCAGAGGTAATTACAGTCTATAAATAAACAAAAAGTAGGTTTATTATGCACTTAGAACTTACACTAATCCAACACAGTCATTGGAATAGTTAAATGTAAAATAGGAAATTAAAGTATTTAAGAATATTAACATCAGCAGAACAAGACAGAAAATATGTTGCAATTAGATATAGAAATAAGAGATTTGAGTCTAATTTTAGTAAATGCTGATGATCCAAGGAATTAATCTAAATTCTGAAAGAAGAATCCAGGAAGCTATTTTGCAAAAGTAATTTTAATGCATTATTATTATTATACAAAAATACTGTGTTGATCTTTATTTATCTGCATTTTTCTACAGTTTTGTTTGCAAAAATGTGTTGATTCTTCTTGCTGCTCTGGGGATATTGAATCAGCTTGGGGGCTGAAAATGGACTTTGAGATAATAATGTCTCAAAGTGTTTACAAATGCATTTTCTTATCATTAATAAAAGCGGCATCTTTCTATGACTGATAAAAAGTACCAGTTTAGCCTTGCAGATGGAATATTCAACAAGGTTGTAAATCTGCAATTTGGACTGATTATATGGGGAACTCAAAGAATTTTAATCTCTTTAACAATTAACTGCCTGAACAATGTTCATATATCAGCAATGTCAGAAGGCAGCTTGTTAATAAGTGAATATCCTTTCCACCCCTTCCATTTGACCTTGTAGAGGATTTTCCAGTAAAATAAGTTACTTGAAGACTTATCTTTTGAGACATTTGAAACAGAAACAGACATAGATGAGAAAACAGGAGAGAGAAAAATAACTTACTGAATATAAGATTTGAGGTTATGATAATGCCAAGTAAGATAAGTAAATCTGTGACCACATAAAAAAAATTCTCATCTGTTATGATGCCAAGATGGTTTGCAAAGATATTAGTAGAATTATAATTTTTTTCCCCTGTCCTTTATTTTCTGATTTTTCATCCACACTAATTTTTTTCTCATGTATTCTCTTTTAGTTAGGAGTTTTCTAGCTATGATTTTACAAGATAATAATAGGTGGAAGCTTCTTTTAATAAGGTCATGTTGTGTTTCACAGTTTGGAAGAACATGTCTTGGTATTTTACTAGTTTTTTTTAAAGTATTTTTACAAAGTCCTTGATAAAGTCTGGCCTCACCTTATCTTCACAGAATGTCTGAGGATGACCAAAAGTCTACTTTGTGGACCACTTAGTCCACTTAGTAGATCATCTTACTGTGCCTATGATAACTTCAGTGCAGCCTCCAAGAAGTGCTGGTGGCTAAAAGCCAAACTGCAGAAGTAATTGAAGCAGCTGCAACTGCAGCAGCACCAGGCACTATGAAAATATCTGCAACTTGCTTTTTTCCAGGATACCTATTCTGAGGAAGATTCATCAATTTCAGTACAGAAATCAGGAAAAAAAGAGGTGTCTGTGAGGCGTCTAAAAGAAATAACAATATGAATTAGATCCAAGACGGCACAATTGACAGACAGCAATCTATACCTTCTGTCTTATTTTTAAAGAAAGCCCAGCCTTGCTTCCTCCATACAACCACTCCTGTCTTCATGGAGCTTCTTATTAAAAGGTGACTAGAATTTGATAAATGGAATCCTAAGTGCTATAATAGCCATGCTTTCAGTACAAATATTGTGTAGTAATCCAAGTGACTCTATTAATCTGTTTGAAATGAAGAAAATAATGTCAAAAGCTGTAAATTACTTTACCTACAAAAAACCATAATTTACTAAACGTCTACCCAATTCTACTCTGTCATTCTTGCTTGAAAACTATATACTGCTGGTTTCTTCAAAAGATCATTATGCTAATTAAACTTCAAATGCTTTAGTTTGCCTAAAAATATCACAGGTAGCTTTTGAAATGATATTTTATTTCTTTGTTTCTGATTGTCTCTTCCATAAGAGAAAACTTGTTGGAATTTCAAGAGTGAATAAGTCTCAGTCGAAGAAATAAAACCACAGGTATGCAAACACAATGAAAACCCACAAATTATTGCTATGTTTTATATTCAAACAACTGTAATTAAGAACAGAATGTTGTCATTTCTGTGCAAGTTATGCCTCTCACTATAGAGAAGTATAATTCATTCACGTGAGTTCAAAAATGTCTTTAGAAGGAGAGGAAATGACAAATCACTGAAATAATTAGATTTTAAAACTGGGTAATTTAAACTGTATCCATGGATATATTCTTTAGAAGACAGTATCAGCTCCAAGTGTTAAATAATGAAACTTAAGACAGCTCTGATATAAGCTTTATTAACTAGGATCACACTGAATGAATATGGTTCTCTGACAAGTGATTGCAGAGGCACAATGTATATACTGCTTAAGAAAAACAAACACACAAAAAAGCAAAACCAGGTATCTTTGCCTGGAAGGGATGAACTTAAGTAGCCACTTAGTTCCTAAGTGCCACATACTAAGAAGGGATGCAAAAGTAAGCAATGAGCCATTAGGGATGATTCTTAGTGGAGCCTGTAGGAGAGACACGACCAGTATCATAACAACTCAGACTGGGTAGTGGGAAACCATCATAGGCTGTTAAACTGTAGTTGAAAGGAATGCTCTTCATTTAGGATCAGTTTCTTAGTTGAAGAAACTAGTACTTTCAGCTCACAAGTAATGATAATTTTGCATCACTTCACAAGCAACAAACTAGAATTGGATCTAACATATGTCTCAAAGTTTTCAAGGCTTGGAACACTGACAATAATAATGGAAACAAAAGTGAAGCCCCAAAGCAAAATTTAAAAATTACAAAACACTTGTACAGTGATTAGCTTCCAAGTTTCACTATCAAGATAATAAAATAATGCTGACATCCATGAAACAATTACACATCTTGATTTTATTTTTTTCTGATCGGATTAGCACTGGGCAGAAGTGCTTCTTTTCTTGTTAAAATACTCTGTATAAAGTTGAAGTATGTAAAGGGCTGCTGGCAATTCCTTTTGATACTCCTTTATTTTGAGAATTGTGCCCAGGATGGCATGATGTTGCTGTTAATGTCAGCTGTCTGCTGAAAGAACAGTGAGCTAACAGCAACAAAGATATTTAAATGCACAAATTAAAGGAAACCAAATGCAATAAGGACAAGAAAAGAAGCAGCTTTGATAAAGTATGCAGTCTAAGCTAACTAAAAGCACTAGAAGGTGACCCCACTTCCCCCCCCCCATTTATTTCCTTTTCTACAGTTACTATATCATCAATTCAAGTCATTTTGAGTAGTGTTGTTTTAAGATTCTAAACAGAAAATAAATTTATTTAATTGTTTGTTCAGCAGCCCAAACAACAATAAAAAAGAAAAAAATGTTAAAAGTAAAAGAATACATTTTATTTTGCAAATCTATTGTAGATAACTAAATAGAGAATTTAAGGTACAATAATGGGTTGCGGAGATTTATTATAAAAAATTTAAGAAATTAATGAAAACTGATATGAATTGCAGAGGTCTTAATTAGGGGAAATGGACATAAATATCATGCTAATTCTGGTGCTAATTTACAGTATAAATTCTCAAATACATTCCTAAAAGACTGCTGGTACCATCAGCTACTTAGTAGACTGCAGACTGTTTGGATATGTTATTATTATGTTTTAATTGTTTTCCAAAAGTATCCATTGAGCTGAATTGGAAAACAGAAGTCGTTTTCATAACAAAAGCTTTTGTCTCAGAGAATGTAGAGATCTGTTTGAGTCTTGGAGCCTTTCACTGAAACAAACATTTGAGTACTGCTTCTGCGAGAAATAATTTTTGTGGCATATTCTGATGCAAGGAAGACAGCAGGAACAACTAGCTACAAGAAAGCTAAAGGAGAGTGAGAAGGGTAATCTCTTTGCCTTGCAGCCCATATTCAGATCTAGAGTAAAGCAATACTCCTCTCCTTGAACTACTTGTAGAGATGTTAATTTGTTTCTCTCTAAATAGCGTTACAATGCTTGAGTAGAGATGAGCAAGAGGAGGCACAAACAAGTCTTTCTGTTTGGAATATCGGGCTGAACCTATACTGGTCAAATGGTTGAACAATCTTACTAATCCTCTACAGCAAGGGGAGTTTTCCCTCCTAGTTGGATATGATAAGAAACCTCTCTAGAAACCATATCAGGTTTGTGAAATAAGAATGGCATCTAGTATTGTGGGTGCAAGTGAAACAATCACATAGGGATAGGAGAAAAACTAAAAATGTAATCCATTAACCTGAAACTTAATTGAAACTTATTTGGAGTTGGCTACAGACATGTATTTATGTGATTGTTCTATTATGGCCAGCTATCTGTGAAGAACATTATTATCTCAATTCAAAATACGAATCTATACTTCTTAAGTTAAGATATCATTTTCTTAGTACATGGGAGAATGTCATGGCTTAGGAATGGTACTGTCCAGTTCAGTGTCCTCACCAAAACTTTTCCAAACCAGATGCAGCTGACTTGCTCTCCCTCTTCCCCTCTCCCTTCTCACTTGGGGGTTGCAGTTGAGAGTGGGAGGCAAAAAAGGTGAAAATCACAGGTTCAAATATGAATAATTTTAATGGAAATAGCAAAAAGATGAGAAAGCAAACAGTAAAATCAATATTAATAATAAAAGTATACAAAGAGAGCATATAAGATACTCACCAAGCTCAGGACAATGAAACAGTGGTGGATGGAACCTATTCCCACCATGCTTCCTCCCCATCTGTAAAGGGACACCCTTCTAGGAAGCAGGAGAGTCCCCTGCCCTGGGCAATAACATAAGACTGCATGGAATAACATTAGGGTCTTGGCCATGCCCACACAAATCCAGGCTCTACCCCCTCATGGCTACTGTGAGAAATTAACCCTGTCCTTGGCCGAAACAAGGACAAAGAAATAAAAATTCATTTGCATTGCAAATCAGATTGAGAATTAAACAAACAAACAAAAAACCCACACCCACCCACATTTTTTTAATAATTAATGTACTGTGATATGAAGTTTCAGAAGAACTAGAAAGTACAAAATGTTTTTGGCCAAGAATGTCGTAAACTTTTAAAATGGGTTCAAATTCCAGACTCCAAATGTCTAACTGTATGTGTCTGAAGCTGTTTAAGCTTCCATCATAGATGTAGGACCTAGATGAATTGTCAAAATTTCCTAAATTACCTTAGCTTTAAGTGCAATTTGACATAGAATACTATCTTGCTTGAGTTCCAGTTGCTGAACTGTGAGAGCAGAGATCAGCTGCAGGTCTAGACTAATGAAAACGTCTCAAATCCCCTAAGGAGTTTTCAATGACATTTGATACTTATGTTTGCTTCTGAGGAACTACCCTCTAATTAACGGGGATCTGATTTCTCAGTTTAACATAAATATCTACAGTATTGTCACATGTATAACTCTCTGAATCAGTGACTTGCCAGCATTAGCAAACTGGATCCCCTGACTAAATTTAGAAGCCTGCAGTCTCAAGCTCTGTCCAAACCCTAACATTTCAATACATTAGTTAATGCAGATGAATCCTGTTTTAAATATCCCATAATTAGTGAAAAGAGAATGGTATAATATTTTCTCTATTCTAGGCATTTTTAATGCAACTGGTTGCACTATTCATTGCAAAGCCATAGAAAAAAAGACATATATCAAGTTAGTAACAGCAAAACAGATTTTTCATTATACATGAAAATCCCTCACCAAACTTTTTCTAAATTTTAAATTCAAGAGAATATACTATCTCTTCCAGAACTGCTTATATCTAGGCTTCAGCCATTTGAAAATAAGCAAATCATCCTGAGACTGCTCATATGCTTTGGATTTTATGCTCTGAGTTAGAGATTAAGGAGAAGAAAACTATACTGGGGAGTTTTATTGAAGTGCAGTGAGTCTTCACTTCAGGGACAGCTATTATTTTTGCTCATGCTTGTTGCCTAGGCAACAGCATTTGCAGTGATCAGTCTTCACCAACATAAAGCATTAGCCTAAAACTGTAGAGATTTAGCCTTAGATAGAATAGAATAGAATAGAATAGAATAGAATAGAATAGAATAGAATAGAACTAGTTCAGTTGAAAGGGACATAAAGGATTATCTAGTCCAACTGTGTAACCAATTCAGGCCTGACCAAGTTAAAGCACGTTATTAGGGCATTGTTCAAATGCTTGTTAAATAGGTTTGGGATATCAACCTGCTCTCTAGGGAACCTATTCCAGTGTTAGACCATCTCTTGATAAAGAAATTATTCCTAATATCCAGTTTGAACCTTTCCTGGTGCAGCTTTAAACCATTCAACACGTGCCGTCGTTAGGTACCAGGAGAAGAAATCAGCACCTCCCTCTCCACTACAGCTTCCTCCTCAGGAAACTGTAGAGAGCAATGAGGGTGACCCTCAGCCTCCTTTTCTCCAACTAGACAAGCCCAAAGCCCTCAGCTGCTCCTTACAGGACACTCCTTCCAGCCCTTTCACCAGCTTTGTTGGCCTTCTCTGAACTGATTCAAACTCCTTCACACTGTACTTAAATTCTGGCATTCAGAGCTACACACAAGGTGAAGCTGCACCTGCACTGAATACAGCAGGATAATCACCTCTTTTGACTGGATGGTGATGCTGCTTTAGATACACCCCAGGATGTGATTTGCAATCTGGGCTGCCAGGAAACACAACTCCTAATGAACCCAATGCTGACCAATATCCCCAGATCCCTTTCTGGAGGGTTACTTTACAGCCCCTGCTCTATCAGTTTATCCTTGTGCTCTACCATTTTATACTTCAGCCAGTTCTTCACCCAGTGCACTGTGAACCTGCCTGTCCCACAGCGGAATGGCGTGTCCAGAAGGATGCTGTGAGGGATAATATCAAAACTCTAAATCCATAAAGACTACACCAACTGCCTTCCCTGCATCCCACTAGGTGGGTGACACAGGGATATCAAATCAGTTAAACAGGACTTCTCCTTTGTGAACCCATTTTGACTGCGAGTAATGATGGCATTATTCTTTAAATGCTTTTCAGAAGTAGCCTGGTTAACCTTATCCATAGTTTTTCCAGGAACTAGGCTAGACAAACAGATCTGCAGTTACTCCGCAGACTCAGTATCTAAAGCTGGGGGAAGGAGGAGGAACGGAGGCCGTTTGGAAGTGGTGATGTTTGTCATCCCAAGTAATGGTTACTCCTGGTGGACTGCTGCTCTCTTGGAGAAGGCTGTACACCTGCCTGTCCACAGGAAGTGGCGAATTAATTCCTTGTTTTGCTTTGGTTTTGTGCATGGCTTTTACTTTACCTATTAAACTGTCTTTACCTCAACCCACAGCTTTTGTCACTTGTCTCTCTCCCACATGCCAGCAGAGACCAGGGGGTGGGGTGAGAAGGGCATGATCGAGCTGCTCTGTGGGGCTTAGTTGCCAGCTGGGATTAAAACACAATACCTTATTTAGGAATTGCTTGCCTAGTCTTTCTACAAGACAGACTATTTTGGAGATACTGCAGTAATCTAAGGCTGCCAAGCATAGTGCTTAGCATTTATTTTGAAAGTACATATGTAAAAGCCAGGGCCAAAAGATCAGAAAGGAAAATGGAAATACAAAATCAATTTCTGCTCTGCAGTCCATTTGATGATGAAATTAGAAAATTTGGTACAAAGAGCTCTTTTGGCAAACTGACCTCCTCCATTTCCCCTGATGATACCCATTACATAAAGTTATTGAATGAACTTATGTTTTCAACAGTAAGTTTTCCAAAGAGGTTCCCAGAGGAAAATTGATTTTTATCTTATCAATGATAATATTTTTAAGGAACCAAGATTCTTCATGGATCCCAGGTGTCCCTGGCTCACTTTGTACAGGTGCGTTAAGGAACGGCATTCTGAGAAATCTGCCAAAAACTGTGAGAGAGAGTTCAGAACTGCAGCAACACTAATGGGCAAACTGAAATAAAGGTTCTAGACACCTAATGTTTGATACCTGAGCCAATAAATTCAGACAAATTTGAACACATACTAGAATGACTAGGAAAATTTCAAAGACATAGGGAGTTTCTGCTATTCTGTACACTCTTTCTGGAATTCCATGAAGTGTAAAATAAAATCCATCATTATATAATGTAACACAGATCATTTAGGGTTCCAGCACACAGTGAAACACATGCCTGCTGGGCAATTTTGTGCAGCATCGTTATCTAGAAAAACAACCATCAGTGAAATTGGCAGTTACTACCAAATATCTTCTGTCTTCTGTTTTATTGATAAGAAAAATATGGCCATGGAAATAATTTTAGCTTATTTGCCTCCAAAATCTTAAAGTCCTTTCCAGTGCTAATTTTAACTCATGTCCATATTATTTTATCTGATTGTGTTTTCTCTATTTAGACACAGTTTTCAAGTACTTGCAAGGAGGGTAGTCCTGTCTGGTGAGGAAATGATGAGGCAGCTTTTTGGTTTTCAAGGGGTTTTTTTTCCACAGTGTCAATGCCTATGTAGGTGGGAGCTAAGCTGTAAAATGAGCTCTCTCTCATAATGCAGTAGAACAGTAGGAAACCTCAGAAGGAAAGAAGAAAAAGAAGGAAAGGAAAAACTTCTCCTTATATTCTTCCTGGTCACAGAAATAATAATACCCAAATGTATAAAATCAGAAGATGTGTTAAAGGTAGTATGGTTCCTCATTCCAGTAATGGGATGTTTATTCTTTCAATGCTTTCTGTAGCAATGCCTAAAGCAAATCCCACTTGTCTGAAATAAAACTGAGGAGAGCAAGATCTGATATTTGGGGGATTAGTGAACTCAGGACACAGAGATCAAAATACTGAGAAATAATGTGTGTGAAAGACAGAGTTAATGAGAGATCTGAGTCGAGACAGGAGGTCTGTGAGTCTTCTGAGGAGCTGAGAGACTAACTGGTTTGGGTTTTTTTAAGGTCAAACAGAAGTAATGAAGGCTTGTCTGTAAAGGGACTTCGACATTTGTTTTCTTTCCATGATGACTTTGAAAACTGATTTAGTCCCCTCAGGAGACATGCACAACTTACTGAGCTGTTATGTTACCCATGAAAATCACACATATATTTGATGGAGAACAAAAGAAAACAAACCATTCTACCTGAGGGTAACAGTGAAGGCCTAAGTATAATAGGAGAACTTGTGGCAGTCTAATGAAAGATCATAGTAACAGCTTTCCCTTTGGGATGCACATACTGGACGAGAAGAGATACACAGCAGCACATAAAGGTTTGTTTTGTGTGGTGGGGTGACCCTGGCTGGATGCTAGGTGCCCACCAAAGCTGTTCTATCACTCATCGTCATCAAATGGATGGGGGAGAAGAAATATTACAAAATGCTCATGGGTTGAGATAAGGACAGGAAGAAGCCTCTCACTGATTACTGTCACAGTCAAACCAGCCTCAACCTCGGAAATTAGTTTAATTTACTATCAAAATAGGATAATGAGAAATAAAAATCATAAAAACACCTTCCCTCCACTCCTTCCTTCTTCACAAGCTTAACATCACTCTCAATTTTCACTATGTCCTCCCATGCAGTGGCCCAGGGGGACTCAATTTGGCACTGCAGTGACTTCATCATACATCTCTACTGCTCATTCCTCTTCAGGGGGAGGACTCCTCACACCCCTGTGCTGCTACAGCATGGGATCTCTCCCATGGAACAGTCCTCCATGAACTTCTCAAATGTCAGTCCTTCCATTGGGCTGCAATTCTGCATGAGCTGCTCCAGGTTCCTTTCCATAGGGTGCAGTTCTTTGAGAACAGACTGCTCCATTGTGGGTCTCCTGCAGGGTCACAGGTCCTGCCAGCAAACCTGATCCAACAGAGTCCNCTTATCAATGATAATATTTTTAAGGAACCAAGATTCTTCATGGATCCCAGGTGTCCCTGGCTCACTTTGTACAGGTGCGTTAAGGAACGGCATTCTGAGAAATCTGCCAAAAACTGTGAGAGAGAGTTCAGAACTGCAGCAACACTAATGGGCAAACTGAAATAAAGGTTCTAGACACCTAATGTTTGATACCTGAGCCAATAAATTCAGACAAATTTGAACACATACTAGAATGACTAGGAAAATTTCAAAGACATAGGGAGTTTCTGCTATTCTGTACACTCTTTCTGGAATTCCATGAAGTGTAAAATAAAATCCATCATTATATAATGTAACACAGATCATTTAGGGTTCCAGCACACAGTGAAACACATGCCTGCTGGGCAATTTTGTGCAGCATCGTTATCTAGAAAAACAACCATCAGTGAAATTGGCAGTTACTACCAAATATCTTCTGTCTTCTGTTTTATTGATAAGAAAAATATGGCCATGGAAATAATTTTAGCTTATTTGCCTCCAAAATCTTAAAGTCCTTTCCAGTGCTAATTTTAACTCATGTCCATATTATTTTATCTGATTGTGTTTTCTCTATTTAGACACAGTTTTCAAGTACTTGCAAGGAGGGTAGTCCTGTCTGGTGAGGAAATGATGAGGCAGCTTTTTGGTTTTCAAGGGGTTTTTTTTCCACAGTGTCAATGCCTATGTAGGTGGGAGCTAAGCTGTAAAATGAGCTCTCTCTCATAATGCAGTAGAACAGTAGGAAACCTCAGAAGGAAAGAAGAAAAAGAAGGAAAGGAAAAACTTCTCCTTATATTCTTCCTGGTCACAGAAATAATAATACCCAAATGTATAAAATCAGAAGATGTGTTAAAGGTAGTATGGTTCCTCATTCCAGTAATGGGATGTTTATTCTTTCAATGCTTTCTGTAGCAATGCCTAAAGCAAATCCCACTTGTCTGAAATAAAACTGAGGAGAGCAAGATCTGATATTTGGGGGATTAGTGAACTCAGGACACAGAGATCAAAATACTGAGAAATAATGTGTGTGAAAGACAGAGTTAATGAGAGATCTGAGTCGAGACAGGAGGTCTGTGAGTCTTCTGAGGAGCTGAGAGACTAACTGGTTTGGGTTTTTTTAAGGTCAAACAGAAGTAATGAAGGCTTGTCTGTAAAGGGACTTCGACATTTGTTTTCTTTCCATGATGACTTTGAAAACTGATTTAGTCCCCTCAGGAGACATGCACAACTTACTGAGCTGTTATGTTACCCATGAAAATCACACATATATTTGATGGAGAACAAAAGAAAACAAACCATTCTACCTGAGGGTAACAGTGAAGGCCTAAGTATAATAGGAGAAATTGTGGCAGTCTAATGAAAGATCATAGTAACAGCTTTCCCTTTGGGATGCACATACTGGACGAGAAGAGATACACAGCAGCACATAAAGGTTTGTTTTGTGTGGTGGGGTGACCCTGGCTGGATGCTAGGTGCCCACCAAAGCTGTTCTATCACTCATCGTCATCAAATGGATGGGGGAGAAGAAATATTACAAAATGCTCATGGGTTGAGATAAGGACAGGAAGAAGCCTCTCACTGATTACTGTCACAGTCAAACCAGCCTCAACCTCGGAAATTAGTTTAATTTACTATCAAAATAGGATAATGAGAAATAAAAATCATAAAAACACCTTCCCTCCACTCCTTCCTTCTTCACAAGCTTAACATCACTCTCAATTTTCACTATGTCCTCCCATGCAGTGGCACAGGGGGACTCAATTTGGCACTGCAGTGACTTCATCATACATCTCTACTGCTCATTCCTCTTCAGGGGGAGGACTCCTCACACCCCTGTGCTGCTACAGCATGGGATCTCTCCCATGGAACAGTCCTCCATGAACTTCTCAAATGTCAGTCCTTCCATTGGGCTGCAATTCTGCATGAGCTGCTCCAGGTTCCTTTCCATAGGGTGCAGTTCTTTGAGAACAGACTGCTCCATTGTGGGTCTCCTGCAGGGTCACAGGTCCTGCCAGCAAACCTGATCCAACAGAGTCCTCACTCCAAAAGTCCACAGGTCCTACTAGAAATTAGCTCCAGCACAAATCCTCCATGGGATCAGAGACACCTTTGGGCATGAATTTGCTCCAGGGTAGGGTCCTCCACAGGTTGCAGGTGGATCTCTGATCCTCTATGGACCTCTATGGTCTGCAGGGGGACAGCTGCTTTACCATGGTCTTCACCACTGGCTGCAAAGGGAATCTCTACTCTGGTGCCTGGGGCACCTCCTCTCAGTCCTATGTCACTGACCTTGGACTGTCCAGGTCTGTTCCTTTCACATATTTCATTCTTCTCTCAGGTTGCTACTGCTGTTGCACCCTGCCTTCTTAAATCTGTTATCTGAGAGGCCTCACCACTGTCCCCGATGGGCTTGTCCTTGGCCAGCAGCATATCCATCTTGGAGCCACCTGGCATTGGCTCTATTTGACTTAGGGGAAACTTCGGGCAGCTTCTCACAGAAGCTACCCCTGTAACACACACAGACATCACTGCAACCACGCTCTTCCTGCCCCAAACTGTGTTGCACAAACACAATACAGCGCATACTTATTTTTCTGTAAGTTCCACTTTTTTAAAATACACTGTGCCAGTACTGCAACTTAGGTTAGTTCTATTAGAATAATTTTTTTTAGCTGGTGCAAATGCATATAATAAAAGCTGAAAAATATCAGCCTCTGTTGAGTATTAAAATTAATCTATGATGAATTTTTCCCTAAGTTTTGTTGGACCAGAACATTTCTGAAATTTCACTGTCTCTCACATTTACTTTTACCCATAAGGAATTTCAATATTAGGCTTGCTTGTAACGTTTCCATTATTTTTAACTCAATCTAATTTTACAACTATTTGAATGCTAGCATTCCTGCCTACCTAAATGCATTTCCCTTAATATTTGTAATTATGTCATGGATGACATGCTTTATGGATGCATTACCGTACAAACTCTTATTGAATCCATTTGCAGTGAATCATGTACTTGAGCATCGTTTTGTGTGCAATGCTTTTCAAGCATGCAAAAATCTCACTTTCAAAACTTTTCTCCAGGATTTTTATTATCCAATATGTTTGTCTCTTTTTTATTTGATAATTGTTTGAGCATTGCATAACTAACAATTAGAACTAGTCTTACTGTTCTAAGAATTAACTAGTCTTACTGTTCTGAGAATTACTCTCTGCACCATCCCTCTTCCAATTTCTAGCACTCCCTACTGAAGTAAGACCACACTGGTTCAGTTGGCAACATTTTTTATCTATCACACCATGGATGAGATAGTCAAAGACCAAAAAATATGTATGTCAGTGTAGAGGATAATATTTCCCCGAAGAAAAAGAATCTGTAACTCAGGCTACACAGGCAGATAAAAGAAGATGCAAAAAGAAAATCTGCCTCTATAAGAGGTCTGGGCTCACAATTTCACAGAGGTAGAGCTTTTATAAATCACATAACATCTCTCTTACTTGATTCTCTTCCAATTTGGGCCCCCCTTCTTTACTCTCCTGATGCAGTATTTCTGCATAATTTCCTCTATACACAAGGTTCCATCTATTTTAATGTAAATTACTCAAGAGTTCTCACTTTTCACTTCTGACCTCTCTCTCCTGTTTAATCCATCATCTACCATCTCCATTTTAACATGGCTCATAATGATGTTCCTATTTTCTTCTAATAATCCTCAGGAGGACTTCTGAATATAGAATTATTCATATGAATAAGGCAATTTTATTTTAACTTTGAGCTCTTCTATCTGTGTTTTGAATCTCAGAAGGACAAAGTGCAAGACTGTTCCAATCAATGAGTTGTGAAATTGTTCTGTGTCTCATGCAGCTCTGCATTTTCTTTCTTGTTAAATACTTAAAAAAAAATATGCAGGACACTATTGTATGTAAGTTGCAAAGTACCTATACTGATTTGGTACAGACTTTTGCTACTGTACAAAATCAGGGCATATAATCTTTTAAAGTAATTCATTGAGCTTTCCTCAATATTTTTACTTTTTATCCTCTGTTTCTTACAGATGGTTTCTGATTCTCATTTCCCTGATTGACATTAACTCTATATAATCTAAATTTATTCACAGACGTCTTTCTTCACCTATTTATTTTGTGTCTGTGTTGTCCTACAGCCTACTTTTTTCCCAGTGCTAACATTTGAGTCAACAACCTGGTGCAAGTTAGCCAAGGATCTTTAGAAGTGCAGTCTTAGCAGCAGGAGATGCATTATATGAATTAAATGCACAGAAGTGTAGCACTCATCCCACCCTCAACACCAAATCATAAAAGCAGCCCCAGGCAGTGACAAGACCACACACATATATTCCTCTGCACTAAATGGAATACAAGAAATAGTTAAATCTACACATCTAAACATAGTTGATCATTCTGATTCCTGAGGTCAAGTAGTGCAGAGAGATTTGTAGCCAGTACCTTGACAGCAGACTGCCATACCCACAATATCCAGTACTTATAAAGTATTCCTGTGAATTAAATAGGATGGGCCTGTTGGCCTTCTGAGAGAGCTTAGCTGCTATTTCTTGGGGGTGCTTTTATTGCAATTAAAGCTTTCTGGAATGCTGTGAAGGCTGTGTTGCAATTCATAAGGGTAAATTATTTTAAAACCATAAAATGACCATTTACCAGACAATGTAGCAGAAGCGCATGGGATGGTGTTCAAATATTGCTGGTATAATGTTAAAAAACTTCATGGAACAGTGTTTTTGAGATATGCAGAATGCTGAAAGCAGTCTTTGCACTTAGTCACCATCAAAATACACAGGAGTTTTGTTCCAAAATGTTCTAATTGTTTTCACCAAAAAGAAGTCCTGGAAGTGAATAAACAATTCTACAGTGCAGCTCATAGGCTAAACAGAACTGAGGAGTAATCTGAGGTAGCTTAGGAAGTTTTAAAGCTGTGGGATGTGTGTAGGTGATTTTATATGATGAAGAAAAAATGCTATAAAAAATGGTTTATTATTAAAAATAATTTAATATTATCATTGCTTAATATTACCTTCCTTCACTCATTAATTATGTCTTTTGTTCCTGCTTAATAAGAAAATACCAAGTTTGAGAATGTTTAAAGAATATATTGTCTCTATTTTGCTTCGGGGTTTTTAGTAGATTTTCTTTCTTTCTTTCTTTCTTTCTTTCTTTCTTTCTTTCTTTCTTTCTTTCTTCATCTTCAACTTGTTTGTTTGTTTCTACTTCATCTTGTTGCTTTATAGATTACTTAGGAGTAGCTTGGAGGAGCCAAGTCTATGTTTGTATGAGTCCAAAATACTAGAACCCACTAAGATTTCACAGTGGTCCTGATTTTCTGGCTCCATGCAACTGCTCTGCATGAATATGGTACTTTCTGTGCTCTCATTGTCTAACACACACACAAGATAACTGAGTGATCTATGTCTACATCCCTTACAGTGGCATGCAGAATTCAGACCTGAAAGCCTACCTAGCAGTTTAATTGACCTCTGTAAGTGTGGTGTGCTCTGAATCCACTGATTTCACTTCAGTGGAACATTCGTGACACCTTTCGGTGTTGTATATGTCTTTTAACAACTCTTTAGTACTGTACATGCTAGATTATCAGTTAAGGGAATCCTCCTGCTCCTCAAGGACACTTTTGCATTTGCATTTAAAAGTTAGTGAATAAAATTCATATGGAAAAGTGGAAGAACATACCAGACAAAAGCTGTTTTCCATCCCAAGGCAGTCTCTCTGGCACTAGACTGCAAAATCAAGCTTTCTTTTGCTCAGATCCTCTCCTACCCAATAAATGTTACATTCTTCTCTTCATAATGGTATAACTACAGCAGAGAGTACTTCCTAATGCCTATCTAAATTGGCTTCCAAATTTATTTAAAAATCTGTGAATTCCTTCATATCATTATATGCTGATTGCACAGTGGAGTTAGAAACCTCTACTAAAGATAAACTGAATCATCTTTCTTTTTTCAGACGTATATATGAATAAGAATTAAAACTTTTCACTATTCATTGCTTTCTGCTAAGACGTGACTCTCCACAAGCAAGGGAAGATCTGTGGAGAGAAAAGAAATGAAGAATGCTATAGTAGAAATTAAACCAGCACATTTTTTTGTATGAATGAGGTAATTTAATATGTGTCTCCATCAGCAACCTTTATGATTCACTGCTGTTTTTTCAGCTTTTCATAGTATTAGATGTGGAACACGTTATTAAATGTGGTATTCACCTTCACAACAGAAACAATGCTTCAGTCACTTCATTTTATTTGCAGGAACAGAGCTACTTGCCTATGGTATAGGTATCTTAGAGTCCAAGGAAGAGAAAAAGACTGCAACAAAACTAAATATTCATCTTGCAGCTGTGGCAAAACATAGGAAAGAACATGGCTGGTGGAAAACTGTTTACTACAGAATTAGTAGGAAACTTACTGGATAGACTTTGGACAGTCTGTAGTCAGTGTGAAGAGTTAAATAATTGAGAAATTATTAAAAAAATATGAAAACAGGTAATTTTTAAGGAATTTATGGGCTTTACTGGCATAGTTACAAAGAGAACTTGTGTTAGCCAGTGCAAGTGAGATCAGAATGTGGCCATTACACTGAAAATCAGTGAATTCAATGCATATCAGGTTTACAGAGGTCAATTAATACCAATAAGTAGGTTTTCTAGTGGAATTCTGCATGCCACTGTAAGATATTTATCTTCATCTCTTCTGAACTTCTTTTTTCTTAATAATAATAGGAATAGTCCAAACTGTCTCTTATAAACGTAGAGACAAATTCAGTTGTCTGTAGGTCATTAAAAAGAAGAAAAGCAACTGTTATGTGAAATTACACATCTCTAAAATATAATTTAACTTTTAAAAAAAGGCAATATAAAAACGACAACTAAGCAAAAAGAAATCTGTAGCTCCAGGTGTTTCATTATGACAGTTTAACTGCATGATCAAACACCACATTGCCTTTTACATCAGAAAGACATACTTAGAAATCTTGTATGTCCATTTTTCTACAGATCCCACCTTCCCCCTCTCCCACCAATATAAAATTGAAGCCTAATAGAAAACAGGACTTTAAAAAAATAGTCTACACAATCTTATGTGAACATTTGTATACATGAGGTTTCACACTGACTTGATTTTTTTCTAATTATGTAAATGCTATTTTTAACCACTTTAAGTCTTACTGAGGAAATGATGATATGACTATGAAAATGATTTGTACATTCTTGGGATAAGAGTGATTTTTCAGATGATTGCATAGGATTTCATTCTATGGCACCTATTAACCTATTGATTAGGAGCAGCTGGTCCTGATGGAGACATAAATTGATTTAAGTATCAAGGAGCTTTGTATCTCTAAAACTATATTATTGGAATACCAACTAAAACAACGTAACTTTAAAATCAGATCTGCTCAGTGAAATAGAATAAAAGAAACTACCACACCTGCTTTTTTTGCAAGGCTGATTCTTTCCTTGAATAAGGAGTCTGTTCTTTTGTTCTCAACTATAGAATAAATTATCTGTGGGATTTTAGTAATTGCACTCTCTTTCCACTGCCATTGAGAAGCTATGCCTTATTTCCTTGATCTTCTCCGGTGTTTTCTGATTGACTCATGTTTCAGTGTCATTGTTCCTGATATATTCCTGTCTCTATTTCCTTATGCTGTACTCCAGAAACTTCCTTCAGCTTAATATTTTCTTGGGCTGGTGATTTTTTTCAACCTCTTTTTCCTTTCACAGATTTTTACCAAAAATAAAAGAAACTTACAGTTGCAGACTGTAAAGAAACTTTTTTCTTCCTAACACTCAGTTAAGCTATTTCAATACAAAATAATATGCACCTAACCAAATATGTACCTTTTGATAGAGTATGAAAAGAGATATTCATACCTATAGATAAGCAGGAAACAAGATTAATATATTTCACCCTTTTTTTTTTTTTTTTACATTGAGGATTACCAAGCACTGGCACAGGTTTCACAGAGAAGTCACTGTCCTGGATTACTGGCTCTAGGACACCATCCTTGAGCAGGGTAGTTGAACCAGATAATGTCCCAAAGTCCCTTCCAATCACAACTATTCTACAATTCTGTGGCATTCCTCTTCAACACAGATTCAAAGAAAGTACATTTTCTAAGAAGAAAACTAATGCTTGTACATTAAATCTACGCAATAATTTTTCACATTTGTAGTTGCTACAGCTTCCAATGCATTTGAGAGTGTGAACATAGGTTTAAATTGAAAAAAAATTAACCAGCGGCATAAATGGCAATTTCTTTAGAAGTATCCTTTTTTTTAATTTTACCCAAAGTATATCTAATCATGCCAGGACTTCTAAATGCTAATGTGCTACAGTTACACAAATTATAACGACATAAATATGTGCAACCTTTCTTTATGTGAGCATCTAAGACAAGCATGACTTTAATTTTATATATATACATATATGTATGTGTACACATATACATATACATCTTATATATATATTTCTTCAAACAAAGTATGTTTCATGGTAAACTTCCAACTCTCATTGATTGGACATGACTCAAGCTGCTATTCCATCCATATCCTTTTTGCTAGTAGATAAAATAGTCACAAATTGCTCAAAAGAGTAGAGGCTGCCAAGAAGCCAGTGGGTTTCTTGGTTAAGAATCTGATCCTGTCACCTTGCAAACAAAGAGACTGAGTCCATCATGGAGAAAGAAAAACAGTTCTTGGAGCCATGCTGGGGGAACTATCAAACACGCAATTTAGGAAACCTGGGCATAATAATTCTGTTCCAACTCTTACTTTACTTAGTAAGTATTATTCTTAGAATAAGAGATAATTTTTAAAACTACTTCACAAAGTCATTTAAGGAGCTTTCAAAGATAATTTTTAAAAATCATTATACTGACAACAGTAATTAGCCTAGGAACTAACTAGCAATTATTTGATAATATATATTCTGTGTATATATATGTGTATGGAAAAAATTAATATTTTCAGTAGATAAGGAAAAGTTTAAAATTGTTAAAGCATAGAAAATAAAATATTTCTCATGTAATTTAATTCAATTTTGATACTACATGTAACCCACAAATAGTAAAAACAAATATTCAAAATCTACTTGTTGGTTTTGTCTAATCTTTCAAATATTTTCATCAGTATTATCTTACAAAGACTTTTGGGTGTTGTTACCTGAGACTCCAGAAAAATCATTCAGTAATTATTAAAAAAAAACAAACAAAAAAGACTGAGTAATACAAAACAAGTTACTTTTATTTTCTCAGTGATTGTCAGCACAAAAGGGAGAGAAATGTTTTGTCATTTGAGTTCAACAAGTGTTATTGATTGATAATGTAGAACAGTCTTTCATTAAAATGTTCTTCTATTAGTACACCTAAAAGAAGTGATAAATTTGTACAGTAATGTGGAATATTATTCAATGAGACACAAAGCAAGGTATCAGGAAGCCAAATAAGCCATACAGAATTGTACTGTCTCCTTATTAGCTTTAAAGTCTTATTATTACTTATAAGTCTTATTATTACTTATAAAAACAACAGTTCTATCATTAAACAGGATTTTTTTCTTGATTAATAATGTTTAGAATTTTTTACTTGTCCAAGATGTGTTCCAAGAATTCGACAGGGATGTATATTTTCATCTAAGAACTGATATGAAGAAAGGTAATTATTTTTACAGAAATGCAGAACACTTTTAAGTGTATGCTTCTTTTCTACATGTCTTACAAAACAGACAATTGAATTTCTTATCCAACAGCTCATTAAATTTTTTGAAATATATCTAAACAATCTTTAAATGTCTAGGAAACCAAAGTATTTTGGTTATCAGAAGACTGAAAAGTTGTCTCAGAGAACAGGATTATATGTTAACAATATTCCAGAGAAAAAGAAGGACCTTATAGGTAGATTTTTTTTCACCACTTTTCTTTCAACCGTGTCATAACTCACTACAAGTTTTAATAAAATTATATACAATTAATTTGCTTGAGTCATAACATTATGAATGTTAATGAATATTTTTTTAAATTTTGATTCACATTTTGAAATCCTGCAAGAGAACTTCAATTGATTAGAAATTATTTTAGAATCAAAATACATTATTAAACACAAAAATTGTTAATGATATTGGTTCAAAAATATCAACCAACAGTAAAGTCTTCTTAAAATTGAAAATTCTTTGCTATAATTTAGTCTTTTTTAGTTATTTTTCAGCCTTTTAAAAAATATCACTTCTGATCGGCGATCCTATAAATTCAGGATAGCAATGATTTTCTTCACAAAGAAGAAAAGCCATGGTGTATTTTAAAAAGCAGAGTTTTTCTGTCTAGATGTATAATAAGAAAAGAACAACTAGTAATATTCAGTTACATTGTCATTTTTATTGTATCTGTATTTCATTTCCCAGAATAGGAATCCTTCCAGATAATTTTAAGGTTGCTTTAAATATATAGCAGCTGGACATAGCCATATAAATGCTACAAGCTATATACATATTTTAGCTAAATAAAATGTTCATTTTTTTTCACATACTTTCAATAGGAATCTTGACTTCAGCAAGTGCACCTCCTGAGGAGAAAGATAAGTGAAATCACAATCATAGGGAGTCATCTTACTCAACTCCCACAGAAGCAAATATGAAAGCTCATTCGAAGATCAGGTGATCACCTTCCTCCATATGTTCACTCTCATAGAAATTCCTTTCATGAAGAGACTTACCTATAGGAAACAAAGCAGAGTCAAAGATTATGATAATGTAAATAAATAGAGGTCCAGAATGAAATGTCAAAATAAGTTCAGTTCAGTCTTTAGGACTAGAGCATTTTGTGGGTGGTGTTGACTGACTCTTAGGTATCCCCTCCTTTATTTTAAACTTGTATTCTACCTGGAAATAGAGCTATTACAAAAAGATCAGTTATGAGCGAGAAGTGTTCACTCTATTTTCACTAAATTTTCACATTACGTGTTAGCATACAGATTACATGATTCAGCTAGTAACCTAACATTTCAGTCTGATAAATGAAGAAGGGTACATTCTTTCAGGAAGTGATCCTTAGGAAATAAGTGAGTAGTTTGTCTTTCTAAGTTAGAGAAGAAGCCAGAAGTTAGGCTGAATGAATAAATAAATATGTCATACATGCCCACGATTTGTTCTTTCCTAAGGGTTAAGGCAGCTTCTTTATTTTCACAATGAGAAAAAGACAAAAGAGCATGGCAAGAATCTAAATAGCATAGGAAATCCTGGGGAAAAAAGCCAAAATGCACTGCAAGATGAAGATAAACTGCAAGGAGTAGGTCCCTATTCTGACTAAGACTTATGAGTCCCATGGTTTCAGTCCAACTTAAAATATCTTTGAAAAGCACTTTCATTGTGCAGAATGGAGAGACAGTCTTTCAACTCAGCAAAATTCTCCAGGCACGGCACTGAAAAATTTTGTTAAAGTCAGAAGTGTTAAATACCATAAATAAATCTTCATGCACTTTTTGTCTTCCATACAAGAAGCTTGAATGCTTCAGTGATGAGCTTGGTTTTTTGCTAATTAGTCAGCATGTATTTTTGTTTTGTTTAAATATTTTTTACAGTTTGATTGGGAAACTTTCACTTAATTTGTATTCATCATCTGTAAGACTCATTAGTCAAAAGAAGGCTTCATGGGTGCACTGAAACAAAATATGCGCTGATTAATCACAGTCTTGTACTAGTTAGAACAGGTAATATGCCTACTTAGATACAAGTAGCCTGTATCTTCAAATCAGCCCAAGAAATTACAGGAACTGCTGACAACAGTAGAAGAAGGATTGCAGAAGAGACATGGCTCATGTAGCCACAAGCCAGTGGTTTGGGTTTTATTTACTTTTTTGTTTTAAGTTCACAAAAGTTAAACCTGCCTTAAAAGTTTGTTCCCCATAAACTCAAATATAACCAATACAGTACATAGAACCATTTCTTCTCAATGCACATTGAACTTCAGTGAAGGTTTATGGGAATTTTATATATACTATCAGTATAAATGAAGCTTCATGTTCTTCTGTTTCTCCTTAGTAATGTGTTCCTTTTTAAAAACAAAACACTAGTGAATGAGGTTTTTTTTCTAGAAATTAAGTGTATGCACGAAAAATCTATCAAAAATATTTCTCATTTTAGGCTCTAAATGGAAATTGAAGGTATTCAAGTTCCCTAGCTGGAATTGATCAGTTTGTGTTTGTGATGGTATATCACTGTCTACCATCCATGATATGTCATGTAGCCTAGATTGTCCAGTCTGCAGGATGATGGGGGAGCAGAAGCCTGTCTCTGAATATCTGCCTCTCCTGATCCTTTTTATCAGTTGGTAAATATAGAACTAGTCATCTTGTCATGAGCAGGAAGGATCAGATGAGTTAGGAATACATATACATATACATATGCATGTACATATGCATATACATATACATGCAGACACGCATAAATCTGTAAGTATATATGAATACGTACAGAGAGTGGAGAATTATTCTACCTGTTTCAATGCACTGAATTTGAGAGCTCAATCATACCAGACTCTGGAAAGTGAGGTAGAAACGCTGCTTAAAGGAGCAGTCCACTAAAGGAAGAAAATAAAACACCAGTATTCCAATTTATCTGCAAGCATTTTTCTTTTCTTTGTGTTACTTATTTAAATAACACTTAGTTACTAAGTCTGAAGAAACAGTAGAGTAATAATAATAATAATAATAAAAAATAAAAAAGCAGAACCACAGAGAAGTGAAGGAGGATTACTCTCTGGGGAAGACATTTTACTGTTTGAAAAAGCTAGTCTAAGAGGCTATGTACTACCTATGTGCTCAATCATTGCATATTCTGGCTATATTGAAAGTGGGACACTAGAAGCTATACTGTAGTTTTTTCTTTCTGTATAATGTTTCTGGAAGGATTGGCAGGAATTTCTACTAAAACACCATTTTCTTTACTTAAAATTGTGGTGCACTCATGCCAATAGGGAATGCAATGTAAAGACTGTAATTGGTCTCCATCAACTTTTCAAGAATTATGTCAGAATCATTACAAATTCAGTCCTGTAATTCCACAACAGTTCTGTATTATGCTGAAAATTTACTGACAGTTCCAAAATTAAACTCCCAGCTGTTATTGTTATGTTTTACTTACGAATTATAGTAATGCAAGAGTCCCATTCTTGATTGTTACTACTTCATAAAAAGGAGCAGTGATAGTGGTATTCTACCACAGACAGTAAAGACACACCTGAAAGGAAAGGAGATTTAGAAAGCATATAATAGGTGTGTGGTGGTAATTCTACCATTGTTCTAGCTAAGTATTGTAAAAGACTTCACCTGAATGAGAGGGTGTTGCCTGCTTAGTTGAGAACTATGGTCCCACTTCAGCTATAATACGTGAATTATTGATTTAAGACCTTATTTCTTCTTTTCTTCACCGTGATAAAAGAAAAAGGTCTAATGGATTTAGCAAAGCAGTTCTAGTAAACCCTAATAGCTCCTTTAGTCACATGGCTGATTCTCTCCTTATCTCTACCGTGTTTGTCTTTCATTTTTTTACACCTTTTCCTGGTGTTTGCTCATCAGTGTTTTGCACCCTTAGAAGCCCAGGACATTACTCATATATTACACCACTGACATCTCTGTGGTATGAAAGTCGGCAAAGCCAATGTTAGTGCTTCTTTCTTTTATTTTCTTTTCTTTTTCAAAACTCTTCATTATATATATATATATACACAAACACACATATATACCTAATTTAGAAAATGAGATCATTTAAAAAAAACCCTAAGATTAACTTACTGCATATTTTCCTTCACATATTGCTTTTTGATTACCTGCATGTCGGATTTATATTTTAATCTCCCTTCCATGACATGTAAAAATATCAAATTTTACTGGTAGCTATCATTGTAGACAACAGAAATGACATGAAAATCTACATTATCAAAAATTAATGCATAGTCTTAATTTTCATGTGGCTGTTTATTGATTTGCCATAAAGGAGAATGATACTCTGATTGTCAATAATGTATTTTAATGCTTATAAAATATTAAGGGTGGGAGTTTGCATTTGCAGCAAGTTTATTTAATGCTACTTTTATCTTAAATACATTGAAATACTTGTGATATTAAATATGTGAAGATGAATGCAAAAGAAGATGGTTCTTTCTCTCCTTTCTCCCATATTCAGGATACCCCAACTAAAGGAACTAATGTCCAGTAAGGCTAAAAATGTAGAAAAGGCAATTATTTCGCTTTCAGTGACTTGCAATATACAGTTCTTTTCACCAGCCCCATTTCTTACTTGTGTAGCAAAATTAGAATAGCCCTGGTATGAAGACTGCAATCATGGCTTCCCATGCAGATTTTCCATGAGGAGAAAAACTAAATTTATTAAGCTCTGAGGTATTCACATTAACGGTGGGGTGCACCCACATTAGGAGTTCACCACTCTTTTAAACAGGTCACATGTAGTGCTAGAATATCTTCAAGAAAAAGAAAAAAGGTGTTAGAGAAATTCCTGTGAAGCATGCTCAGCACTAAAAGGGCAGGAAGTCAGAGCTTGTCTCATGAGCATTCCATAGCCAAAGGCATTCAGGTAGGATCAATGCATTTAGAGCCCTATCACCTGCATAATTCTTGATTGGTAACATATGGCATTTTCTGACTGTCTCCAGCTGTGCTCTTAAAGCAGGTTGCTCTGCAGCTGAAATCTCATTTCATATTATCCAGTCACAGCACATGTCTCTACCCAATAAGGACTACATGCATTTGCTAGCACTTGTCTACAGCTAAGTTTTCTTGATCTCATCTGCCTTCTTTCTACAAACATGAAACAGACAGTCTAATGGGTTTAAAGGAGTGCCAGCCATATCTCAGCCAGCTTGTTAGAAGAGGTCAGAGAGAAAACATTTCTGTGCATCTAGATACAAAAGTAATCAAAAGAGGCTGGGTCCATCATAAAAAGTTTATTTTTAATGCAGAGCTGTGTGTGTGTGTGTGCTTTCCAAAGGACTGATTTTCCTAAACTTCTCCATGCAGAAGAAATTACTAAAAGCCAATATATGTAGAACTTCAAAGGGTTAAATATGAGTTGCACCTTTCTTTCTCAGAAAATAGAATGTGTTTTGTAGACAGGAAAAAAACCTGAAAGAATCTTTATGGATGCTCTTTTTAAGAGTGGCAATGAGAAACAATTTTTGCTGTTGCTTGCCCCTCCCAGGTCTTTAAACTCATCTTCATAAATTATATTTAAGACGAGAAAAAGAATCCTGAATTTACTGTGCAAAGGCCTATAAATAGACTTGACAGCACAAGGGAGTAGCAGAGTCTTTTGTGGACTAGCCATGAAGCTCACTTCTTACCCAAGATCTCTATAACTCTTTCTATTCTGCTAAATAAAAGAGCAGGGACTGAGTCCTTGCCCTGAGGCTATTTGGCAGCAGTTGACTCACAGTGACACTGTCTAAGGCTGGTTCCCCACACAGCAGAGCTGTCTCTGTGGGCCTACTTGTATTCATCAAAACTAGAAGTAGGACATAAATTAGCAGCTAAAGTTTGTGAACAATAAGAAGTCCTGTGTTTGAGCTCATTCCCCTTGGCAATGTAATTGTATTCAATGTCATAGGAGATCAGAAATGTTTGGAGTGCATTATGGACTTATGCTCTGCCAAGGAGTGCTGGTGTCTTACCACTCATTTATATAAACCCATTGTGCAAGGCAATGGGAGTGCTTCTGTTGGCTGAAAAGTTTCTTTTTTGTATTCTCATTATTTGCAATAGCAACACTGTAATTTTCGCATCAACCTCTCATCTGCTTCTGTAGACTGAAGGGCCACTGGTGTGTAGAACACATTTGGCCTGCTGCTAGAGCACCACACACAAAGGGAATCCTGTTCACAATGTCAAATACTGTGCTGTGACAAGAACCAAACTCAGACCAACAGACAATCAGATGAATCACTCCAAATCGGTTTTCTTGTTCTAATACAACAAAACCCCATTACTCTTGCCTCCCACCCCACATATCCCAGTCACAATCCAACCCACTATTTAAATACTGAAATAATGGAAAAGTCCACTGAAACTTGTACTATACTTGGCAGCAGTTACACTGTTTGAACTGCAATGATTTTGCTTAAAATCCCTGAAGTGAAAAGGAATCTGGGCTCAAGAATGAAGTTGAGGAAATTACAAGAGAGTTGGAGAAAGAGACATCCATGGAGGAGCCAAAACCTGTTTTTAGGGGGCAGGACTCTGAATCTTCTTGCACTTAGCTTAGCACTTGCCCAAAATTTTTTTACTTTCTCTTTAGTCACATTCAGGACAGGTTTAGTCAAATATCTAAGCATAGTAGTTGTCAGTTTTATTGACACCCCATCATTTACTTCTGAAGCTGCCAGTCTGCTTTTCTCTTGGTGCCATTCTCAGGCCTTTTTTAGACTCTCCTGAAAATCTAGCTTGACTCAAATTTATAGGAAGGGAGCTCCTGGTCCAGCCACTATTACCACACAGAATTCTATTCAGACTAAAAATGCTGGTTTACAATCCAGGAGTCAGTGAAGTGGCCATTGAGGGAAGGTGGGAGTTACCAGACCCCTCCCTCTCCTCCCCACCCCAAAAGTTGGAGTCATTGACCTATTATATACAGCACTTGTTGTGGCTGAAGGGTGCTATGGAATAAAGTATGAACTGAAGCAAGCTATCTGATGCAAGAGAATGTGTCTTATTTTATGGGTAGAACAAGTATGTTTGGACTGTCTTAAAATATAATTCTAAATAGGCTGTAACACTGATATTTGAAGCTCATTCCAAAACTTTCAGGCCCTCACAAGAACAGGGAAAATTTGAATGGAGGCAAGCAGTAAACAAAAAAGAAAGCTAACTCATGACCTAGTTAGGACATGAACCACTGTAAAAGTAAGTAGTCCACATAACTAGTCTAGTATTGGTGAGTAATTTATAGTCTTCTCTTTGTGACTGTTTGCAGTTCTTTGCTTTAGTTAGAAAAGACATATGGTTTTCTGAAGCTATTTGCATAGCCATAGAACACTCCTCCTGAAATACTTGCTATTAGATTTGCTACATAAGTTTTTTTATTTTTTTCTTACAAGTCAGAATGCTTCATATCATTCAAAGTCCTTGTCTAAACTCTTCAGTCTATCCATCAGCTTTTACCCTAATTCACCTTACAATAGATATTTTTGTCCTGCAGAAAGAACTCAGCAATACTATTTTTTGTTGTCTTCTGTTGAATGAACAATGGAAATTCCATCAAGGCCTCTTTTGGAAAAATCAACTTTTATAACAGTTCAAGTTACATGGGATTAATTTAATCCCCTGTAAAAAATGCATTTCCTTTTTATCTTCGTTATTTCTTATGTTTCATTTTGTTCAATGGCTCCCTTTTTATTGTGTAAGAAAAGGAGCAGACATCTTAGAGCAGTACTTTAAAAGTTCTATTGTAAAGCTTCAGTCTTCATTAATTCGGTGTTTATATATGTATTACCTTATTCTTTCTCATTTCTCAAACACATTACATAAATAAACTCTAGACAGTCATTTCAGGCATGTTTAGAGAAAACACAGTGAGGTATTTTGGGGGTTGGGTTGGGGTTTTTTTGTGTGGTTGTTTTGGTGTGGGGTTTTTTGGTCTGTTTTTCTGTCAAAAGTGAGATGCCTTTGTGGGATCCTTCAATTTTCACGTACCCCTGAAAATGTCTTAGATTTCCATCTTAAGTGATTAACAGGTGGGTTTCTTTCAGATAAGTATAAGTTCGGTTTATTTCAGTGCTTGAAGTTAGAATGAAGCATTTCGTGAGCTTTTGAATCTTCATATGAGTGGATCTCCCTAGGGATCCTTTCCTTCTCCCAGATTATTTGGGTTTTATTAAGTTTATTATTATTTATTCTGATGAAAGTGGAGTTGCAATCCTCCTCTTAGAGATTCAGCTGTTTGTGGATCATGGCCTAGTTTTGATATAGCACAGCATTATAACCTTGGCTCAGACATCTGGGAAAATTGCTAAACTGTGAGAAGTACCTAGACTAGAGCCATGCAAGGTAAGAAAAGGTAAAATTGCAAGCTGTGGTGACACTGTTGAAGTGTGGATACTTAAGTAGCTGGAGAGGTAACAGACTAACATGAAAAAATCAAAAATTTTAAAGGAAAAATAGAAAATTAGAAGATTGAAACTCAGCAACACTGGGGATTATCCTCTTTCAAGGAGTAATAGGGCCTGACCCTTCCTAGCCTGACTGAGAGCTGCTTGGCCAGCAAAAAATCATTGGATGTGTTATAGAGATGGTGAACACATTAACTCAGCCCAACTCTTATCTTAGCTATTTGCTGTGCATATTAATTAATAATTACCTTCTGCTTCCAAGAATATATATATTTCTTGCTGAATTTCTGCACAAGGTAGAAGGTTTGTTAATGAAAAATTCCAGAGACAGAGTTTCAAAAGCTAGCTTTGGATAAAAATGTTGACAAGAAAATGTGGTTTTTTTCCTCACCAGTTGCTAGCAATGTCGTTTATGTACACACGGGCAGCAGAATGTTTTCTACATTATTTTCTATTGAAACATGTTGATTTGTTTGAATACAGCTGCCTCATGTCATACTTACATGAGCAGCTCCCTATCATCACAATGAGCTTTAATCTCATTATGAAAAGAAATTGCAAGATAGCTAAGAATTCTGGTTTTGAGATTTTTGAGGTACATAAAGGCAGAAGTAAGCATTGAATGGTATTTATAAACTTTTGAAAATCAAAATGAATATGTGAGAAAATGTCATACCCATTACCTTTATAATGATAAAATTGAAATTCCATTTAAACCCACATTTATATCAATATTTCCCTACTCTACCTTTCTTGTTACTTTAATAATAGTCTGCTGTCATGGTTTAACCCCAGGCAGTGACTAAGCACCACACAGTGACTTGATGACTCCATGCTCCAGCAGGATGAGGTGACAGGAAACGGAAGGGTAAAAATGAGAAAAATTGGTTGAGGGCAGAACAGCTTAATAATTCAAACAATAATAATAATGATGATAGTAACAACAACAACAATTATGGTAAACTGTAATGAAAAGGAAAATAACCAAGAGAAAGAAATAAAAGACAAGAAAGACCATGTAAATCCAAACAGTGGTACACAGCCAAACAAATTATGCCTATTCAGTGTTTGAGCAACAGCCTTCAGGCATACCTGCCCCTCACCTATTGCAGATCATGGTGTCACAGGGTGCATATTATCCCTTTGTTCAGCTGGGGTCACTTGTCCCATTTGTCCTCTCTCTCAGCTTCTTGTGCTCCCCCCACCCTGCTCACTGGTCCAGGAGGATGAAAAGATCAGTCCTTGTCTCTGTGTGAACACTGTTCAGCAATAATGGAAAAAATATTTTTATTATCTGATTGTAGAAAAAAATTAAATTATTCACAAAGGACTATTATTGTGAAAATGAGTTCAATAATAAATTTTGTAACATTAGGTAGAAGCACAGTTAGCCTTCTAAATTTTTTTAAATCTATTTATGATACTAAGTTCTCCTGATTTTTTTATTTGTGCAGACTTTTATGACATACTATTTTTTGGCAAAGGAAAATCATTAAACAGGATAAAATGGTGAGAAAACGTTTATATGGAGTATACTTTATTCTGACTGTGATATTCTGTGCTCAGTTAATTGTAGGATAAACACTGCTTATTATCCTAGTTTGGATTGGTTCAATTAGAATACAGTAAGGGAAGATGGGCTGTAAAGAAGCTACATTAGTTAAAACATATATGCAGGCATAGCCAGGGGCAGTGTGAAGAATAACTCACATCCTTCAAAAGTCTTTCTGCTCCTCTAGTATACAAATGTGTTGTGATTTTTCTCCAGGAAGTAGATTTCATTGACTCAAAGCCAGGATATCAGTGCAAGCTGTGGTCCCTAGACCACCATGGTTTTGGCTATTTCCTTGTTGTTAAATTAGTCTTTGGCATCTTAAGGGATTAATGATTTAGTCTGAATTGATTAACACAACAATGTTCAGTAATCATTTCATACATTAATGTCCTGCAGTTTAATTCTCCTGATAATTAACACTTTGTTCTGTAGGGAGTGTGTGTGGAAGAAATCAAATTGATTTCAATGTCTGGAGCAAAAGAATTTTTTTTTTTTGAGAAACCATCAGAGAAATTAAAGCATTATTGGAACACTGAAAAACATTATTAAATTATTTTCCTCTTGCTGTAGCTAAAGGGAACAAAAGAATGCAATTAAGAGTTTGGGGGATTCCAGCTGAGAGAATTTAGCTATTAGGATTCTGAAACAACAATTCTTAAGAATTCAGTGTTTCTTCAATGAACAAGGCCTATGAAACTGTAAATATCTAAAATACATTTTGATCTGGAAGTGGATTGTTAAGGGCAAAATTTTGAAATATTCTATGTATACAATTGGGGACACAACCTCTCCAAAGGAAAATATGAAGAAAAGAGTAGGAAGTGTCAGTTCTGCCTTTTTCAAGGAGGGCTACAAGCAAAACTCAGAACTACAGATGTTTCTACTGAGACTGGGGCATTTGGATCACCCACTCTTCAGACATAAGCTAGAAGATTATGTGCATTCAAAGGATCAGAGCACTCAGCTATGGTTGTGGCAGAGCCAGTGTGAGGTTCTGCTTCTCCTGTAGTTGGTTGGGAGATGCATATTCCACATCTCAAAGGAATGCTTTGATTGCATCTAAACCCTCATATCAAGTCTTTGTTAAGAATTATTACATTGGCCAAAGTGAATATTCACATAGAGCTTAGGAGATGGAATACTCAGCTTCATGTAAAATATTTACTTTACTGAATATTTAATGTAGATCTGCTCAAAATTATTTTGAGCATTATAGAGATTCTGAGGGTATTTTTATGCTATTTAGTAAGAGAAGGCTCGGGAGTGAGCTTGAGTGGTGTGATTGCTGACACTGAACAGTTGTTAGCTTGCTTTCTGACCCTTTTTGGACCACTGAGACATTCCTGTTACAAAGGGACCATCTGAAAAGAAATGTGAACACAAGGTAATCTCTGCTACTTATCCTTGAAGCCAGGGATATGTCCTTACCTTTCTCTTATTTAGCAACATAAAATGTATTGCTCAGGGTTCTTTTTCTAGATAAGAGAGAACATACTTTAGCTCCTGGAATATACAAGCATTGTCTTGTTCTCTGGCCCATGAAAAGTGAAGGTGTTTCAACAAGGCAGCATAAAAGAGAACAATCTTCTGGCTCTCTGGCTATAATCAATTTTATAAGCTTCTGGCTAAAGCATCCACCTAAAAGATGTTGGGTCAGACTTTCATTTTCAGATTGAGTGACTGAGCTGTGTCATCCTTCAGCCTGAGTGGAGTCCTTGCTGAGTTACTGAACAAAAGGGACTCACAACGTGCCAGGTCACTGTGCCTTCTACAATATTGAATGCTGTAGTGATTTCAGTCAAATAATTATCAGACTGGGTTTTGTGATTAACATAAGCAGAAGGTGACCTAGGTTTTACAACCTTGAGTGGTTTAAGAAGAAATTAAATGTCTTTCTGAGAAACTGTACTAATGCATAGGGAGCTTAGAATGCTCTGTAGAAAATGTAGGATATTTTGATGGTCATATTTTCTTTAATACCTCAGCAGGTAGGCAGCAACTTTTATAAATGTTGAGAAACTTTTGGGGATTTTCACATATAATTATGTTAAAAATTATATATTATGTATATAATTTCAATATTTTGCAGATTTTATCCTAGAAAATTTATTATTTTAGTATGTAGCACAGAGCAGGAAGCAAGAAAACCTCAAAACAATATCCCTGCCACAGCATGGCTCTTTTATATCTGGAATGTGTGAACTCACATTTACCTGTTTGGCATTTGGTTTTTCATAAATGAATGTTCCTATTAAATGGCAAAGTTTCTGAGCTCATTATGAGAACACTTTGTATTAAAAAATAACATGTCATGAATAAATAATTATGTATCAACTTCCACATATGAGACTGAAGTTAAAATCTTTTCATAATACTGATTTACCCATTTCTACTAGTTTCAATCACAAGATCACTCAAGAATGACATCTTTTTTGATTGCTTCAGATTTCTCAATTTAATGGTTATAGTAGTACCATTCTCATTTCATGTGCTAAATATTGTCATATAAGCAAAAGTTAATTGAATTTTGATAGGTTTAAATCTACTATTTTGATTTAATCGACTATTTTTGAAACCCTCTATTTCAAAATTTGCCAAAAGGTTCCACATGAGAAGAAAACATTTTTAATGAAAAAAAATCATGAAGAAGAGAGAAAATGGTTTACTCCTGTGACAATTTAAATCCTGAACTCTTAGAACATGTCGTATTTATAACAGTATATACTTCCCACACAGAAGAAAAGAAATCCCCAGAAAACAAACAAACAAATAGTCTCAAGGTTAAAAAGAAGACAAGTGCTTAGAATCAGAATGGTTTGCTTTTGTTTAGCTTTTCATTTGTTTCTTTCTTTTGTGAATTACATAAAATGTATTGGTTATCTGTCTTTGGTGAAATCCTCACCTGGTTTCTGTTTCTTTCACATAAATGTAATGTTTCCTTGCATAAATCCCCTTGACATTTGGAATAATTCTCTCTTTTAACACAATGAGAACATTATGCACAGCACTGAGAATTACAAAAGCTAAATTCCTCAGAAAGAAGAGAAAAAAGTCTACATTTTGACATAGTGTTTAATAATTTTAACATGTTATTATATACCATCATACCAAAGGGAATTTGACAATATCTGTATTTTGACAATGTTTCTTTAATTAACAAACTTGGATGATGCTGTGACTGGGGGACACACCAGTGTTTATAATTTAGGCCTGAAATCTGTGAAATCTAAATTTGTGCTCTGTGCAAGGGCAGTATGGGTTATTTACAAGATGCTGTTAGGGACACTGTAATCTCATCAGGGACACATGAGAAAACTCAGCTCCTCAAGCAGAGAAAAAGATGGTCAAATTGTTAGCGGCTGCAATCTTAAATTATGCATGATTGTTGACAGCTCATAGTGTGAACAAATGCTGTAATGGTCCTTTACAGATTTTCATTTTTTTTCCTAACCCTCCACTCTATCTATGCTGCTCAGGGTGATAGAGAGATCAAGTTGTGGAATGACCAGTGTTTAAATTGCTTTGCCTCATTTAGCTTTATAGAAGCTGTGTGTTTATTTTGCCATACTTTATAACCTTACTTATGCTGCTGTTCATGTACAAACATCTTTGTGTACATAAAGCACAGCAGGAGACACAGTTTTATATAATTCACTGTCACCAATCTTGTGTCAATGAAGAATTCATTGTGCTGTCTACTGTTTTTTATATGCTACAGCCATTCTAGAAGAGTTAACTACTCTTTCAATAGGAACAGATGGAAAAGGAACAGATTAGAAAAGCCTTTTTGATTAACTAGTTTTAGTACTTTAGATCCTGGAAGGTTGGAGACCTTGGTTCATGTTACTCTGACAAGGTTAAAGGAAAATGACACAGGAAAGATGCTCAGGAACTGTCAGAATCAGAAAGTCATCCTTGTCACATATGCCAAACAGATTCTACAAAACTCTTCTATGCAAACTTTCCTTTACTGTTTAGAAAAAGTAGGAAACAAGGTCTCTAGCCCTACAGCCTTGAACATAAAAAAAAAATCCAGTAATCAGAGATATTTTTCCATCTGTTGCAAGTGAATGAAGATTAGGCTATTATAAATACAATTCTGATGCATGAAAATCATATAGACTTCAGATAGATAGACTGTGTTTAATAAATCAGATGAAAATCACACCAGATGCAGTCCTCCAATTTAGGTCAAAAAAACAGCCCAACCCAACCCAACAAAAAAAAAAAAAAA
>VZTZ01025897.1:316153-429222 GCA_013400955.1 Drymodes brunneopygia | reverse complement strand
AAAAAAAAAAAAAAAAAAAAAAAAAAAAATCCCAGCCACATTTAAAATAGAGTTTACTGTATGGAACATGAATATCATAGAATCAAAGAATGTCTGGGTTTAGAAGCGGTATTAAAGAACATCTAGTTCCAGCCCCCTGCCATGGGCAGGTTCACCTTCCACTAGATTAATTTGCTCAAAGCCCACTTGAACCTGGTTTTCAACACTTCCAGAGACTGTGCATCCACAGCTTCTTTGGAAAACCCTTTTCAGGGCCTCATCATCCTCACAGTAGAGAATTTCTTACTAATATCTGATCTAAACCTACTCTGTTTCAGTTTAAAGGTGTTGATCCTTGTCATGTCACTACACACCCTTATAAGAAGTCCCTCTTCAGCTTTGCTGTAGCTCCCCTTTAGGTACTGGAAGGTTGCTATTGAGGTTTCCTCAGAGTATGCTCTTCCTGCTCAACAGCCCCAACTAGCTCAGCCTGTCTCAGTAGAAGAGGTGCCCCTGTCCTCTGCCCCTATTCATGCTGCTCCTCTGGATTCACCCCAGCAGGACCATATACTTCTTGCATTTGGAACCACAGAGCTGGAGCAGTACTCCAGGGAGGGTCTCACTAGAGTGGAGTAGAAGGGCAGAATCATGTCCCATGATCACTGACCAGGGATATAGTTGGCCTTCTGGGCTGTGAGCACACACTGATGGATCATGTTGAGCTTCCATCCACCAACACTGCCAAATCCTTCTCCCCAGTGTTTCTCTCAATCCTTCCTCTGCCCAGCTTGTATTTGTACTTGGACTTGTCCTGATCCAGGTGCATTTGGTCATGTTACACTGTGAGGCCCACCTCACAGGCCTATGAAGGACCCTCTGGATGGCATCCCTTCCTCCAGTGTGTTGACTGCACCACACAGTTTGGTGCCATTGGCAGACTTGCTGACGGTGCACTCAGTTCCACTTTCCATGTCATTGGAACACTGTCAGATGCTTTGCACAGTTGCTGATAACGGATGTGTCTCAGATTCCATCATGCTCCTCTCTGCATGACTTGAAAAGCTTATTCCATTAATGACAATACTAATTATGCATATAAAACCTACATATTGTTTTGAAACATGTTTCTAATTTGACCAACCATTTGTGTTAACTGTTCAGAAAAGATTTTTTTTTCTCCTTAAATTACCATAAAATCAGCACAAAAAGAAAAATGGTAAAGCAGGTTGCATAATGAATGGAATGAGGTATACAGCTTTGCATTTGGGTAAAAGTATTCCTAAATCATCTACAAAGATCTCATTTGTAATGTAAAGTGCAACTATGACCAGTTGACAGTTCTTCTCTGTGTATGAATGCTATTAAGCCATGTCTAGTATGATTGATGAATTGTTAAATTAAGTCTTTTGGGAGTCAAACTTCAAACATTAAAAGCCAAGGCACACTTACAGATTTCCAGCCTTCAGTATGCTCCCAAAATACAAGTCTTTTTAAGGTATGCTCAAACTGAGGCAGCAAAAATGTCAAGTCATGCATACAAAACATTCAAAAAGCCCTCTCTTTTCTATGTAAAAAGTTAACATATACACTTTATATTTTCTTCCATTATTACTATAAATACATGCACGATCAAATACAATTCTTTTTCTTCTTTTTTTTTTTTTCATTCTTAATTATTTTTTCTTTTCTTTGAAACCTTAGTTTATTCATACATCCTGAGGACAAATTCAAGAGTAAACTTCTAAGGCAAGCACTGGTTGTGGTCCAACTCTATTATCCATACATACACTTTGCACTTCAGTTGTCACTGGGCTGCTAAGTTGTGTGTGTTTATACTACACTACAACTCATTTTATATTGATTTGTCTTACTGATGCCCCCTCACTAAGTGAGGAATATTTAAAGTAAGAGGCAAAATTAGCTAAACACCATTGCAAATTAATATACAAAAGAATTAATTTGTATTATCAATGCTTTCTGAAAACAAAGGCCTGGAACCAGATTGGCTTTATCAAAGAAGATATACATTCTATCGAATAGTGATCAGCTCAACATAAGAAAGGTATTTCTGATGGCATTTTGAAATAAGTTTCGCAAGCTAAAACCTAACTTGAGAATTTTCCTCCTCATATCTGACACTTGGTGTTTATTCTGTGTTTTTTGGTCTCCAACAAAGAAGAAAAAAAAATAGGCATGTATTTTATTACTCTGCACTGAAATCAACCCATCATTATATGTTTGGTGAGTTTTGTGTTTGAAAAATTTTATGAGTTCTGGAGGAACCAAGCAAATCAAAATAAATGAAACAATGATAAAACCAAAATCCCATTATATAATTCTGATGTATCCCTGAGGCTTGCCCCAGAAGGTGAACCCAAGAGATATATTTATCATCAGAGTGAGATCTGAGTTTACAGTACAAATGTCAGGAAAATGATTTTTTAATAACTGGTATCCTAAAATCACCAGTGGGGAAGGCTGTTTATTTCAGCTGCAGTGCAGTCTTTGTTCTCTGCCAGTTCCTGAAATCATTATTTGAAAATCATCTCCATAATGGATGAGAATCTTCTATTTTTGGAAAACAACTACTGCTTAAAACAGTTGTGGAATCCTTACATGAATGAAGAGTGCTAGTTAGAAATAAAGCAGAACACAGATCTATACAGAAGCTTTTCTTCTATATATTTTGTATTGTGTGTTGCCATCACAGTACAGATTTATTTTTTCACATTTTAAATAACTACCTAACATAGCATGCATTCAGGAAGAGGAAAAAATGTCAGATTGCCTAAACTCAGCATCTCATGCACTCGGGCTAAAAGATAATGATTACACAACACTGAAATTTGAGATTGGGTTTTGTTCCACCTGACAATACATAGCCATCTAATAAAAAATAGTTTGTCCCTTTGAAGTGAAACAGTACAGCAGAAAATGATAGCTATCTGTGGTCCTCTGTGAGACCTATTGCAGTATCAGTGAGAAAGACAGCCTGTGCTAAAGGCTTCCAAGGCACTAAATATCTTATGGAGTACAATTGGAGTTCAAAAGGTAAGGAGTAATGCTGGCAAATCCTCTGAAGTTCTCAGTTCATTCAAGCTATGCAGCTGATGGAAGAGTACTAATATTGTACCACGATTCAAAAAAAAAGTAGTGAGCTCATATAACTGTAAACTTGTTAATCTGACACTGGGCCTGGAGATCATAATACAAAAAACTGATTCAAAATCTCTTGGTTTAGAATTAAAGGAAAGTAATATGCTTAATGCCAGTCGAACTGTGACAAAAAGTTTGATCTTCTTTTTATGAGAGTATAAATTCAGGTCACAAATGTAACATTTGTTGAGTATTTGATTTCTTCCTGTAAAACCTTTGATTAAAAACACTTGAACACACACACAGAACTGGCATAGCACGATATGAATAAAATGTGCTCTAGATGCATAATTAACATCTCAAATCCCACTATTGGTGGGATCTTGATTGAAGGGGTGTTTTTGGCAGGGTTGAATTGAAATCATAACTAAGCCCTGTGAAATACAATGTTTCCTCTGGGAATAATCTAGAAAAAAAATAAGCTGCTATTGATAAAATATAAGTATGATATAAAGATACAGGAAATGATCTTAAACTAGAATGTTAATCATATAGAGTGATCTAATGCATTCATCTCATGTTACCTCTTTAGCAAGCTGGCTGGTGATGCAGTGGAGAGCAGTTACAAGAACTTAGCATACAGAAAGCAGGAAACAACCTTAGAAAATGGGGCCATAACCTTGAATAATATTCAGTATTTGCAGCAGATAATTAATTTATCCTTACCTCCCTCTATGACTTAAGGTTAGAAAAGGTTAATAAAATTCTTGACCATAAAACCAAGCAAACTATGTGTTTTTGTGGGAAAAATACAAACTTCTACTAGGATCTTTGATATAGAGAAGAGGCTGCATCACATCATACTTAGAGATGAAGCATGTCAGAAATATTTTACAGTGGGATCTTCATTTTTTGAGGTCATGAAATTTCCCTTACTTAGTGACTTCAGCACAGTAGGGGAATAGTCATAATAAATATAACAGTTTAAGTCATATATCAGATTTTAGAAGATGATCTAAACCAGAATTTCAACATTGTGTTCAAAATTCAAGATTATGCTACATTAGAAATAAATTAAAAATTCAACTTTAAATATATATAAAGGATGTGAAAGAGAAGAAAAAAAACAGTAACAAGCAGGACTAAAGAAAATCTGTTAAGACTGGAAGACTCAGATACTCTCATCTTGGTAGAGTGACAACCATCGATATCTATCACAAATTATTTTTGCTTGAGTACCCATGGAAGAGTTCAAAAAGTGTTGTAAATTTTCATCGTAGCACACTTCTCAGTTACTGCATTATGAATACCAGTGGACTGGAAAAAAGCATAAGGAAAAAACAATGAACAAACAAACTAAAACAACAAGGCAATAAGCTGCAGAATTTTACCTCTGTAGAAACTAAAATAATATCTTTTTTTAATGTGTGCTCTTAGTAAATACTCAGCAGTGGGTACACTTGTATTGCCTGGGAGATGAACAAGCTGATGCAATGTAGCTTTTCTTGACAAGCTTCCATGATCCTTTCGAATGTTGAATTTTGCGATAATTTTCTCTTAAGGGTAAAAACATTTGAAAATGGTTGTGAAATAACCTGTGTAGGAATGCAATGACATCCTTGCACCACTGTTTCAGAGAAAGGGCAGCTAACCAGTATCAGCAAAGAACATTTTTTCCTCTTGCCCCATGTATCTATGTGTCAAGGATGAAGATGTACAGGCACATTTGTCTTTAAAAAAAGTGTTATATGACAAAGGTCTGGATTATTTCAGCATAACCCCAGTACAACTAACACACGTATGATACTTTTATGTTCCTTTTTTTAACAAAACTCACTAAAATGATAATTAAGACTATGTACGTAGCTAAAATTAATTAGAGAAACCAAAAGCTACTGGAAGTTACACTTAATTTTATGGTCCCTGAATATTTAAGTGTTTATGTTTTCATGGTATTTTAAAATATCTATTTTATGTGTTGGTATATTTGATCTGACTGAGATAGAAAAAAAAAAAAGAGATGCTTTTGTGAAGTTGTTCCCTTACACTACCAGGCAGATGCCAAAGAGTTATTTTTTTAACTTATTTGTGGAGAGAGAAACTGAAGCCTAGAGCTTCTATGTCCATTTCTGAATCAAGTCCAATTTACATAATTTCAGTGCTACTTCTGCCTTTTTTAATATATATTACTCTAAGTAAAAGGTTGTTAATTCCTTGCTTTATGTAAGAAACTTTTAAATGTGAAGACCCCAGGAAGAAGGTTTCCTTCAGTCATCTGTGATTCTAGGTGCAAAGCTGTTTCTCACAAAAATATCCAAACTGAAGACAGTTAGCTACAGAATTACTGAAACATTCGTAGATTTAGAAATGTTCCCAAAATTTGATACACATAAAATTGCTCATCATCTTCACACATGCTAAGGAAAATCAATTAACTGTAAAAAATAAATTATTTGCAATCCCTTCTTATTTAATTATGTACTTCTTTCAATTCCAAGCATAAGACTGCGAAAAGAACCTTGAAAAGACTGAATTTATTATATCACAGAATGTGTGCAAACCTACAAGCATATGTAGATGTCATGTGTGCATCCTTATGTATGCATCCAAAGCTAAATATGTGTATGTTTGTGCTCTTGAAAATATGACTTACAATGAAAGAATGAGTAACTACAATGACATAAACAGAATGCTAAGAGGCGCGTTTTTCACAGGTTATGATAATTTTTACTGAACAAAATGTCAACTGTGATGTTAAATAAACATTTTATCCAGTAAATGGAAAAAAGGACACGCTGAAGTTAGCAATGTTCAAATTGAAAATCAGTTTTGCTTTATTTAGGATTTTTTCTACATCAGCTCAGTAAAAGGCCAATAATTTTCACCAGTTTTCCATCAGATTTTGTCTTTAAAGTGGTGGTTTGCATTTTTAAGTACGCTGACCTGAATAATGTAAATGGTACCTTCTTGTCTTAAAAAGGTAGCTGAAATCTGGAAATGATTCACATTAACTGCTATGCAAAGCTTCCTCCCACCTTTAAAAGTATCTTCTTTTAAGACACAGGAGAAAAACAGACTTTTACACACCTTTAGGTCATTTTCACAAAATAACCTGAGCTTAGTAAGTTAAACTATTATTCTCAGCTCATATTCACTAACAATTTTTTCTTTTAGATCTCATATAATTTTATTCTCCTGTGAAAGATTTGCTCATGTCAAAACTTTATAAAAGCAAAATTGTCAGTGCTACACAATATTCAAGTCTTGCATCAGCTACAAATTTTGTAACCTTTAGACCAGCAAAGAAACTGTTCCACTATCTCTATTTGAAGAACTTTTCAACAGATCTCAGGTTTGTAGAACTTTTCATTTTCTGAAATAGCATCAGCTTTTTCCCCCAGAAAGTATCTAAAATTTATGCTTATGGAGTATTTTAACACTAATTTTAAAGGACCTGTTTAGATTTTCAGTGGATTAATTCTGTGTGCATGAACAGGCTGCTCATATCCTCTAAGTTCTTGAAGTTCTTAAACACCTCCTTTATGAAGAAACATTCATTTTATTGACCTTATTCCATCTTCAACTTTTCAGCATGATGACTTTTTAAAGTATATCTGTTAGGAACTATTTCCAAAAAATTGTAATTCATGTACATACACATACACATATAAAAACCACCATCCTTTCCCTGTAATCACATACCACACAGCGCTATAATCAAAGACAAGCCTTATTTGGGCAATTTATTTTAAATAGCTTTTTTGCAATTAATGCCTGTAGGGTGTTTTTAAGTCCTGTGTAATAACAAAGCCATCAAAAGTACTTACGCATACTGTGTCTCCTGTAGCTATCAGCAAAGAGTTAGATAAATAATTCAATAAAATAAAGGTTTCCAGTCTATTAAAATGCAATCAGATTTGCCAGAGATGTTTAGACAGTTCATAACTACCTCTTTCTAAAAATTTGATAAAATGCTGATATGATTTGCACTATTTGATTCATAGAAATTATATAGATAACAGATAGACTGACACATTGCCCTCTTTAACTGTGTGGGAGTTTCTTAAGAAGCTTTATGCTATACAAAAATATATACAGAAAAAGTATAGGATCTATTCCCATTTATCATCATTATCATTATCATTATCTAAAGGCTGATGTTCCAGAAACCAGATATTTCCAGCTTGGTAAAAAAATTAAGTCACTCAGGCAGTTGATTTTATGTTACTATACACACATGCTAAAGTAACACTTCTGAATTAATATTTTGTGGCAAATGTTATATAGAAGATATTAATAGCCTTTTCTTTTAGGTCTGTGTTCCTCATCAGTTAAATTCTTCTTTTGGTATGATAAATAGCTGTTTACATTTTTATTAGTTTTTGTTTTGAAACATCTGAAAAAACTGACATAGCTGTGTATATATTTACATTGGAGATAAGTATGGATAACATAATTTACATATGCAGGCTCTTGACCATCCTCATTTAAAATGAGTACAAAAATGCATGTTTATTATTGATTTCTAAAAAAGCTGGATAAGGTCCAACTAAGACTACTAAGGTTGTATAAGAGTTGAAACTCATTGCTACTCTGAAACTGGCTCTTCTTTTCCTGAGGAATAAGTACCATCCATTAAAAGAAATCTTGGACTGACATAAAAGACTAAATCAGGATGTCTGAAACAACTTTATTGGGTTTGTTTGTTTGTTAGCTTTTTTACCTTAAGAATTAATGAGAAAAGTAATGGCAACTGGGATCCAGGATTAAAAGCTGTCACTTCTTTCTTTGGACTGAAGTTCTTTATCCCTAGGCTATAGAGTCACACTAGCAAAGGAGAGAAGTTCAGCCAATTATTTTGGTTTCTTCCCCTCCTTCTACAATACGTGTGTTCCATTCTCCCTCTTTTTCTGTATTTCTCTTCAATTTCAGTGAATGCAAATTAGCAAAATCCTTATAGATACTAAAGACAAGAATAATGACAATAACATTAACAAAGAGAACTGGCTTTGACAGAACACAGGTTAAGGGAACTTGGATTTCTGCAGAGGGGTCTTCAGTTTCAGAATCCCAGTAAGAGACAGTTTGGTGGAAATAACCAGTGTCTTCTTAAACACTGTATTTAATTTATTTTCCCCTTAAGAAAAAATTCAATTAAGAATCCAATTTTTGTTCTTGACAGCTATCAGGCAAAATCCTTCTACTCTCTTTCTTTTCACTTTTGGGGTAAGAAGAGTGCTTGAGGCCAATTTATTTCAAAGTCCTATATCATCAGGAATGCAGTTTTATTCTGGGCATTCTAGCTAAGGTAAGAGGTTCAGCATTCCTCAGGCACTGAGAAAGATGTGAAATAGTGTTTGTTGCTCAGACTAAAAGTGACTGCTGACTTTTGAACGTCAAGATCAAGGCACAAACCTTTATTATTGTAAAAATAATTTCAAATTGCAGCTCTGTGAAAACAGCTTCTACAAAACATTATTTTAAAAAAGAATTCTGAATATATAAAAACTATATATAAAAGCTATATACTAACTATTATTTTATACTTTTTTATTTTATAATAAAGCACTCCTTTATTTACAGAAGTTTTTATTAACTCCATTAACAAATGTTAAGTTTGGTGGGAAAATTTGTCTGACATTTCTTCTAAAGAGCAAACCACCAAGCAGTTATTATCAAGGTACAAGAGTGCTTGATAACACAATCAAAAATCTCCATATTTCATGCTTCTCTCTTTATCTAGGAAGATATAATGATAATATGCAGTAGGTAAGTAAATTACAGAAAATTGTCTGTTTACATATTCATACATATTTAAGAGATAGCGATTCCTTTGCTGATAAGCCAAGCTCTGCATCAGTCCTTTTTTGCATTGCATTATTACGATCCTGCTGTTTCTGGCAAGTTGTTAACCTTGTTCTTCCCAATTCCCTTGATAACAAACAAGACTATGAATGCTTTCAGTTATTATGCCATTCCTATCATATATAGGAGAGCATCTATAATTAACCCAAGTAGATCAGATTATAAACTACAGTCACTTGGTTTAGTGAATATTGAGAGAGACTTCAGCACCACTTTGTAGCTGAAGTTCGCAATCTTGCAGAATGTGATTTAAAAAAACAACCTCTTGTTATCAGAGGTAGTAATATACTGAGAACTCTTTTCTGACATTTTTAGGTAACTAAAAGAATAAATAAATACTTTCAAGAGTGAGTTCCCTCCCAATGATTTCCAAGGGAAATAAGTTAATGTTTATTGTACCCTAATTATTTGTATTTATTTAAAAATAATAGTCCAGTTCTTGAGTGTGTAAAAACATTTTAAAAAATAGGTTGCTTCTTCTACATAAAAATACACTAGTATTATCCCTTTTCTTCTCCAAGATATACCAGACTGCTTTCAGGGGCAGCAGCTGACCATTGCTTTAAAAAAGTCTAAATTATAATATGACATATGCTGAAAAGTATGATTTCACTTTATAAATGCATTTATAATCAAATGGTTTAAGTCTTATCAATGGCAAAGTGCAGCTGTATTCACATACCATTTCTCTAAAGACTACTTTTGTTATGTATAAATAGTGAAATACCAGGTACAAATGTCTTCCTGAAGATCTAAAGAAGCAGCAGTATTGGTTTTGCTGGAATTTGTAGACGTGGACTAAACAATATTCCTCCACCTTATCTTACATAGGAAGTATTTTATCAATATGTGTTGTATCTATGTATGTTGCATACAGATCTGCACCTGCTGGGGAAAAAGAAAAAAAGGAAGAAAAACTAAGAAAAAAAAAAATCCCTATTTGATAATAAATAATAAGAAACCCCACAGCAAACCAAACAAGCAGTTCACAGAAGAAATGTAAATTTTGTATAGCATGAAGAACTGAGTTCTCAAGAGTTAGTGGTACACAACCTTTTCAAAATCTCTGAGAACAACTTTTCTACAGTTATAATATTAACATTAATTCTCTTGGGCTCTAAGCAAATAAAAGTTGTTTTTCAAACAACTTTGCTTCATTACCTGCTATTGGTTTCATAACATTATTGATCTTAATGAGGTTACACACTGTTTTCATTGGGGCTTTATATGCTGAAACTGTGTGAAATGAATATATTTTCTGAATGACCAGAGAAAATAATATTTCCTTTATGCAGGACACCTCTTAGAAGCCTCAGAGGGGAAAAAATAGCATGGAAAATAATTTTTTTCCCTGGAAAAGATATTCAGTTCTGAATTTATGCTACCAGACATCTGCATGAAGGAAATTAAACTAGGAAAAAAAAAGAAAAAAAAAAGTTGTGTTTTTTTAGGCAGGTGCTGAATAGATTTAAGAGAAATTCAACAATGCCTGCATTCTGTATCAAGTTGTATAATTAGTCTGTCACTGAATTGCTGCAATTATTAAAGGTTTATTAGAAAACGAAGGTATTCTAACAACTTTGTCAGATGGTTCTTTTTATCTGTAAATTCTTTTAATGCGTGAAATTAATTGAAGTATCTGAATCACCAATCAAACACCTAATCAACATTCTAATCAACAGTCAAGAATCTGACATGACAAATTGGGTTAACTGCTAACCACACACCAGGAACATTAAATTATTAATTAAAAAAATATAATAAAGCCCTTTCCAGAAGTACAGTTAAAGGTTAACAACATACTGGACCTTCCAAAATAAGTAAAAAGGAACATCTGAGGTGTTGCTTGTGATCTTTGCACAGAAGTATGTGAGAACAAACCTTTTTGTAATCATAGAAATGTCTAAAGAAAATATTTGGTTTTGTCGCAGCTTGGAGGATCATGAACAAATTGACTATCAAATTTCAATAGAAAAATATATTTTAGTGTAAAACTATTATTAATATATTTAAATTACTAAATAGTCATACTTCTTAATAATTTAGCCATCATATGGTAGATATTAACCTGTACATAAATTTAATTCAATCAATAAATTCAGTTAAAGAAAATGCTTTTATAACCACATTTATTAGGGTTACACAATTAACATACAGTTATTTGCTCAAAAGAATTAATTACTATTATATATATTTGGAATAAGTATAAGGTTCCAAAACTTTGCTAATCATTTCTAGTGGTGGCTATTAGACAGAATTTGAATTCTTAGTATACATTTGCTGAATTACTGGAGGGGCTATTTTTTGTTAAAAGGCCAATTTTTCATCTTCCACAGATTTGCCATTTCTATACTTAGAATTCTGAAAACTGAGTGATAAGCTATTGAGAAAGGTGAATACCTAAACTGACTCTGTAGGCAGATATGTAGACCTTACCACAGGTCCGTATTTTCACACTAACTCCTTTAATGTTGTTTAAAGCAGGAATCCAGTCTCCACACCACCGAGATTTTGGCATAGAGAATTCCATAAATTATTTTATTAATTTATTTCTCTGACTATGCCAACAGCAGAATTTTGTCTAATAGGCTAGGAATGCCAAACAGTTCACGCTCTACACAGTGGACTATTTTTGTTGTTACTTTTTTACAAGTTATAAGGCTTTTGTTGAAATTATCCTTGAAAGACTGATACAGAAAGATATCAGGAACATTTTTCAGTCTGACCAGTTTGACCAATCTAGCCCACTATTCTCTTCCTGACACTGCAACCAGTGAGATGAGTTTGGGAATGTATGTAAGCTTGGCTATTTTCTCAGGTCCTTTTTTTTTTTGGTACTTACCTCTTCAAAAACTGTGTAACTTGTGCCTACTTCATCCTTTTAACTGTCTTATCAACCTTCTATCTTAGCCCTGTTCAGCCTGGCACAAATGTTCAGAGTATGGTTATCACACACTGACAGCATTTACTTCAGCCTAGAATACAGCTCCCACAGCTATTTACTTTAATATATACTTTATAAAAGCTATTATTCTGAAAAAAAAGAAAAAGCCATGCTGAAAAAGATGAGTAAGGGAACTGATCTTTAATGTGAAAATATGACTTGCTTATTCCTCTTAATAATTTCTTGAAAATCTATTTGCAATACAATCATACTCAGTAATAATGATCCTAACCTATGCAGTCCAATTATCCACTTACTGCTAATCTCCATGAATCATGCAGTTAAAATCATTATACACAGACTGTGTAGTACATAAACTTTCCTTTTATGTTATGTTTTTCCCTTCCATGACCCTCTCTAAAGATCAGTGGGATCAGTCATCATTCAAGTCGATGCATTGAGTCATTAAAACCCAGAACTCTCTAGTGGAAGGAGTTAGATTGTGAAGACAGTGGTTTTTTTACCTCCCCATTCTCAGGTCCACCAAAGAGTTTTTCTTCTGTGTTGTTACAAAATCTACTTGGACACACTTTTTTTCCTCTTTTACTAGCAAGTTAATTAGTTGTTTACCTACTAATTGACTTTGACTGCTGCCACATATGGTTGAGCCCTTCCACTGCAGAATCAAGACCAAGTGGAAGCAAAATGGCACATTGCTATCTAATAGGAAATAAGATACTGTGGGATCAATGCTCATTTGAAGGACACAGCCCTCTTGACCCTCTCCTGACCTTCAGAAATTTTTGCAGTCACAGCTTAAAAAGGTCCAAAGTCAAGACGATCCCTGACAAAATCAGGGGCCTGAACTGCTAAGTTACTCACAAGGCACGGGCCTCTAGTGATTTAGTAGAATTATATTTTCTTGGCTGCACAGTCTGGTGTTTAATCTCCCTTTCTCAGTGGTAGGAAAACTTGCTCAGTTTTGTCCACAGCTTAAAGGATTTCAGCTGAACTGCAGGCAACACTCCATGACCTTTTTAAAATGTGCTAGTGTGTAGAAGTAACAAAGAGAAGACCACATTTTCAGTAGTATGATAGTAAGGATATTAGTCAAGAAAACAAAAGGAAAGGATTTCTGGTTTGGTTTGGTTTGGTTTGGTTTGGTTTGGTTTGGTTTGGTTTGGTTTGGTTTGGTTTGGTTTGGTTTGGTTTGGCTTGGTTCGGTTCGGTTTGGGTTCGGTTCGGTTTGGGTTGGGTTGGGTTTTTTTTTTTTTTTTGTTTGCTTGTTTGAGTTTTTTTTTAATTCTTTTAAATCCCAAATTCATTAACCAAAATTTTAAGATTTTTACTACCACAGAAGCACAGGTTCTTTCCCCTGATGACAGCAATGCTCCTTGAGTGAACTGTGAAGTGAAAATCCTCATTTTCATTCTTTCCCAGTGTAAAATATAAAAATCCATGACTTTTCTCTCTGAGTCTGGAGTGGACACTTATATGACCAGAAACAGAGGGAAAGAGAAGGCAAAGTCTTTAGTCTGTGGGAACACCATAAACTAGATAAATGTGAAGCAAATGTAAACATAGAGACTGATGATAGGTTGTATTTAAGACCTGGAAAACTATAGGCAGTGCAGGTAAATAGCTATGGATGGGACGGGCAGCTTAAGAGGGTGTAAGTGGAGTGTCTGAGGGCGCCTTAATCTAGGCTAATATGGGGGTTAGCTAGTGGGCAGAAGGTGGCATAGACTGGAGGTCATTAGAACTACATTATTAAGAAATATGTGAAAGAATATAAAAGAAAGCTGCCAGGCTGTTGGGACTGTATCTCAGCTCTTGCAGTATCTCGAACCGAAGAAAAAAGTTTTAAAATGCTAGAATTTTAAGTGGGGCATCACTGAAAATGCTGTAGCAAACATGAACTATGGATACATTAAGCTGTTCTAGGGTTGGTGAGGACACACAAACTCCTATACTGTTTTTCCTATATTGAGGCTGCTCCATATATACCTTTTGCTACTACTACTACTGGTAACTTGATTTGTTCAGCCTGGAGAAGAAAAGACTGAGGGGAGACCTCATTGCTGTTACAACTTCCGCATGAAGGGAAGAGGAGGGGCAGGAACTGATCTTTTTCTCTGTGGTAACCAGTGACAGGACCCAAGGGAATGGTGTGAAATTGTGTCAGAGGAGGTTTAGGTTGGATTTTAGAAAAAGGTGTTTCACCCAGAGGGTTTTTGGGCACTGGAACAGGCTCCCCAGGCAAGTGATCACAGCACCAGCCTTGATAGTGTTCAAGCTTTTGAGCAATTCTCTCAGGCATGTGGTGTGACTCTTGGGGGTTGTCTTGTGCTAGGCCAGGAGTTGGACTTTAATGATACTTACGTGTCCCTTCCAACACAAGATGTTCTATTATTCTATTCTCTTTTGCTTTTTCGGAGTGGAAGGTAATAGCCCCATTTAATAGCTAATAAATCAATATCCCCATGTAGCCTTCCTCTGATTGCCATTTTTATATATTTTCTACTCTTGAAAGCTCAGTCAATCAAGCTGTTTTTCATCTCTCACATTTCCAACTGAAAATGTGATGCATTTACATTAGGACTCATTCCTGTTACTCATCTCCTTCCCTAGCATTGCACTCTGTAATTTTGTCCTGGAGCTACAAAAAATTATACCTAGCCATGCTGCTTGCTTAAAGTCATTGGTCTCTGCCTGGTTCAGTGTGAATGTTGTGAGTTATTTTCTAGATAGCCTATCCAAGCTGCTGCTTTCATTCCACAAAGATATCTTATTATTAAGTTATTAGATGCGAGACTCTCACCAGACCAATGAACCCATGTTAGGTATTTGTGCCACGCCGTCACACTGTGTCAAGTATCTATAATGAAGAAGAAATGTTCAGCCAACCAGTATAAGAAACTTCTGTGTTTCCAAGGAAGTAGGGAAGACTGAGTGCTTTTCAAGGAGTGTGGAAGTATGGAATATTTTACAGTTACCTTTTCTGCTTGTGATCAACTCCTTTATCTGATGCTGTTAATACTGGAGACAGGAGCAGGGACCTGTGTTTGCTGTCCTAGAAATATAAGCCTGTGTTTCAGCAGTGACTGGTAGGGATTGCTGCCTTTTCTAATGCAGTGTGCCCTTACTTGTCATATGTGTCAGTCTAGTTCTTTAGGAAAATTAGCGACTTCCAGGGAATTTTGTAGATGGAATAGCTACATTTGCAATGAAAGGATAACCTCCTTGAAGAACCATGGGAGACATGCATACCAGTATTTTTAATGTTTTGATCTTTCAATATCATGAGACTACCATGAAGCTGAACCATTCTGACTGGATGCCCGACATTTGTAAAATTTTCCATTATGTGAATGGAAGAAAAAAATGTCCTTGGGTAAATGAATCCCTGTTAAAAACAGCCATCTACAGTGGGAGATAAGTGTCACTTGGACACCTGCTTTAAATGAATGAGCTTCAATTTCAAGTGTCCTAATCACTAGATGAGAATCAAGGTCTCTTTTTCTGTGATTTAATATGAAGACTCCTACTTCTATGTTCAATGGCTCAGCTTCAAAGGAAAAGGTAATGGGCAAAGATAATCAGAATACATCACTGCTTGGTGATTAAGTCACCCTCTTCAAATGACAGAAGTGCAAATTCAGTCTTTTGCGAGCAGTGGGACAACTAGAATGCGTGTCTAGGGATGACAGCTTTATGAACATCAGTGTTTATAAAATTATGCCATGTTGGAAAACAGGAGAACTAAGATGTCAGTAGAATGGACCCTACAGAAATAAAGAGTTAGAAAGGTTTGCATAGTTTAAAGCATTTTTTGGACTGAATGCTTAAAGTAATTGAATGTTGTTCTTTTAATATATGGGTAATATCTATATAGCTAACCATACTTATAATAGTTTTTTCAATGCTTATTATAATGTCAGTTCTGCCTGAAGAAATGTTTTTATGAAAAGAAAAAATCACCAGGAAGATTATGACTATGAAAACCTTGTTAGATACAGTTAGAAAATTATTCAGTGTGTTTGAGAGTCTTGTTTACACATTAAAATAGCTTGCATTTTCTAGTGTTAGAAAAGGAATCTGCTTCTAATTCATATGAAATAACTTTTTTAATGTTATTATAATTGCAGAAGAAATCACAGTACATGAAAAATTCAAAAGAACTATTTAGAAAGTCAAGAACATAGGGATTGTAGTGCTTTTCTTTCTACAAGAAATAATTTTGCTAGTGCTGTGAAGTAGTAAACATCTCTAATAGGGGAAAAAAAGCAAGAAAAGAGAAATCCCCACAAGTCCTTTCAAAAGAAAATTATTTCAATCTTTCAATGCTTAATCGCCCACTACTGGTCTGCATCTTGCTTAGGTGTATTATATTCATGTGTTTAACTCAGAGCTTAGCAGGTCTCCTATACAGGTCTCCTATATTCCTATTCATGGGGAAATTGAAACTCATCAGAATACTATTCAGGAAATAAGAAAAATATTCATCAATTCTTAACATGGCAAAGAAAAGCTTTCCTTATAATATAGAATGCATGTGTGTTTATCTACATGTCTAAAATGTCTGTGGCTTCAAATAAGCTTTAAATTGGGCACATCAAGGATAGAAAAGTGCATTGGATGTTTTCAGAGGCAGCTATATAACAATAATAAGCTAACTCCATAATAATGCATGCATTTTTTTTTCAAAACTAAGTGAAACTTTTCAGACTGTGGAGGTCAGTACATAAGAAATAGATACTCATTTGGTATAAAATAATGAAGCACCATTGATTTCCTACATCCCATACATTTCCAAAATGGTTTAGAAACTTTTATTCATGTTGAATTATTGAATATACTTTCATTCAAATTCACCGCAACATAAGAAAAGCATTAAGCCGTTAGAGAGCATCCAAAGGAGGGCACAAAGATGGTGAAGAGCCTTGAGGGGAAGCCATATGAGAGCAGCTGAGGTCGTTTGGTCTGTTCAGCCTGGAGGAGAAGAGACAGAGGGACACCTCACTGCAGTTACAAGCTCCTCATGAGGGGAAGGGGAGGGGCAGCACTGATCTCTTCTCTCTGGTGACCAGTGACAGGACCTGAGGGAATGGCTTGAAGTTGTGTCTGAGGAGGTTTAGGTTGGATATTAGAAAAACATTCTTCACCCAGAGGGTGCCTGGGCACTGAAATGGGCTCCCCAGGGAAGTGGTCACAGCACCAGCTTGACAGAGTTAAAGATTAATCTGAAGCATTTTTCTTGATTAGGCAGGTTCAGTATTTAGAACACAGGATACTCAAAAAAAGCATTTCTAATTCTAAAATACAAATCAGAAAATACAAATTGTGTCTTAATGTGGTTATTTCAAATTAAAATTTTGCAAAACTTTTACCTTAAAAAAACTGCTAATCTTGGCAAAACTGGGTCATTGCCTTCTTTCCTATAATTCTGAAGAGAAATCTGTCATTTCACCAATACATGACCGAGGGAACTGAGCTTAAAAAAAGGAATAAAGTTGCTTTTAGGTAAATTGTGAGCAGCTGGTCTCACTGAATAAATGTCAGTGTTCATCATTCTGAAAATTAGTAGCTTGGAATATAGCCACTTGATCTGTGCCCTTTGGGCAAGGTACTTCTCATGAACGACTTTAAAAGAGAAGAAATAAATTTTCTTGAAAGCATGGTGCTTACTCCTATGCACTGATAATATCTAGTAATTCTCCAATTCTACCTACTTCTCTAAATCTAATAACTTCTCAGACCTTAAAAGACTCGAGCTTAGTGTGGTTTTGGTTTTTTTTCCCCCCATCTGGACATACAAAGTGTATCTACACAAGAAATCTTTAATTTGTAAGGAAATTCCTGACACACACACTGGTTTCTTTTCCCTGAAAAAAAACCTCAAGAAAAAGTTTTATCAATTAAAGTTATATCTCTACATATGAAATGTCCCAGCTGCATCATGGCATTGTGAGTTGAAATAACAACAAATTTCAAATTCTGTAGTGCTTTGGAGCTGATAAAAATCTAATTCAAAGGTATGAGGTCTATGTGAAGTTTAGAGAGTTTTAAACAAAGTTGAATTTTTTTGTTAATTTTTTGTTCTTCAGAAACCTTACCCTGTTAAGATGAATGCAGTAAATTTTTTCATCATCATAATAATTTTTATATTATAGAAAACAAAAAAGTAGTTTGTAATGTAAAGTAAAAACTGAAAGAAAGTAGTTTTTTGAATAGTATTTTCTTTGTACTGGTTTATCAAAAGAAGAAAAAAAAATTATGCATTTCATATGGTATTTTTTACCTTAACCTTTAAACTGTCATAAATTATTAATAATAAATTATTCTTTATTTTGATGGTTGTAGAGTCTGATTAAACACTTCACTTTAAATTAAAAAAAAAGATGTCAGCACACTACAAACAGGTTATATAAGCCTCTCATTGGTGGTCTCAGATCCTGCATGTATGTTTCCCATACATGCCAGAATAGTCAGAATGGTTTTGGAATCTTTTATTCCGTTGGCATTAATGAGCTTTTTCAATTACATTGACTACACTTCACTGGTAGTAGTAAGGCAAGTACTGGCACAAACTGCAGCGCGATGCACATGAGCTGAAGGAAGTGCCAAGTGGAAGCAAACAGCAGACATGTAGTAGGCACATATCTTGTGTTAATGTTTACTGATATATATCCCATTCTTTAACAGCATCAGACGGACATAAAGATAGAAGATTCTGAACTGGAGACGGACTCAGTAAGTAGACTAGGACACTCCAGGGAAGGTCAGTGCAAATGGTCAGTTAATGGATACAGAAATTCATGAAGTGATTTTTGGGCTCTCCTTCCCAAATACTGTTGCTGCTGCTCACACAAGTAGCTAAGAGAGATGTTTATTCCTAGAAGTTCTAGCAGTTTCTAACAGCCCCTGGGAGCTGATCCTATTGAAAAGGTGCTTACATCTGCTATCTTCAGCCATATTAAAATCCTTAATTTAGAGTTGGGAATTGTCAAGTACCTCTTCAGCTGGCACCAGGGAAAGCATCACCAGCTGGGAGCACAGCAGAGGCAGCAATTTGTGCAGCAGTTGAGGTGGAAGTTTTCCAAAAACTCTCTTGAATGTGGGATGGCTCAATGCTGGCAGTGATGTGCCACAGGGCATGGATCCCAGCAGCAGCGGAAGCAGCTACCCCAGCACATCAGCCACCTCTTGAACTCCCATTAAATTCTGCAAGGAGGACACAGCTATCCAGCACAGAGCATGGAGTGATCAGTGCCTTTCTGTGAGCCTTGGAAAGGCAGAGGTGGTGGCATTGCCTAAGGGAGGTTTGCACAGGTTGGGAGGTCAGTAAGGTAAGCACTGCAGGAAGAGGTGAGCAGAAGTCTGCACAAGTTGATTTTTAATATGTGTCAGTGGCAGATAGAGATGATCAAATTTTATATCAGGCTTGATTTTACATTATTAAAAGGGAATGTGGAACAAAAGCAAAGAAAACCTCAAGTTTTTTATTGATCAGATTTTTGTATTTTTTTATAAATACAAAGTTTAATCCAAATATCAAAGTGTGGCTGAAATTACTCTTCTTTGTGTTTGTTTTCAGTTTCATTAGACATAACTATCAGATGTCTCCAAAACTGTAAATCAGTTTGTGCAACCTTATCTTTGTTTTTATTGTATACCAATGACTTATGTCAATAAAAGATACATCATCTGCTAGAAGTACCAAACACAAAACCCCCAAAAAAACAAAAACCACAAAAACCAACTAACCAAACCTCAAGCCAACCAACAACAACAACAAAAAAAACCACCACCACCACCAACAAAAAAGTCAGAACTAAACAAAACCCCAAGAAACAAACAAACAAAAAAAACCCTAAACTAACACTGAAATACTCCCTCTGGTTTTCCTAGAAATAAAGTATCTTCTGCTGTGACAATTGGTATCTATATTTTTGTGTGTAGAACCTCTACTAGGATATAAACGTACATGCAAATTTCCTTTCATTTGCTTTAGCTCTCTGGTTTGAAGGAAAAGAAATAAAAAAAGAAACAAAATTTTTCCCCATTACATGAAAAAAATTTCACCATCTGTACTAACAGAACATATGAAACAGCAGCTGATGAAATTAACTAATAATAGATAGGGAAATTGACAGACCTAGACAACTCAAGCCCAAGACTCTTAAGGGAAATAGCAAATTAGCGTGATAGTAACACAATTGGTTTTACCATCTGAACTATAAAGTTGTTATGATGAACTGAATAGTTGAATTATCTCCAAAACATTAATTTTATTTTTTAATAACTCAGAAGGAAACTGGATATTTTTTAAAGCCTCAGAGGACTAAAAGCAGCAGCAGTATTTAAATTACAATGCAGAAAAGGCCCAGGGAGCCATAGCCTGTTTAGGCAGATGTTTATCTTTGATGAAATAACTGATTTGTAGCTATCAAAGAAGAATCAGAAATAAAGCTTCCAGTGAAAAATCAGGCTATACGTTTTGAACCCCCTGTTTCCAGATGGAGGGGGACTGCCCAGATTTGATACTAGCAGGCTTCTTCTATCCTTGGAGTGCCTAATTTATTTTGCATTTATTGCCTTTAGCTTTTTCATAATTTGTCATAATCACAACATGTATGATTGGGGACCAAAGGGATTATCATATTCAGGGACAATCTCTTAGACCCAGGAACAATGGGTTAGTAATGCATTATGTAATGTAGGGGGGGAAAAAAAAACCCAAAACCAAAAAATGCTGAATTCATTTAATTATTTCCTTGAGAATTCATTGTCTTGGAAAAACACTGAACTACAGAAAAGAGATACAAGAACTCTGAACAGTCATCTATTAAAAAAACCCCATCATTTATTGAAAGTGCTAAATATAGGAAGGCCAGGTACATCTCTGGCCACACATCTCATCTCCATGGAGGATCAATTCGCAGTGTGTGGACTTGCTTACTCTTGCTACTTCTAAAAAGTTCAATTTAGCCTGCTGCTGGGCCATATGTTGCATATTAATTATTTCTGTGATTTTTTTTCAGACCAGAATCTGGTGTAAAAAGAGGATTCCACTGCTTGATTATCAGAGAGCTTTTTTTAATATGGAACTGAACACTGATATGCATGCTGCTTTCATTGTATGATGACCTGTAAAAGTTTCTGAATATTCAAACCTTCTCAACAAACCTGCCATCCTTAGGGTTCAAAAGAATCATGGAAGGAGGTTGTGCAACAGTTTTAACCTGGTTATTAACATGATTTTCTGCGTTAGATTATTTAAATATCAGGACTAAAATAACTTCTTAGCTTCATACATATGCTGTGGATTTATTGGTTAAAATAAGATTTAGAAAGCAAAAAATGCCTCATTTGCCATCGTAAGGCTTCACGCTTCTATACTACAGTTTTAATATCGGGACATAGATTGTTGATTCCACACAAGACAACTACATGTTATCACTAGGTACTGGTCAAAAAAAAAAAAACCACATAAAATTGAAAGGCATTCCACCACACAATACAGTTATGCTGAAGCTAAAACCACTCAGGCAACAGTCTCGTTGCTAGAGAAGTGCTTTTGTTGTAAAGCAGATGAACACAAAGGGCTGGGCCAGGCTGACCTAAACATTTCTATCCAAAGCAAGACCAACAGTGTCCTCGGACCTTGCAGAGACACTAGGAAGCCCGTGGCCTATTGCCAGCAATGGCAATACCAAGATACAGAGCTACAAGTGTAGAATTCTTTCAAAGTCTTCAAAATCAAGTTCTCCAAATGAAACCTTAAGTGCATTGGATAAAGACATTCTTATTTACTTATCTCATGTGGTTTTTCTATGGATAATGGTACTACAGTAGATTTAAACTAGTTTTGTAATTATCTTTTACTTCCGGGTAATTTACATGTATTTGTCATCTAATCAGTTGATCTATATCTCAATTTTCTGTAGTTATCTATTCTTATAAAAATAGACAATATACAGTTGAGTTATTGAATACCAACTTTTTAACTTTTTCAATATTTTTTCTAATTTTTCAAAATAATTCTGAATTCCAATTCCTGTCTCTCTTATTTCCTTCATATGCCATAAAACTTGTTTCTGAAGACTGAAATGCAGACATTTTATTGACCAAAAAAAAATGTGAATGAAGTGAAATGACCTGTGTCATACTGGAGGTCAGATTAGATGATTTAAAAGCCCTTCAGGCTTTAAAACCAAGGAAATCTCTATAAAATAGATGAAGTTTCAAAGATCTTTCACCATGGTAAATGATTGCTAAGGAAGCTTGCATGAAGACAATAAGTAAATAGTGGTCACTTAAAACCTGAACTCTAAATTTCCTTATCTATCACTGGATATTTCAGCTTAGTTGTATTTATACAAAGATAGATATAACAGTTTATGCTATGTCTTATCTTACAGTTACAATATTTTTGAGATTAATAAATGCTCTCTTGAAGTTCTTAAAGATCTGCAGGTTGTTATTCAACACCTAGTCCAGCCCCCAACAATGCATTTTCTAATAGTGTATTGAAATGGAAAACAATGCATTGAAGTTTGTGTTTTATAAGGCAGTGCTGCACAAGTAAATTTCAACTTATTATGATTAATAGCTGTAATATATATAATAACTGCAATAAAGAAGTCTTGCTGGTAAATAGGAGATATTAGTGTGAGATATTACAGAATTCTCCCCATGCTGCCTAACAATGGAACTGCATATATTTAGAAATGCTTCTGCATTTGACTCAAGACTTTGGAAAAAAAAAAAAAAAAAGACAACTGAACAACACAGGTCAATACATCTTTTCTGCTATATTCCTCCACCTGTCATTAAAGTAATCTTGACCTTATTTTTTTCCTCTCTTTGACATAATGAAAGATTAATTGAAACCCCAACCACAGACCACTAAAAAGATGTAGATAGAAAAAGCTTATGGCTTAGAATACCAAGTACAAGGTCCTCCTACAAGATCATGCAGACTGAACACTCAGAAAAGTAGCTGAAAATGGAGCATGAGAAATCAAAAATGTTCAGAGAAAATTCACAGTGAGGAAATCAAACAATAACTTAAAAGTATAGACCTAAAGCATATGGTATAAAGAAATATTTTAGAATCTAATTTTACATTTAGCTAAAATGATAAATAAGGGCTGCTCAAATCACTTTAATTATGAGAAAGAGGATAAAATTAGAGGAAATGTTGGAAAAAAGCATTGGGAAATACTACTGAAAAAAAATGCCTCTAAGAGCAAATCTTTTTTTTCCTTTCTCTCCTTCTACCTTTCTTTTAAAACAATTTAAAAAAAAAAATCATAGAACAGTTGGAAGGGACCTTGATGGACAATCTGGTCCATCCCATTTTTTTTTGTGGGAAAGGTAGCCCAGACAAGATTATCTAGCACTCTGTTTTGAAAACTTTCAGAGATGGCAACTCTACCTAATCATTGAGGAGGTTGTTCTGAGTATAAAAAATTTCTTTCTTAGATCAAGATGAAATGTTTTCCTCTGCAACTCATATCCATTTCCATTTGTTTTCTCCATGCTGCTTCTTGTGAAGAGAGAAACTTCATACTCATTGTAGCCACCATATTTAGAATTCTCTTCAATTATTCAAAAAGAGAATGACTACTTAAACCAGCAGTTTGTGGCCACAAAATGTTATGCTCTGTCTGTTTAACAGAAATTTTCCTCTGTACCTTTTCTGCAACGTGCATTCTTGTAGTGGTTCTAGTTCACCAGTTCAAGTTTCTGGCTAAATGCCAGCACACTTACCAAAATTTACCTGATGTTTGCTGTGAGATGAGGAGTAGGCAAAGCAGGCTCAAGCTTCATAGAATATAAAGAAAGTTTATTAATAAACCTAAGACAAAGAATAAAAACAAGAAAAACCAGAACAAACTCTTTAGAACCACCCCTTCTCCCCGACCTTTCTAATTCTTTCTTCTTGACAACATACAAAAAGACAATACTTGGACTTCCAGTCAGTTTACCACCTCTGAAATAGCTTTTGTCTCAGTTCACTTAGGAAGAGAAGTCTCTTTTGCTTATACTATGGATTCTCTGTAAGAAAATACAGATTTTTATGGGTCTTCAGCCCCACTACCAGCCAGCTGCCCAGGAGGAAAGATCTGCTGGTGGTGGCCCCTTCCCCCACACCAGTAGCCTCCCACAGCTGCTACAGGGGGGTCATGACAGTCCATGGGGTACCCTTTTAAGGATGAGCAATTCTATTGCAGCCGCGAAGAAAATCCCCTTCTTCTGTGTCTAGCAACACAGGTTTTCTTGGCAACACAAGTTCTCCAGCATTCCCCGGGGACAGGGACAGCTCACAGCATCTTCTGTCTCTCAGCTCAAGCTTCTCTTCAGACTGCACTTATTTCAGCACCTACTCATCTCCACCCAGGTGCCTTGGCTCACTGGCTGCTGTTAGAATATTACATCCCCCCTTTGGACTATTCCTTCATATATTACAGGGAATTTATCAGCTCAGTCCCAACCATAGTTCTACAAAAAAATTTTCAGCTTCACTCTAAAAGCACTTCTCATGCACCTCCCTCTAGACATTGGTTCTGCTTTCCTCACTGACTTTAAAGTCTCTATGTTGCATTTATGTAGATGTCCTCACTTGTTCCTCTCTTTGTGCAAGGAAGGATGGGTGTCTGCAAGTTTAGTCCAGGCATGGAAAGAGTTAATCTCTCTCTCTCTCTGGCAGTGTGACAATCACGTGGTCTCTGAAAACTGAGCCGGGTGGCAGAAGCACTCAGAGTCTCTGTGGCCTGGCTCTGCAAAGCTGGCTCGGCCTGGTAGGGCCGGCCGGGCCCAGGGTGACAGGGCAGGGCCTGGCCTGAACTGGACGGAGTCTGGCCCGGCTCCTGCCTGGCCTGGAGCAGGAGGACCCGACACTGCCCACTGTAGCTGACATTATCGGCCTGGCTGAATTGTTTCTGTACAGAGCCTGGCCAGTTCCTCCCCCATGCCCAGCTGCAGCTGCACGGCCACTCCAAACCTCCCTTCCCCCCACCTCCCCCTGGGGGCCCAGTCTTACTGGCGAAAGAAGCAGGGAGATGCTTCTCTTTGAGCAGCAGCAGGCAAAAGAGGAAGAGGCTCAGAGGTCTTCTGTTTATATATGATTTTTTCCTTGAAGGCAGATCGACTTTTAATTGGTTCACTTACATATCAATACTTAAAACTACCTGGTTATTGGCTCTCTCTCTCAGGAAGGAAGTTGTACTACTTCCTGCAGCATAGGTCACTTCCAAGATTGACATCACTTGGGCCAAACTAGGACAATCCTCAATCTATTAGGACAGGAATATTTTATTAAATATGTTGTGTATGTACATGGAGTTATAGAATGGTTTGGGTTGAGAGGGACCTTAAAGATCATCTCATTCCCTCCCCCTGCTGTGGGCACAGTACCTTTCATTAGAACAGGTTGCTCAGAGCCCTATCCAACCTGATCTTGAACAGCTTCAAGGCTGAGGAGTCTACAACTTATCTGAATTACCTGTTTCAGTGCCTGACCACCCTTGTCGTAAAGACCTTCTTCCTAATATCTGGTTTTAACTTACTCTCCTTCAGTTTAAGGCCATTCCCCCCTTTCCTATTGCTACGTGCCTTTTTTAAAAGCCCCTCTCCAGCTCTCTTGTAAGACCCTTTAGGTACTGGAAGGCTACTGTAAGGTCTCCCTTACAGCAGGGTACCTGGCACAAGGGGTTTAGATGCTATTTAAACTAATAAAATTAATACCAAGATGCTAATGTAGACTAAGAAGTGCATAAATACTGCAGGAAGTTAACTATTTTCATCACATGTTTTCAGCTTGAGGCAGTATCAACTAAGAGTTATCTGAAATAAAATTTACTTAGTTTCACATACTCATGACCAAAGACAAGGAGGTCTCAAAAGTGCTTCAGTGAATGTGGTCATAGCCATGTTTCCTCTGCTTCCAATAGCTAGATGTGGCTGCCACTACTTTTTACATAAATAGAGCAAAAATAATTCCTGGAGAGGTTTTGCTTTCTGTAAAAATTATGTGCAAGCCTGGCTGGGATGATAGGATGTAAACTAAATTATAATTTATCTTGTTTTATGTGTTTAAAAATATAAGAAAGCCAAATGAGCTAAATGCTGAACTAATTTACAATTAACTCTCAGTGGGTACTGAATCTGGTCCACAGTACATAAACACTGGGTAAAATGTGAGAACATGAATTGATAAATAATGCACTGCTTAAAGCATCAGAAAATAGTCCTTCCTAAAGACTAATTACAAATTAAAAGATGCCTATCAAATTAACCATGCTTTAGGCAAGCAGAAATGGAATAGATTATAAATAAAGGAATTAATACTACATCTTCTCACTTTTTCATTTTAAAGCACTAATTACGAATTATTATGAAGATATGACAGCAAATCTGTTCCTGTTTTATTATCCCTCTGCACCAGAGAGCAGATAGAGCATAACAGTACTTGCCTAAAGAGCAGAAAATGTTTCTTTTGAATAGTCTCATGTAGCACTAATTTAGTAACATACACAAGCTGACTTTGAATTGTATTTGATGGAGTTTGGAGTTGCCTGGAATTTGTTTCTAAAAACTATGGAAAAATAGAACTGAAATGGACTATTACTGCCTTATCTCAGGAACTCTAGTGCCAGCTGAACCTCTTTCAAAGAAATTGTCTTCTACAGCATGCTGTCACCTTTGTGAAAAAGATCCTTTGAAAATTGTTAAGGAAATACTTTACCAGTAATTTTTTACTAGTATCTAACATTTTGGTAAAAATTAGTAATTTTTTCTAAATAAACAGGAAGGTTGCTATCTTAATCTTTCTAATAATTTTCTATATTTTGAAGATTGGAATCAGTCCTTTCCTCTCAAGGTTAAAAAAATACAATTTTTTTTCAGTCTTTGGTAATTCTGATATTTCTCTGGGATACTGCATTTGATTCACAATGATAATGAAATATAAAGCTGAAAACAGAAAGCCATATTCCATCCACAGACTCACCAGTACTCAGCAACTGAATGGATTATTGTCTTTGATCTTTGTATTCTAGCATGGTATTTCCTTCTTTCTTAGTTTGTTTTTTTTTTTAATCCTATTACAAATTTTTAATTACTATTTTATGAAGATGTTTCTATAATAGCAGTTATTCCTTTCCTTATGTTTGTAAAAATTCTTACTCTATCATAAAAATTAATTAGAATCTTGGACACTATTTACTCCTCTAAAATTTATATTGACCATTACTTTTGTCTTCAATAATTTCATCTCTCTGAGTGCTTAAAAACAAAAATGGCTTTAAAAGTCATCTAAATATGTAGAATTCCAGCACAGAACCATGAAATACATGATATTTAAGTTATTTAAGTTACACTGTAACTTAAAACTTATCTTCCTTACTTCCTTGCATCTTCCCCCTCCATTTTCTTCAAGTGTAAATTTGTTCTTACCAGGTTGACCAGCCTATTGGCAAAAATGTGTTTGCACCAATGCATCAGGTGAATTATGCTTTTTTCCCTAGAAGCACTTTAAATTCTTAGAAGGTGTTAGATGGTCATAAACTTCAAATCCCTGTTGTCAAAATAAGCTTGCAATCTGTTTTTGACTCATAGGATCCAACTATGCCACCTCAAGCCCCTCCCCTTTCTAGCAGGATCAAAGAGAAAACTGCTTGGGACCCCATGCTATCAAATCTCACTCCTAGAACCAGGAGGTTTGCCTGATACTTTCAGAAATTCTCTTTTAAAAATCTACCTATGTTTTTAAAAATTCACCCCTATTTCAAAAATTTCATGCTGATTGAGGTGGCCAGGTTAAAACTTCCCTGAGAGACATACATAAAATCTCCATTTCCCACAGACTGCCCAAGGCATCACTTGAGAGAAGGGAGGCAGAAATGAATAAATAGAAGAATGATTTGACAGATACTAAAAACAACAGCAGCAGTAGGTTTCATGTTAAGAATTAACTTAGAAATATTTTCAATGTTCAGTTTCTGCAAAGAGTGTGTCATTCTAGCTAGAGCTGTACAAATGAAAGAACTTTCCTCAGCACAAAAGGAGCAATAGCTGGGTAGATCCATTTTCACATTCTGCATGCTGCAATATCTGCAAGAACAAGACAGTGAAATATTATTTTAGGCAGCAAATGAGAACTGGCCCTCTGTAACCCCCCATTAAAATCTGATTTTTTTTTCCCCAGAAGACAGACAGTTCAATCAACCCTTGCAGTTTAAACAGAATCCACATTATGTCTCTACCTATGTAAGAAGAATATGGCAAAAGTGCTAAGGGCAGTAAGCATCTGTTATAAAAATGAGCTATATAAGCACACACATGTCATGCCATCAGCCAGAGAAAGAAAATACTTGAAGTAACTGCCGCTCCTTTAGGGACAATGGGCCTGATTTTCTACTACCTCAAAACTTAGAGAAATGTTACTGACAATGAAAGATGCTTCTGTTTAGATGGGCTAGCATTTTATGGCTGCTCAGTGGATAGCAAAGAGGCAAAGAAAAATGTATAAACTCATATTATGGAAAGGATACTGCAAAGAAGAAACCAAGAAATATTTAATCTTAAAACACACAGTTGATTTTCTGTTGTCTTTTTTCCGGTCTGTGTTCTACCCCACTCCTCCCAAAAGATTGACACTTTCTGATTGCAGGAGTAAAGCTGTAAAAGCAATCTGTCCTACTGAGCAGGTTTCATTTTCACAGTTAAATGTGGAATCTGTCTAATTTTAGACATTCAGGTGCTGGAATGTGCTCACAGCTCTGCTTGTAATCAGTGGGAAGAGATAGGTATTGTTAATGACATTCACCAGATAACAGATTTAATGAGTTAAAAAAAGAATCTCCAAAATTTCAGTCTTTTTTTCCCTACTAACTGAAGAGGAACTATAGAGAACCAACACTGTTTAAGCCACGGGCTTTTAGCTAAATGTGGTTAAATTTCTCTCACTGTAAATGGCCAACTCTTTTTTGCATTCACTGAAATGTAAGTGCAAAAGGACTTTGGGTGTGAATGTGAATGTGCAGCAAAGCATGCACAAAACCCCAGTCCTTAGATCTTGATTTTCTATTTGTTCAAGTCCAGCCTTTAAAACTTGCCCAGCCTTCTTGCCTTCCCTTTTTCTAAACTACGTAAACGTGTTACGTTTCCATTGGCACTTACAAGCTCTAAAAATAGCAGAAATATGTATTGGGGTGGCATAAAGGGTAGGATTTTTTCGTTGTGTACATATGTTATCATGCCAACTGCAATGTAAATTTCTCTAAAGGTGAAGGGCATTGTGAGCTAAATGGAAATCTCCCTTAAACTGTTCCTTTCCTTAAACTTAAAAGATAGTTAGGCTTGGCTTCAGGTTTTCTTAATATAAATGTTTATTCATAGTAACAGGACCAATCCATAAAATATGAATTGCTCTTAAATCAAAAAATTATTAACCACTTCAAAACAAACATGGTGCTATCCCTTGTCTTAAATGATGCACACCTATAAAGCACAAGTGCTTTCCAAGTTACTAGACGGAAAATTAATCCTGAAGAAGCTGGGCAGGGTCTTCAACCTATGGGAAATGATTAAGTTTCATTGAAGGGAATTAGGAGCAACAGTATTTTAGTTTTCTGAAGATCTGATGCCAGTTGCAATTTATCTCCACCACATATATATATATATCATGTTACGTTAGTAAAATCATAGATATGTTCTTGTTGATTTCTGCTGCAGTTTTGTGTACAAAACACAATATTAAATGCAAGATTCTTCAATACTCTGTTAGTAGGTAATCTACTAAAACCCCCTACATTTAAAGTCCCTAATTCTGATGGGAATTATCCTTCTGATAAGGCTATTTATTTTGCCTTACTGCAATGCTTTGCTTAGACAAGATATATATGCCACCATTTAACTTTACTTTTTGGTGATTTGTTCTCCTAAATTCAGAGCCTGAGTAATTACAATAAAAGGCATCACACTGCAAGTTTTATACCTCCAACCTAGACCACTAAAGATCTGCTGAGATAATGCCACTAGCCAAAAAGTTGTATAGCTAGAGCCTGAATGAAATGCAGGTTGCCAGATATTTTGTATTTTGACAAAATATTTTATCTACCTTTTGCAAGTAATCATACAATATAGCTTAAGTAAGAATTAATATATTACTATGAAGATACACAGTAGGAAAAAGTAGAACTCATTTTTAGTTTCAGTCAAATCAGGAAGATTTTATTGATTTATTAATGACACGTTATTAACTAGCACTCAGGAATTACATGCTCAGGATCAATAGCAGCAACAAAGCATAGCACCGGACACTGGACAAACAAAATAACTCCAACAACTTTCTAAATACCCTTCTACAACTATTCTCAAGAAGCTCCAACTCTCTTCAACACCTGTACACAACTACAAGCTCAGCTTCACTGTCCAGCCATATGTGTTGGGAGTTGGTGCTTTGTGTAACCTCCATCTCCCCACCCCAAGGACTGTGGTCCCATGCATGCTGCCCATACACGTCCAGAAAGACCACTGCTGAGTGCAGGCTCCTCATGGCACTCCATGGGAGATTGTGCCACCCAGACTGAGCAGGGCCGGTGTGCCTTGGGGAAATTGCAGTCAGGGGCCACTCCACTGCAATGACTACTGATTCCTCTTATGACCTGCTCCCATTTTCACAAATGTATATACTCTAGCTATACTTTTTTTCAAGATTACTGTTTTTTGCATTATAATTTGTTTTTTAATTTACCTTCTTGGTTTAGTTCTACTGAAGGTCATCTTCTTCAGGACTATCAGTTTTGGGCAAATGCCCTCTCTGAGAGTTTTGGCCATCCCCTTATCACACACTGTTTACACTTCCACTCTCTTTACCAGCTGTTGTTTTCCTGGTCATGTTACTAAGAGAGAGCTGTGTAGGGATCCCTGCATTTTTTCTTCATACTTAATATCTCTTTCATATATTTTTTTTCTCTTCTCTAATTAGTGTATTTCATAGTTTTTTACCTTAATGATTTCTGCTTAATGATTTTTACCTTAATTACTTTTGATAGATTCTTACAGTATAATATTTTTAATTTTCCACACATAAAGTTTTTACTTATTTAAAATGTAGTGTTATCGATAAATGTACCACATATTCTCTGGTTTGCCATGGCTCAGAGATTGTTGTAGACAGGTTTGAGAAAAGTAGTTATATATCTAAAGATGATGAATGATTCCCCATAACCAGTCTGGATCCCAAAGAATAAGATGGAATAAATCCATGGAAAAAGATACCTAAATATCAAGGGAATTTATTGAAACTTCTAGGGGTGGCACAGTGTCAAGCTATAGCAGCCAGAAATTTATCTGTGCTATAAATTTCAAGTACACAGCTCCAATCTATAAAGCTTACTGGATTAAAATGTTACATATATTTGGATATACTTCAGTTATTGTGTGCAATTTTCAAATCTGAAGAAGAAAAATTCTTGCTTTATCTGATTGATACATACATATTTTGTACATAAAAGGTTGCAATTTCTGACATAATCATATCATCCACATGTTTTCTGTTGCATTTTCTGGTGTCCTAATACCTTTACATTCGTATCATTTTAGTTCCACCAGTGACTTGTTTTCCCATGATGGTAAAAGGTCACATTGACTGTCTGACAGAATTATGGAGAGAAAGTATCTTTATGATTATTTAGACTGGCCTACTTCTTAATAAAGGCTGCAGATTTGCACACAATAACTTATTTATTGACCACTTTACTTTTGTTTCAGATATGGCCTATTTTATAAAATTTCCAGTCTTGATTTGAAAAATCAAGAGGTGATTACAGATTGCTGCCAATAAAATCTGTAAAACCAACAATAATTTCTTCTCAAAACCTCCCTGTTACTTTTGTTTTATTGCCTAGACAACATGCAAAAAAATTTATAGTATTTTGTCATAAGTATTTATTACAAAAAAAAAATCTAGGCAATTCCAGGGAAAAAAAAAAAGTGTTTTGCCACTTTCCAACATAGTTAGACCACAAGGTGATGATCACTTGGGAAGCATGTAAGATTGAAATGAGTTACAGAGAGGGAAAATTAAGTCCAAATTCAAAGGCAAAGTCCTAAATCCTAGTAAAGACCTACTGGAAATTGCACTGTTACTGCTGCTCATACATGCAGCCATATACAATTCAATTCATGTGCCATAATTAAAACTCTCAGAGACTGTGTTGATGACTGGACTCCAATTTGATTTATAATAAGCTAAATTATTTTTCCTTAAGTCAAGTCTGTTTTGTCCATGAAGGTAATTGGTGACTGACCTTTATCTGTGCTTATCTCAACCCACAAGCCTTTCATTATATTTTTTCTACCTGGTCTAGCTCAAGCCGGGGGTGATAGAATGGCTTTGATGGGAATCTGGTGTACAGCCAGGGTCAACCCACCACAACATCTCCTCCAAAATACAGTTTTGGCAGTGCTGTAAGGTTAATTGACAAGCTTTATAACAGAGAATTGTATATTAATCCACTGCATTATTCACAGGATTTTAGTAGACTGTATTTTACTAACTTTTATTAGACTTACATATTAAAATAGTTCTATGTATATGTAATGGTGTGTTAATTCTTGATTGTTAGCTTAGGAGAGACATTTGATGCTGCAGGTGAAGTCTTTTAATTTTGAGAGCCTTACACAGAGTATCAATTCCTGTAATTCTACAGAAACATTTGAAATAAAATATAAAATAAAGTATCTTTTCTGCAAATACTTACCAAGATGTGAATAATAACTGAAAAAAATCACACAGAAAGAGAAAAAACATCTTTCCATAACACATATTTATATGACAGATTATGTTATTGTCTTGCTGAGCTGTAGTTGTCAGCAACAGTTCTGCTCTTGACAAAAATGCTTATGGTGATATTCCTAGTGGATTATTTACCATGATGATTCATTTTCACTTTTTTTTCCCCTCCTTTTTTTGTTTCTGACAAACTGAAAATTTATGAGAAATATGCTGAAGGACAAGTACAATCTAGGAGTTACAACACAGAACTGCAAATGCTGAAATATCTGTTTCCTTTTTTGTGATGATATTCAGATGGTTTCTCCTAATCCAGTCTGTGTGTTGATACCTTATGTACAAACATAGGATAATAATTATAATTTTCATGGACTGCTGTCAAACTGTAATTAGCTCATAGAGTTACGCATTTTTGGAAAGAAGAAGCTGCTGGGATATGAAACTTGGTTTAATGATGTGTGTTGATTCTTATAAATTATAGTTCAGCACTTTACAGTTTAGTAAACCAGATGACTTTAAAAAACCCTGACAACAAAAAAACACTCACCAAAACCTCAAATAACTTGAAACATCAAACTTGAGGTCTAACTTCATTCTGTACGTTTCTCTTTAAAACACTTGCATAGTTGGAACTTGATACTTCCTAGGTATGATCTTTTAAATTGTAAAAGTCACAATTATAACTTGATTTTCTCTTTGTAATGGATATACAAAACTGTGTGCTAGAAAATGTTCTAAACAAAGAACTTACTGAAGTTCTAAAGGCTTCTAAACAAAGATGTTACTTAGACTTCTTTGACTTTTAGAATGAATGTTCCATGGTGATATTTGACCAACTGTCCACTCCCTCATATCTTAGAGGGAGAACTAATTTTGTTATTTGAGTTCATAGAGGTCTTACAGACTAATTCCTTTAAAAGATTAGAGTAATTAAATTTTGAATTTCATCGCCATCTTCAAAGATATATAGCCATCTTCAAAGACTCACAGACTCAGTTATTCTGTCGCTAATTTATCTACAGATACCCAGCCAATGCCTTGACTTTGCTCTGAGGTGATCCAGGTATCATCACATTTATTTAGTTACTGTATGCTTACATATTTCACACAAATTCAAGTCGGTTCATTTTCATTGGTGTCCATGACATTTCTGAGAAGCTATTAATGATGTGCTCCTAAATTCAGATGGTAACTTTATAAGAGATCAGTATTATATTTGAAGAAAGTTTTACATTCCTCATCAAAGAAAGCACTACACTTGGATATATCTATATAAGCCATATGCCACGGAATTCAATGACCTCATAAGTATTTTCCAATGTCAGTGATTATGGGATTCCATAAAAGGGAAAATTCTGGAGTGCCTAATTGATGAAAGCTCTTTTGCTGATATGTATGAGGCATGTTCAAGCAATAAAAGCAGCTACTGAGCTTCTTTTTGCTGTGTTCCCCATCAAAAAATTCGAGTGCCACAACACAGAACAGCTTTGCTCATGACCATTTCTGTAACCTTTTCTAAGGAACAAAACTTTCCCCTGCTTTTTATTTGTATTTATATCCCTTTGTTTCAGTATAACTACTTGAGTGTGCATTATTACTACCATGCGCTCAATTTATGTCTGAAGAGTCCAGAAACAATGGTTCCACAAATCAAGCTTAAGCAGGCTCCATCTCTGGCTGCTGTTCTACTCCGATACATTCCAAGTGATTAACACCACCTGTGGCACTCCTAATTCACAGCAGCAGACAATTATATCCCTTGGATACCCATTACGGGTAATTATTCCCCTGACAGACTATTAGATATGGGCTGTGAACATTTCAGCTGTAAAGTTTTTTGCAATTTCATTTTAATTCTGATATTACCATTGAGAGGCATATTTGGGGAACAAATCCGTGTTACATTAAAGGTATGCTTGCAACAAGCAAAAGATTCATTTTTATTGCTGGAGTTGTAGTCAGATTTTTTATTTAAATATGTGATTAAAGGAGATTTTACATGTTTGCCATTACAAGATTATTTCATTCTTTTAGTACAGAGGCAATAGCAGATCCTGCTGATAGAGTGACACAAGAGACAGTTAGAAACTAATTGTTTTGTTTTAAAGACTGTTTACACTTCTTACATATCTTTTTTCTTTCTTTTCTTCTGAATATGTAAGTTTGATCCCTTTTGAGTATGTAAGGGGATTCTTGATGTGAAAAAAAAGGTCAAAATTCATAAAATTTTCCTGGTGCTGTAGCTTTAATTTTTAAGGTACTTTTTTTTTTAATGTAATAACAGGCTTACACTTAATCAATATCACAATCATGATCTCTTTGATTTCCTATCACATAAAATATGGTCTTATGTTGAAAATAAACATACTCTGAATCTGACTTGAGAATTTAGTTTCAGACAGAACGAAGTGTACTGAAATCAATGGAAATAGTATAATAAATTTAAATTTGAATTAATGAAAAAATGGTTCTCCTTTGTAGATTAATTTTCAAGATGTCCATTTATAAGACCATTAGTATTTGGTTAAAAAAGAGAAGTGGAAAAAAGAAGAAACCAATTTGCATGTTTATTATATTATAAATGGAACAAAATATTGTTTTCAATGTAATAGAACAAAAAGAAAAAAAAAATATGAAAGAGAGGTTATGTTCACATAATTCAGAAGTAACAGAACAAACCCAGTCCTTGTTACTGTGGACTTAATGGCATGACAAGTAGCATCTGACTCTGTTGCACATCCAGTCTGACTTTGTCACCATTTGTTGCATGCCAGTGGATCTCTGAGAGACACAGAAGTGACAGAAGTAAATGGGATTTATACAGAGTCTGTGTGCACTATAGGTTTGCACTGTGTACCAAATAGTGTGAAAATTTGAATCAAAGCTATGACATCTTACAGCCAACTGTGTGGGCATGAATAGCTCTCTCGGAGTTCTTCCTGACATGATAGTCTTCAGTCAGCAGAAGCACAGCATAGCTTCCCTAAAGTCTAACTGGTACCATGCCATAAATTCAGAGTTAGAAACAGCATTACTTTGAACCTCTGTAATTATTTCTCAGTTCCTCCTGGCAAAACTTAATTCCTTATCCCCCTTTGACAGGTAAACTAGGTGACGGAAAATATTTATGAAGTTATCTGCCATGGCTGAGGACTACCCTAAGGTAACTCTCAGGTCAGATGAATTTTTTTATGTAACAAATCAACACCAAATTTCATGGGGCAGATTGCCCCCAGGAATTCACAGTCACTATACAAGTCTGAAAATAAATGTGCTCTAAAGACAGAGCATAAAACATGTTTAGATGTTTGATGTAGATGGTTCAGTACAGTTCTTTATAGAAATATAAGCATATTTCCAGGAAATCAGTAAGAGAGTTATATCTAAGTATCTTTCTTGAACTGAGCTCTTGTCTGTATTTACTGAAATGAATATGATAACTAACAAACACTGCGGTATCTAAGCCAGAAATCAAACATATTTAAGAGAAGTAGTAATTAAGGAAGTTTGCTGCTACTAAAACCAGTAGTTAGCAAGACTGTGGAAGAGCTTTTGAAATTATGAACAAACACATGCATACTCAATATACCTAGCAAATGTGAATGATTTCAGTTGAAAACTTGTTTATTTTGATCTTGTCCAGTGAGAACACACCAATTCAAGTGAGCAACTAAAACCAGCTAAACAGCTCAAATACTGAAGTTCCTGCAGTTCCTGAAAATCTAGGATTATTTTACTATACATGACCAGGCATAAAAATCAAGATTGATATTACTTCAAGAAGCACATATCACATACCTAAGTTCTATGAATAAAATTCCCTGAAAATGCCTGCACCCTTTTGAGTGGAAGTTGCTTGTAATAATTTGATTTTATAAGCCAGATTACACACTTTAAATGTGAAGGACTTTGTTGAGTTTGTGGTAGGGACAAAGTAAACCCCTTTTTCTTTGGCCAGATGTAAAACTTCAATATGGCTCATAGAAGTCAGTCAGACTCAGAGCAAGGGTTTGGACACTAGTACTCACCCTACAGACTGCTTTTGCATTTCTCACTTCATCCATCACAGGTGAATTGCTAAATCCTGGCAGTTTATAAGAGCACATCAGGTGTGGAAAGTATTTGCAGAATACTTAATGGCCACATGCTAAAGATTTTAAAGTTCAATAGCACCATCAGAACAGTCTGCTGAAGAGTCCTCTAAGAGTAATCTGGAAATTAACATTAAACACCAAGGACACTTTCCTATACATGTATATCAAAGGTCGTAGAAAAGGCTCAATATTTACTGCTAACACACTAACAGGCAGTCCAGGGCTTCACTGGTGTTGCTAAGTGTGAAAACTTATCTCTTATATCTAGCTGAAAAAAAATGCTGAATCTATTTTTCCCCTCTACTTAAAAAAAAAAAAAAAAATCCAAAAACATCTTGATCTGTTAATGAAAGACTGTTGCTGGAAAACCACATTGACCTTTCTTGTAATTAACTATACATTGCTTTCTTTTTTATGGTGTAATTAATTTGTGTTGATAGCATTTTTTTATTTTCCCTAGAAATTTGTGTATTTAAGCGATAAAAAAAAAAACAACTTGTGGAGCATGTGTTAAATGTCTTCAGAGCTGTTAGAAGCAGTGCAGGCTCCTTTTCACACTCCTTATTCTATTACTGACAAAAGGTCTTTTAGGCTTCAGCCCCATTCCGACTGCGTTCATAAGAGAAAGAAACAATGCCATCTGTCAGTCATTTTCTCCATAGGTTGAAATCACTCTCTGTTATGAGCAGAATATCTGAAAATAGACCTGCAGAGAGCATTTCTTTAATGTCAGTAACTAAGAAGGCACTATCTAGTAAGTTGGAACTGATGTTATTGTCATTTTATTTGCATTCAGCCCACTGGGTCCACCAAAGCAAGTTCTACTACTGCACCAGTAAAGAACTGAAGAGATACTTGCATAGTTCAAAACTTTCAAACAACACTTAGCTTTACTAACACTAAAAAATTTTTTTCACAGCTCTATTTTAGGAATGTAATGGTAAAATGAAATTTCTAACATTGACAAATTTAGAAAACAAAGAACAGTTATTACATTTACCGTAAAAGAAACTTGTAATTTTAAACATTTCTCTTTTCAAGAAAGGTAGTTGGCTTAAAGCACAGTTTTTACTTTTGACTACTAACTTCCTCATACAAAATGATATTTCAGTACTTTCAGAATTCATGTTTCTATTTATGACATATCCCTTTTCAATTTGCCAATTTATTAAACTATGAAATTGTACTTGAACATGAATTGTGATACATATATATAAAATGAAATAACATTTACTGTAATTCTATCTTGAGAAAAATGTCTATTTCACATTAAACTTCAGAAGATTCTACTGAAAAGCCCACTTTCAGATGACAAAACCTAACTTTTTAATAAATTTCAAGCTTATAAAACATTCATAACAGTTCCAATGAAGTCAAAATTTAGTAGTGATCTGAATCCATCTTACATATCCTTTTCCCTCCTTTCTATTACCTGAAATGTTTAATAAACTCTGGGGGAAAAAAGCATCCCAGAGCATTGCTGTGATAATACACTTTATAATACATAAGGAAAACTATTAAAATAACATCTGTTTTTGCAAACTTCAGTGATCTCCACAACGGTGCTACATATTGCCCTTCGTTGTGTCCTGTAAAATAAAAGAAGTGGAATCTGACCACCAGAAGATAGAAGCTGGGAAATCCTGCAAAGGCATCTCATCTATCATCCAGAAGTTTCAGTATTGGACATTTTGAATTTCAATAATCTTTATGTCTATTGAATGCCTTTGGGGATCTGGATCTAAATATTTCACAATTTTCAATAGAAGACTGGATTAAATAACAGGGAAAAATTTCTGTATAGTATTTATTAGTTCTTAACAACCTAGCAGATCTGACAGAATCTTCTGCCCTATATTTATTTTCTCTTGCTTGATTTCATCCTAGCTTATTTTAGTACAAAAAGCTCTTATTCCTGCTTAGTATTCAGGTACTTAGATCCTGGTTTGAATGTAATAGAATTTTCTGTATATAAATTAAAGAGTAAATTAAAGAAATTTCTCTATAGACCTTGTGGTTGACACCAAAACAGATGAGCAAGCTTTAAAAATTGTTCCAAAGAGAAGAGAGTCTAAAAGTGAAATGGACTTTGATGACATTGTCAGAGTGAGAGGGGTCTGAATAAAAGGCATTATAGCACACATCTGAAATATGCTCCGTAATATTGTTGGAAGATTTCTGTCCTTAGAACCATTGCTGTGTTAATGTATAAAACTCTGCACGAACTAATTATGTTTAAAGCAGTAATGTAGAGATTACAGGTACAGAAGTCATAGACTGAGAAGGAGTTAGTCAAAGTTGCAGACTGGGAAGTCTATAGCTTGCTAGGAGCTTGCATTGGCAGCATCTACGCGAGCCTGTAGAGTCAGATGAATCCTAGAGATCAGCATCTGCTCCTACTACTCTACACAGGTTCAAATGGTGCTGCACTGAGACAACTTAGAACCATCAAAACACGCTATATATGACCTAGAGGAATGATAAAAGGATGTAGAGCAAATATCATGAGGTCACAGAATAATAGTATGGCTTGGGTTGTGAGGGATCTTAGAGATTCTCTCATTCCAACCCCCCTTCTAAGGGCAGGGACACCTGTCATTAGACTGGGCTGCTCAGAGCTCCATCCAGCCCTTCTGGGCAGGGCTGCTCTCAGTATGCTCATCCCTCAGCCTGTGTTGATATAGCAGATTGCTGTGATCCAGGTGCAGCACCTTGCACTCAATCTTGTTAAACCTCATGAGATTCCCATGGGCCCACTTCTCAAGCTAGTCCTGGTTGCTTTGGATGAAAAACAAGAACCTCCTTCAATTTGGAATTGAACCAGAGACTTAGGGATTCCTGCAGGCCATACTTCTACCATCTGCTCTACCAGCTGAGCTTTCGAAGGGAGACATGGATGGATGATTACATACCTCTCCTATGTACCTTGGCAGAAATACTCTGTAACATGATTTTTCAATCCTGGTCCAACCAATCAGAAATGGTCCTTTAAATTAGTTCTTTCCACAAAGTGTCTTTTACTCTCTGCATGGTTCCTGTCACGGTATGTTAATCCTAAGAGTTACAGAAGGCTTCTACTTTCAAATAAATATGTCCATACAATTTCTTTTTGTTTTGTAAAAAATTTAATGAAGCAGAGTTGCCTACATAAATCTTAGTAAACTGACTTTCTGTATGTCTGCTTGTGTATGAGTGTGTGCGAATGTGTACTTTTGGTTGTTAAAGAAGGGCAGTGTTTAAAACTTAGTATTATTATGTCAACTAATTCAATAGTTGATATAATAGTCAAAGAACTTCATGTTCTTTTTAAGTTTATCTTCAAATGCACATTTCTGAATTTCCAATTTCATCTCTGTTTATTGAACCATTTTTTATGACCATATATTTAGCTCAGTAAGAGCCAAGCCCATACTTGGACACACAGTTAAAGTTCAAATATAAAACCATAATACCAGAACACCTTAATCAACAGTAATATAATAAAAAACCCATATGTTCTTAAAGCAGATTTCAACTCAGAAAATCAATTTTAAAATGAAAGACTTTGTATAAAAAGGTGCTTTCATGTAGGAAAAATAAATTCCTTGTTTCATTCTGTTGACTCTTTACTGTGTACCTACAGTATCTAGCATCCATTCCCCAAGACTTACCTGTTTCTTGTAAAGAAGGCTCACTTTTTGCATCTTGTATTATTGATTTATATATTTTTTCAGGTAAAAAAAAAAAAGTGATGTGTTTATAAGTTATGAAATACTAGCAGTAAAAGCCATCTTGGATCCACTATCTGCAATGTACAGGCATGCAAGAGTCTTTCATAAATTACTGATAATACCCTAATTCCTTGGCAGGGGCTATGGGGGAGGGTCTCCTGGAGCACAGTGAAACATACTCCTGGAGCATACTAAAATCTGCATTTTGAGACTATTGCCCATCAAGCAAATATTCCTGCTAAGTGACATGATGACTTTTTTTTCTGTGTAAGTTCACTTTTAAGCTACCATATCTCTGTTAGTGATTGATGTTAGAATCATATTATTGAAGCATTTTGGCAAAACTGATTTTCTGGCTTTGATTGTTGGAAGGATATCTTTCTTTTTGTCAGGAAATTCTTTCCACTAATAGAATTTTTAAAACCTTGATTCTTTAACTTAGGAGGTGATAAAGAGTGTGGTTGCAATTTGAATAACATTATTTAAGTTCCCTGCTCCAAATTTTCATGCAGCGTCTTGGGATTTAGCTTGAACTTTCAGAGATGCTTTGTTGCCTTGCTCCTGTAGTTGTGAGGTTGTATTTTTCTATTTAATGAAGTGTTGCAGAGAGGCAAATAAACTAAATATTATTAGGCTTCTTTACAGTTTTCCCCCTAATATAGTAACAGCTCCCTAAAATGCATGCAATGCTTCATACAAAGGATGTTATTAAGTGGCAGTCTGAATAAAAGGAATGTAATATAACCAAACCATGAAATCCTACAGAAGAAAATTTGAGAGCACCAGGACAAAGAAACTTTGTTTCATTCGTCCTCAGTGATACAAGAAACTGCAATGACTGGTCAGCTAAATTTGGAGTCATTATGATGGAAATTTCAGAGAACTTAGAAGTTCATGCTATGCACCCTTACTCCCAAGAGGAATAATTTTAGCAATTTTCCTATATTCGTAGAGAATCCTTTTATTAATGGAAAGATATATTTTGCCTGTTTTATTTCTGATACTGTCGTTTTTTAACCCCAGCCATTAATTCAAATCCCACACAGGCACTTAATCACTTCCCCAACAGTGGGATTGAGGTGAGAATCAGAAGTCTACAAGCTAGAAAACCCATGGGTTGAGATAAAGACAGTTTAATAAGAAAAGCAAAAGTCACACACACAAACAAAGCAAAACAAGGAAGTGATTCACTGTTTCCCAAGGGCAGGCAGGTGTTCAGCCATCTCCAGAAGAGCAGGCCCCCATTGTGCATAACACTGACTCGGGAAGACAAACACCATCACTCCAAAAGCCACCCTCTTTCTCCTTCTTCCTTTCCCACTTCTTATACTAAGCATGATGTCATATGGTCTGCAATATCCCTTTGGTCAGTTTGGGTCACCTGGCCCAGCTGTGTCTCCTCTCAATCTCTTATGCACCCTGATCTTCCTCAGTGTGATAGTATAAAAAGCAAAGGTATTAACAGGAAATTACCTAGGAAGCCACTGAAAAAAGACAGGCTTTGGAGAAATGTAAAGAGCGGGAAAGAAATTTGGGAATAAGAATAGGAATAGGAATAGGAATAGGAATAGGAATAGGAATAGGAGACGAATGAAGGAAGTAGATGGGAAAGCTGCTTTCTCCATCCAAGCACAAAAGGATATACACAGCACAGAATAATGTGTTTCTTAAAAAAAATCATAATCAATATTAATGATAATAGAGCACAGTCATCTCAAAACTGTTATTTTGCTTTAACATAAAATACTGGCCCTTAAAATCTTCACAGAGCATTATTAAACCTGTGTAACTTGCCACTTGTTCATGACAATAAACCTTAGGAATTCAGCAAGCACTGGAAAGAAAATCCATATGGTCAGAGACAAATATCTTGTTTCCAACTTAGAAAATACTTATTCCACAATTGGAAGTTGGGAGATGATTTGGAGAAATAAGTCCATGTACTGTACCTATCTTCAAAGTCCTGTTTTCTTTCTCAAGTATCTTTTACCAGACACAGCTAGAAATGGGATACTGTGACAGCTAGGTTTAGTCTTGTATTATTTGGATAATATTTCTACTTTCCTGTTCCAGACAGAAACTGGAAATGACTTCTTTAGTATCCAAAGGAAAATATTATATGCTTTTATTATTATTTTTATATTTAATAATCTGTGCTACAGTCAAGATGTTTCTGTCTAGGAAACAGATCTCTGATAAAGATAATAATTTGAGATTTTATAAGAAAGAGTAGCCTTACATTATTGAAAGGCCTTGTGAATGAAAATGCATTTTCTGAAGAAACAAAAGCAAATTTATACTACAGAAGTAGCAAACAATTATAAGGTGCTAGCAAATAAAGCTATATGATCTCTGTTTCTTAAGTGTTGCTAGGTCAGATTATCTGAAATTTGCTTTGTGAAAAAATGAAGTAAAAGAATGGATCAGTAACTTTTTTTTTTTTACAAAACTGGTGTCCCTAAGAGCCTCTTTGATAACAATTATGCAATAAAAGGATGCTATTTTTATATGAGTGTATGAACATGGGCTTGCAGATTTAATGACAGCTGACTATATATCTATGATCCTGTGATGCCCTCATGCTGCCATTGCTGTCATTGCTGGCACTGCTTTGTTACAATTCCCCAGAATTACCATAATAATAATTCATGCTTAGTATTCCTAGATATATTTGTTCAGTGTGCAACTTAAATGACTTTATATCCAGGCTTTTTATATCGATGGTGTTTTGAAAGGGCTTAGAGAGTCTCTTAATGGACTTTATGATCATGTCATACTGAGCAAATCCTAGACAAATATTATTTTGGATGTATCTTTTATATTTATTAAGAAGAGATTATTTTCCATATAAAGATTGATGCTTATCTCAGTCTGACAGATTTCTTTGTTTCAGAGTTCTCTGGAGATAGAGGATGGTTCTAGTAATGTCTGAATAAACTTACTGAAGATGTAATATTTCATTTATATTTTTCAGAGAGGAATTTTTCTGAGCTGAATACAATCCATTGCAAACCACTTTACCACAAGTGTAATAACATGAGCACTCTCTTCTCAGCAGCCTTTTTGAGAACAGAGATATTTAAATGTTGGATCATGAAACTTCTCCTATGGCATTAGTAGTTACTTTTTATTTCTCCTGTATTCCTTCTTTGTTACAGTAAGAGGCAATATCCTCACAGGAGGATGTTCCATAGAGAAATTCCTAGTCAACATGGAAGAAAAATATTCTTTCGTCCAAACTCACATAACAAAAAAACCCCAGTGACTTTTTGGTAACAGAGGTTCTCATAATACTATCCTGCTACAGTTATTTGACTTTGGCATTGCATAGTTAATCTATTATGGATTGTATGCATGCTGGGAGCCCTTTTATCTAAGATATTTGCAGCTTGTCTTTATTCAGTATGAGTTTGCTGACTAGTGCAAAGGATCTGATTGGAGCAATCTCGAGAACAGTTTGCAGCAGATGGATTTGGAATAAGACAACTTTACCTCAATAGCACAGGTCAAAAGGAGCTCAAACAACTGAGGAGTCATATTTCCTGAATATGTAAAATGCTAAAACAAGACTTCTTCAGTGCTTTTATCAAAAATATGTATCTGCTATATATTTTAAGAAGGGGCTCAGGAAGATCTTTAGGCTTAGGTAGCATCCAAACAATCTTGACAAAATCTCAGTCTCACAGCAAGGAGGCTGGAGAAACATGGGAGGCTGGGAGGAGACATAGCCAGGACGATTGCCCCAGCTGACCAAAGGGATATATCCTGGGCCATGTGACAACATGCTCAATATAAAAAGCTGAGGAAAGAAGGAAGGGAGGATATTTGGAGTGATGTCATTTGTCTTCCCAAATCACCATTATGTGTGATGGAGCCCTGGATTACTGGCAATGGAAGAACACCTGCCTGCCTATGGGAAGGAGTGAATCAATTACTTCTTTTCTTCTGTGAAGGGTTTTTGCTTTACCTATTAAACAGTTTTTATCTCAATCCATGAATTTTCTCACTTTTACTCTTCTGATTCTCTCTCTGATCTAAATGGTGGAGGAGTGATCGAGCAGCTGTGTGGTGTTTAATTGACAGCTAGGGTTGAAATCATAACACAGATTTAATCTTCTACAAGTTTGTTAACTTGCAGTTCCTCTGAAATTTCAAGCAGAAATACAACATTCAAAAGTGAGAAGTTCTTCAGTTATTTAGACTAACTCATCTTCTTGACTTTTTTCAGTCATTGTTGCTGACAGTATTTCCATCTGAGCTAGTAGTTTTCATCCTTTATTGTAGTCATTAAAGGAAAAATTACTTTCAGAGCCAACCTCGTCAAATCAAATGGCTACAAAAGGAGATGAAAGGATGCATTCAGTTGACCACATACATGTGTTCAGAGTTTATTGAAACATCCTATAATGCCATTACATTTTAAGAGATATTACTTTGAAAGTCTGAGACAAAATCTGTGTCCAGGTCTTGGACTCATGAGTACAAAAAAGATTTAATAATAATTGTTAATACATTAAAAAAATAAATAAAAACATTCATTAAAAAAAGAGTGACACCTTCTTGTCTTCTCCCTTTTACAGAATTCATATTACAGCTTTCATAGTGCAAATTAACACTTGGAATCAGGAAGAAAATTAGCCTATTTAGGAAGGACAAGACCAATCAATTTACACTGCATTTTATGTGACTGTGCTCTCTAGACATATCTATCAGATAAACTCCAAATTTAAATGAGAAATTGTGTGGTTTATGAATGCATGAGGGTTTTAAACATCAGTTCATTTGTCAGGCTTCAATAGTTTTTGCCAATAAATTTAGTCAACTGTGTGATTTTATCAGTAGAAAAATAGGTGAACAGTTTCCCACCATTCTGGAGTATAGATTTTAAAAATTTGGTGAACATCAGCGATACCTGAATGTTGAACATTTCCTTAAAAAAACCCAAAAAAAACCTAAAGTAATACAAAATATTAAGTTCTTTCTTTCAGGATGTCGTCAAAGCAGTCCTTCATAGCGCTCTTTAGAGTTGGACTTTATCTCTGATTTCCCTTTATATTTGAGAGTTTTCTGCATGCTACTGAATGGAAACTTATCTTCAAATAATTGACCTTTCACATCAAAATGTTGATATCTGATTACATACAGCTTGATTTTACTGCAAAATGTAAAGCAGGTAGCAGTCAGCTTACAATTTCTCTTCTTGTACAAAGAAGAGCCTGAATTAAGTCTTCTTGGATTCATTTCATATTCGTTTTATGATTAAATTTGTCCAATGTTGGAATTAGAAGGAAATTGCAAAAGAGAAGTATCCAGGTAATATCTTTAAGATCCTCCTAGGAACCTGAATAACTTCTGATCAAATGTATTGCTTTTGCATGGCAAGATTTTGTTAATGGGGAGGCTACAGGACTGGCTTCTGTGAGAAACTTCCCCCAGGTCCAATAGTGCCAATGCCAACCAATTTCCACACAGACATGCTGCTGGTCAAGGACAAGCCCATCAGTGATTGTGGTAGCACCTCCAGGACAACATATTTAAGACGGATTAAAAAAACATTACGTCAAAAAAACTGCAGTAAAAACAGCACTCAGGACAGAGGAGTGAGAATATGTGAGAGAAAATTCTGCAGACACCAAGATCAGTAAAGAAGAAGTGGAAGAGGCTTCAGGCACTGGACCAGAGTCTGCCCTGTAGCCCATGATGAAGACCATAACGAAGCAGATTGACTCCCTGCTAGCCATGCAGGTCCACATTAGAGCAAATAGCCACCTGTAGCCTAAGAAGGATCCCATGCCACAGCAGGTGGCTATGCACTGAAAAATGCTGTGACCCTGTGGGGAGCCTGAGCTGGAGCAGCCTCCTGGCAGGACCTGTGATCCTATAGAGAGGAGCCCACACAGGAACATGTTTTCTGCCAAGAACTGTGGCCCCACAAGGGGCCCCATACTATAGGAGGCTGTTCCTGAAGGGCTGCACCCTATGGAAATGCCCACAATAGAGCAGTTCAGGAAGATCTGCAGCCCAGGAGAAGGACTCACATTGGAGAAGTTCATAAAGGAATGTATCCCATGTGTAGAACTGACACTGGAACAGGGGAGAAGGTGAGGAGGAAAGAACAGCAGAGATAGCAATTAACTGATCATAACTCCCCTTCTCTGTACCTCCTTGTTGATTGGGAGAAATTTGGAATGAAGTCCAGCCCAGGAAGAAGGGAGGGCTGGGGAAGGGTTTTAGGATATGGTTTTATTGCTCATTACCCTACTGTGATTTGATTGACAATAAATGAAACTGGTTTTTCCCCAAGCTGAATCTCTTTTACCTGGGATGTTAATCAGTGAGTGATCTCTCTTCCTGTCCTTATCTTGACTCATGAGCCTTTCATCATATTTTCTTCCCCTGTGCAGCTGAAGAATGGGAGTGACAGAGCAGCTTGGTGAAAACAAGTCAGCCAGCCAAAGTTAACCCACCACAACAAACTAAGATATGTTTAGGCAACATATTGAATGTATCCTGTTTTACTGCAGAATTTAAAGTATTTTGTTCTCTATAGAAATTATCTCCAGAAAGCCCAAAGAACATTACTCTTTCAAAAATTCAGATTGAGTACAGCTGAAAATTCTAATTCATTGATCAGATGAATGAATAATATTTTTAACATTTTTCACAAAATAGTCTCAGTATATTAAAAAATCCATTAATTTTTCAGCAGACATGAATCTGTTTTGTCTATGCTTTTAGCACATAAAGTTTAATCTACTCACAGTTCCAGTAGATGAGGAGCTGCTCAGTGGGTCATAACCACGGCCTGGAGCATGAGTTAGTGGCATTGAAGGTGAGCCAATTCGTGCTGTAAGTGTAGATTATGAAATTAGATTGGGAGGGCTACATACAAAATGGGTTCTGATTGGTTTAAACCCTGAAAAGCCATACTAAGCAAAAATACCTTATAATTTTAGAGGGTTAACCTCTTTAATTCATTTTTTTCTACTACACAGCAGGAAGTCTTCTGTACTAAGGCTGATGTTAAATGAATTCACTATTTCTCTTGCTTTTCCTGAAAAGGGCAAAATAAAAACTCAGAGCTAATAAAATGTAATGAAAACTCTAAGTATGTCTTTATAGTACATACACCATTCTCCAGATCCTACCGACTGTGATGCCATGCACACCTTTTCATGTACAAATGGAGAATTGAATGAGGCATACTGTTAAGATCTTAAGGTCAAGTTCTAGACTGATTATTAATAAGACATTGAAAACTTAATTTCAGTTCTGTTCGTTGCAATACATTACTAAGAAAACTGGTTGAATATTTATGTAATGAATAGTGAAAACCCCTGTGAACAGAATCCTGTGGGATAAAAGATAGTATAGAGATTTTGGATATACTAGCTGTTCCATAATTCATATATTTAAACATATCTTTATCTGTGCATCCCACTGCCATTCAAATGCCAAAGAGTATTATTTTTCCCCCAGATAGCATTACCATTTTTTAAATTTAATTTGATTATGGAAACCCATAAAAATATTTTTCATAGACAGACAGATTTGGACCATCTTTTTGATTTGAAAATTATAGTCAGCCATGCAATCAGCAGATAAAAGGCCTCTAGTTATCTCTTGGAAGTTCTGTGTAACCATAATCCTAGATGACATTTGACAGATTCTCTGTCAGATTTCCATGTTTTATCTTTCCCCTCTGAGGTTATTTTTAAAGTGTGGCTATGAAAACTCTGCACTGTATAGAAAGCTTATTTGTAACTGGCACGGTGCCACAACAACATATGGAGGTGCTGAACATATTGCAAAATTCCACAAACGTGAATCTTGTATTAGAAGGAATCTTATTACACATATGACTTAGCAATGCTCTTCTTTTCACTATGTAAGAGGTTAATTTAAGTCTATATAGAAATATTATAAGCTATTAATCATCAATATTATTATTGCATGAATATTAAAATTTATTACACTTGATTAGTATGTCTATTGAGATCTCCATGAATATTATATATGAAGATAGATAAATTTACCAAAATTCCATCTATTCGTTTGTGTACCAGGTAGAAATAGTCTGTCTGCCTCCCTAAACTGTGTTACTTTGAGGACATTAAAATTAATTAAATAACTTTCCGTTTAGTGTGTAAGTTTCCCAGGTGTGCATAGAAATTCTTGTTCTAAGGCGATAAACATAGATTTTCTATTTTGTAGCGCATTACATTTAAGATTTTGGGTGGATAAACTTAGGCAGCTTGTCAGAGTGGCACCAAATCAGAATATTCATCTGAACTTCATGAGACAAGCTGTTAAGCTTTGTAAAAGTCTGCTGCATAGAGGTTCCCTAGCTATCGTACACCACAGCATTCTCCACCTTGCTGCTATTGTAGAAGCCATTGCAGAGTCTGGTGTGGTGGGGAACCAAGATAGGACTCACTGACTGCACACAAATAGCAGTGTGGCAGGTGCAGGTGCCCAGGTGTTGGCAGAGGTGGGGTGAAGGGTGGCCTCTATAAGGGGAATCTCCATTCCAGGCACAGATGCTTCCAGCAGAGAGTGGACCCACCTCAGGGTAAGGCTGAGCCCAGCAGACAAGATGGCACATTGGTAAAAAGTGTTTAAGAAAGGGCAAATGCTGCAGTGAGGAGGGCTCTGCGGAGGATGTGGGCAGCTTAAAGGAGTTAGAAATGGAGGAGTGAAGTTGAGTTTGAGAAAAGGTGGGGATAAAGGTGTTTTAATCTTTTGTCTTTGTTTCTCACTCTTCAAGTCTATTTTAATTTTCAATAAATTAAATTAAATTTCCTCCATCTGTAACTGTTATTGCCTCAAGCCACAGGGTTTCTCTTATTTCTTCCTCTGTTCTTGCCCTGTGGGCAAGTAGGTTAACCCTCCACGATCAGTGGAACAGATGTCTACACTTAAACCAGTAATTTTAGTCTCCCTTCATTCTGAGAGGAGACAATGAGGCATGCACAAGTCATTGATATGTGTTTAGACTCTCCTGTGAAAAACATGAAGTTTTGTTGCACCATGGATTCATGAATAGGTCCCATATTCTTCTTGTGCATCAAAGCCCCCATATTCTACTTTTGTATCAAAGCCGTATTACATGGTTTGCTTTAAAACCATGTGGCCATGAGTGCTGTTGGGCACATAAGTCAGGAAGAGCAGCCAGACACCTCTAGGCTATCATTGGTTTCAGCTGAGCATCAAGTCCCAGAATTCAGTACCCAGTGTCAGAGCCTTGGTCTCTGTAGTAGGGGCTCAGCCGCTAGTACTCAAGCCAGCACTGATCCAGTGCTGCTTTGCAGCCTGGAATCAGACTGCCATGAGGAAAGCTTTGTGGGAAAATGTTGTGAGAAGTAAGAATCTTACTCCTCTCAGCTTCATTGAAGTTCATCCTTGCCTATGCCATGTCACAGATATGCCTGTGTCTGTCTATGTATTGTGTTGGTCCCAGTCTTGCTCTTGACCCAATGGCCTGATTTTGTGCTTTCATCTTCAGATCTGTTCCATTGCTCTGGACTTTTCTGGCCATCTGGCCTTTTGTATGATTGAGGTTGGGGTGGCCAGATTTGCTCAGTGGCTCTTGCTCAAGGTCTGTGGGACTGCATTACTTGGTGAAGGTACTGTCCTTCACACTTTGGGGCACCGTTGGCTCATCTGGTCTCAGAGAGCAGCTCACTCTTTTTACTCCGTGACCCTGGGAGCCTGTACAAAGTGTTTGATTTATATGCTGTGGTCTGTGTGAGTGTTTTGGAATACAACTTATACATAAATCCACAATATCTGTGCTCATAAATAAACAGTGTTAGAAGCAAATCCCCAGCTCAGAGGTCTGAAGGCACATCAGGCTGGAGTTTGTAGAGCTTAGTGCCTGCTCCCTCTATTGCAGATTTTTTTGGACAAAATTAAGGAGAACAGAGTCATGGAAAAAGATAGCAATTAAATTATGGAAATAATCAAGAATATAAAGATTGCTTTTGCAAGTCCTCTTATATTTAGCAGAAGAGTTTTATACGTGCCTGAGACAAAGCAGATTGAAGTGCAAATGAATGGAGGTTTCTAACACATAATACCTGTTTTCAGAACCCTTAGGAGAGGAGATCTGTGCTTAATTACGGCTGTCTGGATTACACCCTGGTGGTATAAAAATAGTAAGATTTATTTCTACTGTTGTTTGCCATTATATATGTATTGATTGTATTCAGCCAAATTAATTTCCTCTTCTCTAGTGTCATGCATGCAAATTAAATATCTTGCTTTGGCAGACACTTGGTTTGGAAGCTGAAGTTTCACTGCCATGTTATAGCAATTCTGACAGAAACAGAAATAGATTCCAGTGTGATACCAGAGTTTGTGTTTCATATTTCAAATTACATAAATAGTCAAACTCAGTAAATATCAAGCAACTCTTTTACTGTTTTACATTTCATTGCAATAAACTCAGCATTATAGAATGCTTTTAATATTGAATAAGTAGGCTTGAATTTGGGAATAACAATAAATAAATAATCAATAGTAAAATATTGTTAGAATATTGATGGAAAAAGAGAATTAAATAATCATTCAGGCACATATGTTTCATACAAGAAAAATATACATTGGGATATTCAGGTTTTTTTCCAAACCAGAAACACTGGAATTTTGTGCAGCCTTGAAAAAGTATAATCTGAGTTAGGCAGTAGCACTTTTATTATTTTGCTTTCAATTTATAGAATCATAGAATTTTTTAGGTTGGAAAGACCTCTAAGACAAACAAGTCCAACCATTAACCTAGCTCTGTCAAGTTCCCCACTAATCCACATCCCTAAGTATCACATCTTATAAATCCCTTCAGGAATGGTGACTCCACTCCTTCCCTGGGCAATCTGTTCCAATGTTTGATAACATTTTTGGTGAAGAAGTTTTCCATAATTTCATATCTCTGTCTAATAAGTGCCGTTTGTCACATTCTTTATGATATGTTCCTTCTTTTAAAAGATATTCCTTCTAGATTAATTAGAAACATTTATTCTATGAACATCAAAGACATCTAAGAATTACAGTGATCAGGGCCAACTTATTTGAGATGTAATATGTATCTCATTTGTTTATTACATTATTTTAAAGTCTAAGAGAAGCCTACATCAATCTTTAAATAAGAAATTATCTAAAAATAAGTTAATTACAAACTTATAAGTTACAATTTCCTCTTATTGCCTGTTTCTTTCTGATTGTTTTCTGATAATATCATTGTTTGACTGAAAATGCCATTTTCTCCATAACTTTGTTTAACAGTGTATCAGCTTCAACAAAAATTTTAACAATTCTTGGGGTGGAAATTCTGGTCAAAATCAGAGACAATAATATTATTTGTGTAGCAAATACTCTATCAACTTAGGTATCACAACCTGAACATTACAGAAAGATATTAAAATTGTATAGTTTATAATTTAAAACCAGATCACATCCTTAGTTCCTTCTTACCATATTCAAGCAGCACAGTCACAACATCTCTCATTATTTTTTGATGTCAGCATCCCCCTGACATTTTTTTTTTTTTTTTGCCTCCTAAAATGAAAGAAAATAGGACAGAGAGAGTAAAAATCCTGAGGTTTTCTCTGTAATTAGCAAAGGATGAGAAGATATTCTATATACAGAGCACTTAAATTAGATGCCTGCTCCAAGTAGCTCTTTGGAGGAATCAATCTTTCTGCATTGCCTATATGAGAATCAATGTAGACTAGCCTTCTAATTTAGGTACTGATATTTGGTATTTATCTGCCCTACTTTAGGTATCTAAAAGTCGTACAAGTCTTAATTAGTCACTCTGGTCTCACTTTGTAATAACCTCCAAGGACAATTCACTGCATAAGAAAGGGCAGGTGAATTAATCTCTGGGAGAGATGCAAGTATCTTTTTGCAAGCTATAGAAGGAGTTTTGGGTTATCAAACCATTATAATTCTGTTACTCATGTTAAGGTACTTATCCCACTGAGAAGCTTTAGGGCATCTATGTAGAGTTAATAAAGACTGTAGAGGAAACCCATTCTCTTCTAGGCACCCAAACATGGCTGGCAGAATAATAATCTGCTAAACATGTAATGGCACTAAAAATGGATCTCATGGTCCAGATGACCTTTAAAGGTCCTTTCCAACTGAAACTGGTCTATGACTCTATGATTCTGTGTCCAGAATCTTATCCTTACAACTGAATACTTTTCCAGATTTAGACAATTTAATTAAACTTTTCACATGTCAGTGTGTGTTTTCTACTCAGGAAGCGGAAAAATGTGCTGGTCCTTTTGAAATGTCAGTAAGAAAATAAGAAGTATTCAAGGCTGATGATAAGATTTATTGCATAAAGGATGGAAAGTATAGAAGAGTTGATAACAATCTTCTGCCCCTTATGATGTGAAGAACCCCAGGTGTTGCAGCAGTGGCTGAGCCCACCTTCATTGAACACACAGCATGTTACACAGAATTCCTGTCTGTGGTGTGGTGCGCCAGCACAAAGTTCTGTTTCTCAATACAGATTCATCAATCACTGGTAGTGTTAGATCTGAAGAATGTCTTAGACAACATATTCTAACATCCTAATCTCCTTAATGAAATTATAGCCCCTGAAGAGTTACATACAATATTTCCAGTGGACAAGAAAGTGCAGTATCCATATACATTTACAGTTAAATGCACATTGAAAACAGGGATGTTGACAATGTATTGATTATGTGTACTTTGACTAATTATACTATTATTTAGATATACCTAAATTAAACAACATTCACATGGTAATTGTGATATGTTTTCATATTCCTGAATGATCATGGGTAGTGTCTACACGTGAATTATGTGTACAAATTTCCAGCATAGGCAGTAGACTTCTGAGACTTAATTCACTTTTCTAATGAAATATGGCAAGTGCCATTTGGGTCCTAGACTATCTTCCCTGGCCTCCAGCTCGATTTTCATGGAGGCATGGATCTCCCATCTGTTTTCTCAGATAATCTAAAGCAACTTCAAATAACACTGGAGGCAATTTTTAAGCAGCACTTAGAGCTTTACAGTCTGTGCAGCACAAAAAAATGAATTCATCACAACCAGACACCGTGGCTTAGGTTTGTTTGTCTATACATCAGCACAGCCATTGGTTTTGCCCCAAGATATCTGAAAAATATTTACTTGAGTGATGCAAGTTACCTGGAGTGATGTTCTGGAGCAGCTGGAAACTTGTAAAGATAACTAGGATATCTCAAAGATCCCCCTTTTTAGGCAAATTAATCAAACATTGTATGTGTCCTTTAGAATCATCAGAATTACTCTTTAGACTTCATTAATGGATGCTCATTCACGTTATTTATATCTCTCATATTCAACTTGTTCTATTTTATATAGAAAATTCAGTATTCATAACACTAGGAATCTGAACCTGCTGAGTCCAAATTCCAAATAACTGGTCTCCAAAGCTGCTAATTTAGTATTTCAAGGTTTGAGGATGGAGATCAACATTCAAGTTTTTATTTCTTGTGGTAAAGAAAGAAAAAAAAACAAACTAGAAATTTCACTAATTTTCTCTGATCTAATTCTAATCAAAATATTTATTAATAATATTAAAACCAAAAGATTGTCAGTTATTCATATAATTTCCGGTCTGCACATCCAAAAAATTTGGAAAAATCTCTTCCAGACTATATTTTCTTCTCTGGTTTCCAAAGCAGGTTACATTCTCTGTGATAGACTTCAGAAAAGAACACCCATCAACAGCTAAGACTTCTGTGTACAATCTACAATCTTAGCATCAAAATGTCATTGGAATTAGGTTCATATAAAGGATTTGTGCCACACATCACCATTCACTGAGAGCTCTTCCTTTTAGTTGGCTCTGTCTGCAGCATGAGTGGTACACTGTGGCAGAATGACAGAGCAGAAAACTGGGCATTATACCTTCATGCATCTTCTCCCCAGCTAGACTTATCAGAACTTGATGTCATGTTTTAGTTAATTTCAAATTACAGAAGATTAGTTGAGACCTTAGACATTATTCAAAGTATCTGTCTGCTTGTTTGATTTCTTTTTCCCCAGAGCAGGCCTCTGACAAGCTTGACTGACAGGGCAGCAAAATATTCTTATTGTCATTATCTGGATTTTCTTCAGCATCAGAAGCAAAAATTAAAATAACAAGATTTTTTTTTTTAAGTGAAGGCCATGACGAGCATCCCTATAGGCTGGAACACTGTGGCCAGGAATACAGGTCAGAGGACTACAGAGAGAGAAGGTAAAAGGCAGCATTAACTCTGTATGACTGAGTATCTTAAGTAGAAAAGTAAGGTTGTTGTTCCTTCCTATATTTTGATTTTAATAATTCTTTAATTTTTTGTAACACATAACATAGTAATGTAAAATTCTAAGACATTCCTCGTAGCAAAGGCTAGTAGCTAACCTCCTGTTTTTATGGTATAAAAGAACATCTAAGTCACTATAACACAGCATTATGCTCCTTCTCACTTGCTTTCCTTATAGAAGAGCAAGACAATTTTCTCTTATAGTACACTGGAAATTTACAAAAATGCCAACATGATTTTTTGCTAAAATTATTTTACAGACTATTAATTGATATTTATTATATTTTATGTGGGAAAATTATCATAATTCACACTGGAAATGTGATTTTATTTATATGTAGTGTACTGAGATAATTTCCTAAATTTCAGAGCATTTATTTGCAAATAAAGGTAAATGCCATTTAATTTCATATGAAAACTTGTAGTCAAAGCCAGGTCTTAGAAACCACCTACACTTTTATTGTGCTATTTACATCTGTTAATAAAATATTTTTGTAGTGCTTTCTAATTTGCATCTTAATAAATGAACTAGGGCTAGACAGTATCATATTTAAAATCATATGTTTTGAGAGGAATTCATTGCAGAAGAAAACCTATTAGATGTAAATAAAAAACAGGATTTAGGGGAACCAAATTTGCAGTTATTCAGAGCTGTCTATTTATCTCCAAAAACACCTCAAAGATTATATAGAATGAAATTTTAGGTCTATAGAGATGCACACACACATATCTTCTGCACATATACTACAGTCCATCAATTTTAGCACTGCTTCTTTGCTGGCAAACATCTGTCCAGACACTATGGACCTATGTAAGACAAACTGCTTATGTGCTGAGATTGTCAAGTATTCAGCTGGTCATTATCTTTCAGCCATATAAAACACCACCAGTAATTAACTTGTAGCAACATAACATGCTTACCATCATGGTTTTGTTTTCTTAAGATAGTTGAAACTGTCTTTTCAGTATGATTTTGCATTTTTTTATTTATTTAAATTTGTTACTCTCAGTCTACCTATATCTTCTTTTTGTTAAGTTTAAAATTGTCTCCCTTTTCCTTTCTGAAAAACTAAGCGTGCTGGCTGTGGTAGACGTATTGATATTTGGCACCTAAGGCACATTGCTAAAAAGCAGATCCACTTGATTATTCACCTGTGTCAAATCTTCCTTTTCCATTTTTGGCTATTCAGAACTGGCAGCTGCAGGAGCATGATTCTAAACTGATTTTGCCTTTCCAACATACGTGGCAGTGTAACCACTTTCCTTCTACTCATCTAATGGGATATCTTTTGGAACTGTACAAATTCTTAAAGAATTGGGATGAACTTATGCTATTATCTGTCCATTTTATTTTAGATCTTAACAAAGAAAGAGTTTACTGACCAGTTACCTTATATGTGAAAGTTACTCGCAGTCAGGCTGTGCATGAAGTGTCATCATAAATGACAGAGGAAAAGGTTCAGTGTCAAAGTACTTTTGAAAGGAAACAATGTGAAATAAGACCAAATTGTGTCTCCTCACATACAAATTGCTTGCATTTGCAGTGCTGCTTATTTTCTGTGAAATGTATACTATACATGTACTTTATTTCTTTTTGTTTCATACTCAATCTCTGATAAATATCAAGATAAGTATAATCATTTTAGAATGGTTTTCTCCTCTTACAAGTACTGAAAACCCAGATTCTATTACAGTACACATATTCTTGATGACGTCAAATATAGATGGATAAAGAAAAAAATCAAATCAGTAAGAGTTAAAAAATGAGACTTCAGTAACAAATTTCAGTAAAAAAAATTAATTCAACATTGTGACTTCTGATATCAGATGTGATGGTATTGATATTGAACATTTTGAAAATGAGATATGATCATTCAACATATATCTTAGTGGTGAGGGAAGTAATGCTCAACCTTATGATGAAAAATGATATGATAACAATATGTTCCAATAAGGAAGAATCTTCAGAATACTTATTTTATTTTCAATCTTTCTGGAAAGTTTTTATTCTGCCATTGGTAGTAAAGAAATCAGTAAACTAAACATTTTGTAAATACTTTGCATAAAATTAAGGAGAAAGTTTTCATAAGATCTCAATAAAGTAATCATTACAAATAGGATTGCGGTGAAGAAATAATTCTGTGTTTTGCTGAGTGATATCTGCTGTTGAGCCTTACGGCAGATTTAAACCATGGGAGAGCTCAACATAAGTGAGAGCATGCCATTTAGAAGCACTGCCTGCATGTTATCCCTGGGGAAGGCTTTGTTTGGCTCTAGTGGTGTAAGGAAATACTGAGAAATGCAGGTTACAAATTGAGCAATCTCCAGCTGTTTTATGTACATTTGTGTCTGAGACTATTACAACTCTTCCATTTATGTATGATAAAGCTGTGTCTGCTGTCATTCTGCTGAAGTCGTTAAATATTCTCAGCATTGTGCAGTGATACTGCTAATTGAGAAAAACACCATTAAATGCGTTTTATTTTCATTTCAGTAGATCACAGTGACAATTACAGTGGAGCCAGAGTTCGTGCCTCTGGCACATAATCACTATTTCTCCAACTTCCAAGCTTGCTGTCATTTGATATGCTCAATTCTGCATCATCATGATCTTAGACATTGCCCATAGGAACTAAAATTATGAGAAAACTCTAGACTCTCCTTCTTATCACCATGAATCTTGACAGTGAGATGGCTGCAATTTGAAAATTTCATAAGGCATGTTTAAAGCACCACAAACAACATTCAGCTCTTAATCTGTTCTAAATACAGATACTGTCATACAGTGACAAGAACTGTCTAAAAGTACTGGCTTTGTCAAGAGTTATGGGATGGAGAAAAATATTTAAAATTACTCCTCTGAAAAAAAATACAAGCACACTTAATTCACAGATGAGGAACTTCCCCTCCTAAAAACAGTAAAATAAAATAAAGAAGGTTAAAGATTTTTCCTTCCTCTTACATGGCAAAACCTGGGAATATAGCGTGTATTTCTCAGCTCCTATCCTTGTGTCATAGTCACTCTTATTTACTGATGTGGGATACTGTGCACACAGTCTGGGGATTCAAAATATCTGCTGTAGCCTTTCAGCAATACTACTATCTAATAGCTTAGATATCTAAAGGAAAAACTTGCTAAAATCTCGCCTTTTACATTCAGTTATTTAGTGGCAAGACAGCTATCGGACATGAAATATAAAATACAAGGTTGAATCAAAACATTTTCATTTAATTAGAGAGAAAACTCCAAATGACACAATAAAACTTTAATATTTTACTTTCATTTACAAAAATAGACATTTTAGTAGACCTTTTTTAATGAAATGTTTTTTTCCACTTTTACATAGACCCAATCTCAAATATTTTTTACAATTTTCATCTTATTGTTAGAGCACTCTAGATTGCTCAGATTTTAAAAATAGTCTTAAACGGAAATACTTTTTTCATAAAACTAAAGATACATTCTCAAAAATATATTTTTTTTTAATTTAAAAAAAAGATTTGTTCTGATTAGAAGCAACACTTCTTCCACGTTTATTGTACCAAATGTCAAAATATTGCGTATCAAATATTAGCCAATATGCAACTATTAGTCAAAATATTCAACTACGAAAGAATGCAATGGTAGTAGATTAAAATCATCCAAGTTGAAGATAGCATTTGTAATAATCAAATAAATTAAAACTATAGGTACTGTGTAATATGAGAAAATACAATTGCTTAGAAAATACCACTGGACATTTTATTTCCTGTATTTGCCAAGGGTTTGGTGGTGTCAGGGTGGGAGTGGGTTTGCAAGGGCAACATCTGTGAGGAGAGGCCAGGTCTGCCCTGTGCTGGGCTCAGCCTGTTCCAGTCAGCCCCAACAGATCCACTGCAGGACATGGCTGAGTCCCACAGTCAAGGTGCTGGCACCTTAGTGGAAATGTATTCAAGAAAAAGCAAAATGCTGCCTGGTAAAGCAAGGAAAAAGAGAGTGAGAAACAAGCCTGCAGACACCGAGGTCAGTGAAGAATGAGGGGAAGGAGGTGCTCCAGGTACCTGGGCACGGACTCCCCTGCAGCTCCTGGAACACAGCCACAGTGGGGTTGGTATTTTCATGCAGCCTGTGGAGAGGACCACACCAAAGCCTGTGCAGGGCTCCATGTAGGAGCAGGTGGATGTTCCTGAGGGAAGCGCAATACCAACTGCTTCCTGGTAATGAATTTTCCCTGCTGAGGTTTTATTTGCACTGAGATACCTTTGTGTTGTGTTTCAGCAACTTAGCACTGGTGGCCAATTAGGATATATTTATGTGGTTACTTGCATATCAGTAAATCCATCACAGCAGACAATGGGTCCTGAACAATAATACTTTAGACAGATAACCTACATAGAGTAACATAACAGTGTATCTGCTCTGCACACCATCTCCGTGCCTTGACAGTTGTGACACATCACTGCCACACATCTTTTTCACTGAGTGATAATTTTGACATCTATGTTACAAAAGACGTTCAGCAAAAGGAAAAAAGAAAAAAAAAAAGAAAGCAAAGAATTTTTAGTCAGAGAAAGCTACCAGAACAACAGGCAAGGTTTTAACTGCTGCCTGTGAAACCAAGCAAGACCAAACAATATGTTAGGCTGTAGTGAAATGTGACAGTCTGGCATTGCACTGTGAGAAATGCAAGTTTCTAATGTTCAGCAAACTTGCTCCTGCTACTCCATCTCTTTCAATATTTTGTACTACACTACCAAGATTTCTGCATGAAAAAGTTGTTGCATTGAGAGCCTTAATTTAAATTAATAAAACTAGCTGTCATAAAAATAACCAACCAGAGGAACAGAAAAAAACCCTCCACAAACAACAGAAAGATATTCTCATACTTTAGTACTAAGTTAAAAACAAATGTTTCCAGTAGATCACCAAAGAGCACTTTCCCATAAGGCATATTCTTATTATCCATTTTTTCACTACATCTATAAATTTGCATAGTTTTAAATTAAAGATTGCCAGGAATAAGGACACAGATTATGGAGCAGTTGCTTTTCTTTCAGTTTTCTTGCAGTCCTTAAATGGAACTTTGTTATCATAAAAAACAGAAAGAAATATTTGGGTGGGATGTGGAAATTTTGGATGACTAAAATGATGGTTTAGAAGAGAAGCTGTTACATAAACACAAATGATTGTGCTGCTATTACTGGACCAGTAATAAAGACAGTACCAGTAGGAAAGGAAACCTGAAGCCAAGGTATGGAACCTTGAATATCATATCATTAGATTCATGTGAGACATTTTTAGGTTCTTGGTGAGCTCACAGTTCATAAAAATAATACTGTGCAGTGAAGTAGGTGATACAGAAGAAAAAAATCACAGACTCAAATGTTAAATTTTTAGTAATTATAAAATTTCTTTAAATGAACAGATCTGCAAATTAGTTTTCTAGCATGTAAAAGCTTCGATCTTTAAAGAGAACATATTTTCATTGTATTCCTCTAGAAAATACATAAAATTTTAGTGCACTATTTAAGTAACTTTTTTTCTCTTGCTTCCCAAGCATCTTAAAGTATTTCCAGCATGAAATTAGATCATGTGATGTCTGCTAACAAATTCTCATTTTTATATGCTGTGATTAAAAATAATTAGAGATTAATAATACATATACTTGGTAATTCTTTCTATAAACAGCTTAAACTTTATTTGTCTCAGTCTTCCTGTGTGCAAAATGGCAGCATAGGTTTAGGCCCTGAAAGTTGAAAGGAAAGAAAGCTGTCACAGGAGAGCATGTAGGGGTTGGTGGGTTGTGGTGTAATTTGTCCTTTTATTGGTGGTGGTTCAGGGGGAAAAGGGGTTTGTTTTTTATTTGTTTTGTTTTGTTTTGTTTTTGTTGTTGTTGTTTTGGTTTTGGTTGTGGTTTTTTTTTTCCCAGTTAAAATAATCTTTATGATATTTTTGTAAAGACTAAAGGATTAAAGTCTAGTAACATAAATTTTGTCCAATGGCATGCACATAAAATTCCTGATAGCTGAGCTACCAGAGAGAGTCATTGTTCTTGATTGTTTTCTCATCAGTACCTCACTTGCCTAAAAAAATTTCCTTGTCATCTATTGAGTTTTAACAGTGGAATGTTAGCAAGCAAAAATCTTGAGTCTGTTCTCTCTGGGCTCAATTAACTCTATCAAGTTAACAGAGCAAGGAACTCTACACTTACACTTTACACTGACAGGACTGTCTGAAATGGACTGTGCTCTAAGGTCACAAGTTATCTCCTGTTCAATTCTTGTTCTACAAAGAAGTCTTTTCAACTTTTCATACAGCTGCTTATGCATTGCTGTCGTGTGTTCACTTTGTGATAGGGACCAGAAATCAAATGAAGAGAAGCCAGGTCTCTCATATTCTTCTTTATCTGGTTCTTGCACACATGCTAGCAGGCTATGATTAAAAGAGACTCTCCAGGTTCCCTCCCATAATAACATTCACAGTTGGATGAAGTACTAGCAGTAGACTTACATATGTGGTTGAATTTATGCATAAAATTATCCTATTACTTTTTTTTATTTGATGCTGTATTATGAGAAACTGCAAACCTTTCTCAACTAATGTTGTTCATATCATTCAGTTTTATAAAATCCGTCACTTCCCTCCTCAAATATATTCTCTTCAAGCCAAAAAATTATTAAAAATTTCCTCATATGAAAGTTGTTTCATAATGTTGAATGATCATCCTTTTTGCGCTAGCCCATATCCTATAGGGTCTAAAATTTAGAATGACAGGGGTGGTTTTTTTCCTTTTGATCTCAGTTTCTCTCTTACTAATTAGCTGGTCCTCAAGTATTTTTCTGTGAAGAAAACAAAAGACACAGTATTTTCATTTCTATTGGTGTGACTGCTGTTTGAAAGAACAGAGGACAAATAATTGTCAGCAAAAGAGAATTCTGAAGCCGCAAAAATTTCAAAATGATTTTATGTATTGTCAGAAAAGTAGATCATCCAACATCAAAAATCTTGAAAATAACTGATTAAAGATCAGTCTTCTCCTTAAAGTGATTATAGTGATTTTCTTTTAAAAATATTATATTTGATAATGAAATACTTTTTGTTCTTAATTACAGACCTATGAATACAGAAATAAATCATTATCAGGTACTATTGATATATTTGTTATGTATTGATAACAAATGATATCAGAGTTCTAATTTATGGAAAAATGTATTTGGAAAGGAAATGCATGTTGATCCAGATATTCAGTGACCTGTACAAGACCCATGGGAGTTTTACCTTTGGTTTTTGCAGGGACAGGATTTTCCCCACAGGCTTTTATTAATATAAATAGTTATTTATATTAATAAATATAAATAGTTCTGCCTGAGGGCATGGAATTATTTTATACACACATATTTCTGTAGATTGGTTCTATTCCTTAGATCACTTTATACTGAGTGATTATTAGTTTGCTATAATGTTTCTCCTATCACATGTACTGAATTAGATGCACTTGTTTCATAGAAGGCAATGACATAAAATTAAAGTGATAAGAAATTGATTACAATTATTAATAATGTGGCACAGTAGCTGGTAATAGAGTATTAATACAGATACAAGACATTTCAGGGCTAGATATTTGAGCCAATATTTTTCAGTGAACAACCTAAATTCTTTGTGCTTTTGGTGATTATCTAGAAAAGGGCAGAAGGACTATTAGAAGTGATAAAGTACAGCTCTCTAGAATTCTAAGTCTCTTGAGGATTTTTGAACTTGAAAGCATTAAACAAAACCTGAATCAGGCATCTGTACAAAACAAAAAGCTCTCATAAAAGTGACAGTTGCTGGCATATTTCCATGTGTGCTTCATGTAGTAAAAGAAGGATCAACATTAACTTAAATACTCACTAGATGAAATAAACTCATGAATTAAAGAGAATCATCAATTTCAGTGTGTTTTAACATGTTTTTGGAAGTCTTTGATTTATTTTATAAATATTTGGTGTTCTCTATACTCTTTGATGAGAACACTAGAACACTGGAGTTTGATTCAGGAGACTTGATTTCTATCTTTAGCTCAACTGCTCCAGGACTGACCTTGAACAACTCATCTCATACATCTTAAGATTCATTTTATGCTTTTAACTCTCTCTTCTCTTAGTCTTTTTAGATAATAAGCAATTGTTTCAGGGCAGAAACTGTACCTTATTGAAAGCAAAATATCTGGAGTTAGATGTATTCAGACTATTTAGAATGTGTAGACTATTATACACCTAAGTATACAATTGTATTGCTTTCTCTAAATTTATTTCTTTACATGATATTTAGTGCTTTAGAATCACAAATTTTCTTTTGTGAGATAAAGACTTTTCATTAAAAAATTGAAATGGCTAAAATTATTTATCCATAAGAAAGCTACCAAATCTGTCTCTCATTTAATATTTAGGTGTGTTTCATATTTTCAGTATCAATTCAAAATGGAAACGTGTCAAAATTTGGTTAATCTCCTCTCAAATACAACATGGGTGAGTTATCACTCTTTGTTCTTCAGATGACACTGTGACACAAATATCACACTGCAAATCCTAGGAAACTGAGACAATTGTGAACTAAGAAGAAACCTATCAGAAAATGTTTGGCATGTTCTATGATGCACAGTTGAAAGTCCTTGAGAGGTATTTAGTCAGAAAGATCTCAAACACCTAAATAAAACACACAGGGAAAAATTCTGTTGCAACAGTGTGATTTTTATAGATTGACCAACCACTCAAAAACCAAGAAGTAGATGGGATTTCATAACAGCTCCAAGTAGATAGGGTAGGATGAAGTGCTTAAGCTTCTTATTCAAGAATTGTAGACTTGTGTCTGAAAGCATGGCCCATAAATAACTGTGGTAACAAATAATAGCAAATAACATCTTTGGTTACACTAACTCAGGAAAAAAAAATTTACAAGGGCCATCAATCTTCATGCTTTAGGGCACAAGCTGATCACCAGCTGACATCCACAAGCAATCTCTCTCATGGTGTTTTATTACACAGTAAAGTAGATTACGAGCTCTTGTGACTTTGGAGAAGGAACAAACATTGAGCACAGGCACTGATAAAGTACAGGACTACAAAGACCATTGCTCCAACTCAAGATTACAATATTTGTAAAAAAATGTTGCAACTTGCTTGAAAATTGAAGATTGATCAAATGTTAGTGAGACTAATTAACTAATCACTCTGTGAGAAAAACATTTTTTTAAATGGAAATTCAAGGCAAATAAAAAAAATATTTAGCAACACTTGAATTTAAATCATACAGGAGACATTCAGGTGACTAGGATAATATCAAGTAATTAAACAGATCATTAAAAGATGTCTTTCCTTTGATAATAATCCTAGAAAAGTAATAGCATTTTTCCTTGAGAAGAGTTTAAGTTATACATGTTCTCTCATTCAAATAAGAAACTTCAATTCACATGAAAAAATAGAGAATGGGTGAGTTTTCTTCATGTGGTAGAAATTGGAACTTTTTATCCTATCCACCACATCATCTGGGGAAAAGTAAGAAAAAAAAAGAAAGGTTATATATTGTTTTTTTTCTTGGTTTTATGTTATTGGTTTTTTTAGACTTGCTTTTATAGCTTAAAAATTCTTATCACTTCAATGTATTTTTACATGGGTAAAGAACAATGTACTTCCAGAGGTCAAGCTTTATTGCTACTGATGGAAAGAGATAGGGGTTCCTAAAAGTTTGAGTAGAAAAAGGTAAAGACCTGAAAAATGTTAGGTTTCTTTTCGCAATGGTATTTTGAACATGATTCCTATTGTGATTTTAACAGAAGTCAAAATTATGAGTTTATTTTGAGAAGGACAAAAAGCAGTGTAATAGATCAGAAGTTAGGGATTACAAGAGATGCATGTGAAGTCTCTGGCATCATCCTAATAGGCAATTGATGAAGCAAAAATAAATATAAGCATGTCATGTGGTTAGAACAGCATACAAAAAAAAGACTCAGCAAAATGGTTAAAATAGAAGATTAAGTACTATATAAAATACACATTATGAATCTTTGCAGGTGCCTAATGCCTTAAAATACCTAAAGAGGGATTACAAGAAATTTGGAGGGGGGATTTTTACAGGGGCATGTATTGATAGGACATGGGGTAATGGCTTTAAATGAAAAGAGGTTAGATACAACAAGAAAATTTTTATTGTGAGGGTGGTGAAACACCGGCAGAGGTTCCCCAGAGAACTTGTAGCTATCCCATCCCTGTAAGTATGCAAGGCCAGCCTGGAACTAGATGTTCGTTAAGGTCTCTTCCAACTCAAAGTATTCTATGATTCCATGAATTTAATTGTGAATAATTTGGATTTAAAGCCCTTTAATCTATTAGGTATCTCTGCTAGATGACATAGATGAAATTTGTAGTGTAACTCTCCTGTGGTTAGTTTGATTTATATTGATGTAAGATTCACATAATTAAGAACTGGATGAGACTTTTTTTATATACAGATAAGAAGAGCATGGGCAAACTTTTCTTACAACAAAGTAGGGCAGCCTAGGAAATTTTCCAAAAGTCTGGCATTCTAACCAAAACCTTGAATGTCATAAAAGAGAAGCTGTAAATTATTTTAGAAGATAACTGATTAGTGGCATCAAGCACTCTTAAAACCCTAGACTTAGATTTCTTTTTTCATCTCTAAAAAATAGATCAGATAAAGTAGATGACCAGCTTATTTTAGCTACATATATTTCTCTCTCCATTCAATTCAACACTCATGGGTCCAGAGGAAGAGAATAAACAGAAAAACTTAATTATATGCCCCAGTGAGAATGAAATAACTACATAACACTGAGAAGGATTCTCTGTTCTTCTTTTTTATTTTTATTTTTTAACATTAGGATAAAGAACATTGTGACTATTGGGAAAATACTTCAAAAAGAAAACTTTTTGCTATTGTTATAAACTAGTAAACTACAGATGCTTATGAATGCATCTGGGCACTGGGGCCAGGTGGCAACAAGCAGTGAGGATCAATCATAGCAAGTAAGTCTTCAGAGCTGGGTGTCTTTATGCAGAATTCCTCTTGGAATGGTTCCTAGAAAATTCTACTGCCTAAGGAGTGTCCAGACTCCTGTGTGAGACTGCTAGTTGGCGCATTCCAAAATCACCCTGGGGCGTTTTCTAGCACTTTGCTAGCATAAAATATTGTGTTCTGATGCTTGGGAATGTCCCCAAACACAGTTTGATTTATATATAGACACAGCTTCTAGGAAGAAATTCTCCCATAAATGTCTTCTATATTAGGAGCTTCATCTTCACATTCTCCTTTGCTCATTGGATTCCATCCCAATTTTTGGCCCCATTAGCTTTGAAGTCTTGTTGCTGCACAGTAAGACAGAGTTGGTGGGAAGAATGAAAGAGAACTTCCTGTAAACTGTTTTGTGCCTTGTTACTTAACTTCCAGTGAGTGAGGCACTGGAACAGCTTGTCCAGGAAAGTTGTGGATGCCCCTTGCCTGGAGGTTTTCATGGCCAGGTTGGATGGACCTCTGAGCAACTTGGTCTAGTTGATGATATTCCTGCCTAAGGAACTGCATGATCTTCAAGGTCCCCTTCCCACTAAAACCATTCTGTGAACCTTCTTTTCTTGGCAAGACAGAGTTCCCTCAGAATAAAGTAGATCTAAACTACACTTTCCTCATCCAGGATGAATACAATAAACAGAAGTTTATGGAAGAGGAAGTTCCTTTTGCTTTGCAGCCATCATTACTGGAAAATCAGGCATTCTGAGTCTCTAAGTGCAAAGAAGGGATACACCACATGCCTCTGAATCACCCACCTGTTGATAAAGTTTTTTATTTAATGTTATCTCTTGGGTAGCTACTGGCCATTTCCTAGCTGCTCACATTTATCACCTGAGGTCGAAAGAAAAAGGATTTATCTCATTTAGCTGGTTTGAAAAATCATGTGGAGACCTATGCTTCTCTCCTTTGGGTGTAGCCAGTGTTATTTATTTAGAATGTTTGGATCCTCTAGATGTTACATAAAGGATAAGTCAAGTGTTTAAAGCACAGATACTGAAGCTTATCTTCTACTTTATCTCTTGGAAACAGAGAGAAGTCCACTGAGAAAGGAAACACATTTTATCGTATATGATGCACAGTAAAGGTTCATCCTGCTTCAGAAATGTCACAGTATTTTTCTTCTGCCCTGAAAAAGAGAAGCACTTTTAGGTACTTTATCTCTTTTACAAAAACTAATTTTCAAGCAGATGAACCAGTTGAATAGGCAACATCCTCTGAAGCCTTTAGTTCTTTATCTTTGCATGAAACATATTGGTATATGTAATATAATACTAATTCCAATACTGATTTTTACTAATTAGAATGTTATTGTTAGCTTCCAAGAAATTAAGGAGGAACAGGAGAGCTTTTCTTAAATGTACAGTGGTAGAAGTAGTGCTTCTTTTCCAGAACCTAACTGTCACCAAGCCAATTTTTATTAAAAAGATCTGTAGGAGGTGTTACTAGCCTCTAAAGCATGTGCGTTAACAGCTTTGTAAAAAAAAAAAAAAAAAGTGTAGCCATTATATAATGCACGAAGCTAGAAGAAAATCATCATCCACAAATAACCAAGAAATAACCTTTTCTAACAAGTAACTCTAAAGGGTGCCATTTACTATTAAAAGCAGCAAAATACAGAATAGAAGTCAAACAAAATATATTCCCAAGAGAGAAATATTTCATGCTTCAGAATGCAGCAATTGAAGCTTAAGAGATTTAAAGCATTTCAAAACAGATTTATGTTCATGCTTAGAAGCAAAAGCTTTCAGAATGGCAATGATTACTGATGCAAATGATTTTCATACTGACTACTGCAGCCTGAGACATGCAATTCTGGTAGGTGGGATATCTTTCTAATCTACTCTGGAAAAACACTGGCAGAACACAGTGCAAAAGTCATACAGTTGGGCTTTTTTAATGCAAAAAATGGTCCAATATTTAAATTCTTCCTTAAGTTATTACTATTCAAAATTTTATTTAAATGCAAAAGACTAGGACCATGGCTAAATCAAATCCTGTGGACATTGCTGAGATCCAAATATTTCAAATATTTAAATGAGTGGTTTGCTTTAGCAGTGGACTAGAAATTGAATCTTCATATAGTAGTAAAATTAATTACACTGTTCAAAACAGATCTACTTAAAAAACCTCTTCCATTTCTGTATGTAGTCTCAATAACATGGCTTGGTCATACTTATACTTTAGTACACATGCAGAAATAACAATAGCTTTTTGTATCTGCTAATAAATATAGCTGTAAAACACTTGCTTTTCAGTTCTTTATGCTGCCATACCCAGACACTCTCACGCAGCCGTTTCTACTGTTGTCTGGTTGCCTTTGACGAGGAAGCGCTCAGAATAAAAAAATAGGCCTTTATAGACAATTAAAATTTACAGATATTTAAAAAGGTGAGGTTTCATACATAGAACAACTGGTTTAACTATATATGCTTCTCAATGGGCATATAGGTGAACGTCTTATATACATACGCATGTATAAAGCTTTAGAAACACAGTAAAAATAGGCATAAAAACAGGTATAAAGTGGATGAAACATTATGTAATAGGAACCAACTGAATAAGTAATTAAAGTTTAATTAGGAAGAGACACTAATTAAACGAAAGCGGAAGGCAGACTCAGGTTCCTCTGCTTTACAAGGCTCTAGAGAAAGCCCTGAAATTTCTGTAGTGGTGAGTGAATGCTTCAAGAGGAGGAGGTCCTCCTTTTGCACCAAAAGTCTGGGTGATGTGTGGGTAAGTGGGTACATTCTCAAGGGTTATAGGACCCTTGTAGGAAGCCCACAAGGAAACCCTGGTGTAGATCCCATCATGTGTAAGGAATAGTCTTGTCCCTTGAGCCAGATTTGGAGGCCCCTGCATCCAACCCAACAGAAAGATCATGCAGTATAACTGGGGCAGACTTTTGTTTGCATGGCAACACACAAGTAACACTTAAAAAAATGGAAAACCAGAACAAAATGCCAGCTTCACAAAAAGTGTGTATGGTGACAATAATGAAAAGACCCAAATGGAATCCCAAAAAATACTGCATAACCAGAAGAAGTAGTCAAGGGGCTCATGAACCATGACCTGGATTTTGAGGAATGTGTGACAAAGAGAAGATAGGTAGTACTGTAGGGACTTCATTTCCTCATGGTTGAGGGGAATTTTAGAGCTGCCTGAAGGATCATAGAGGGGTGCTATGTCATTTCAGACTCTCCCATCTATGGTAAAAGCAACAAGAGCCAGGCTTTGGGACACAGACTGCAGTTCCATTCTTTTGAAGACCACAGCTACTGTAGAAATCATAAGCAGAAAAGGAAAAGCAATGAGTATGTAGCAGAGCTGAAAGACCATGATTATTGACTGGTAGAGATGAGCAGCTGGCAGTATGCCAGTACTAAAAGGGCTACTTGTATATCAGTAGCACCTACACTACTTTCCTGTAGTAGCTGAGCAGTGGAACTCTGTTTGGAGTTTGGTTGGCATGTTCTTATAGGACTTTTTTATAGGACTTCAAAAAGAAAATATTTAACCAAATTAACAGGACTATGTAATAGTAGTTCATGGAATCATAGGATCATAGAATGACTTGAATTGGAAGGGATCTTAAAGATCATCTAGTTCCAATGCCCTGAAGTAGTTTTGGATTCTTTTCCTTAAGGCAGGAAAGTGATGAACATGTGATATGACAAGAGACTGTAAGGTCATGACTACGAGTGTTGTTTTCCCAGATAAATAAATGCGAAACATCAAATAAAGAAGCCAGCTTCAAAACAAAAGGAGACAACTCTTTATGAAATCTTTATACCTGTAAAACTCCTTGGCACAGGTAATTAAGTATTTTAAAAGCACTGAGACTCAGTAGAGCATTACAAAACATTAAAGAAGATAAATGCTTAAAAAATCCTTTAATGATGAAGTCATGTCTTTCAACTTAGAAAATATCAAACTGACATAGTCATGTAGGCTGAGATGATATGTTGGAAAACAGACACGGCATTACTACAAAAAAATTTGGTAAAATATGACTCCTTAACACCACTGTAGTATTAAGAAGCAGGCATTCTTTGGCTGGATGCACGAGGGGTTATCTCCTCCAAAAAATCATGCATGCTAAATACAGAAAAAGCTCCTGTTTATATACTGTATTTTACATACATATTTATTGATTTTCCTGTAATAAACATACATATGATACTAATTTCCCCAAAATCATGAACACACATTCCCTCTCCTTCACGTATGCATTCTGCTGTCCTGGGGGTCTCTTTGGCAGTCCCTAGTGGTCAGCAACCCCTAAAGTCACACTTAACCACCAGGTGAACTGGCAAAAAGTTTGCATAACTGGGCTGGTTACTCTCAAGTTCTTCTTGGTCAATGAGTTTAATTTCAAGCTGGTGCTAAGGTGCCACAAAACCAATCAAACAAACAAACAAAAACCCCCCAGAAAAAACCCCCGCCCTAACTTTAATTAGGCAGTAAAGATAACTTTATTTTCATCTGCAAAGCTTATTATGAAAGAACTCAAGTTAATGAAATGTTATCAGCCCTTTACCCTGCCCTTCCTTCCAACCAGGCAATTTAGCAACCTCTGTACAACTTTCTTAGACTGAAATTTTTCTCTCTACTCCCTCTGAACCTGTCATACAACTCCATGATCCTCTTGCCAATGTCTTAGTCTCGACATAACTGTAGATTCCTGGGGATATCGCATAATCCTATGCTATATCTAATATTTTGCAGTCTCCTGGAAAAACCAACGGTTCTCGTAGGAAGTTTAATACGTGCTGCTTAACAAAAATGTTCCATGTGATTCAATCACTTCTATTGTTCACAAAATTTGGAAAAAAATCATCTGTGTTTTACAGCTCCAAATGATGAAAGCAGTTGAAGTGCAAAATAATAATTAAAGCAAACATTTTAGTGTGGGGTTTTTTTTTCCTGAACATTTAAATTTTCTACACAATAATACTGTTGAATGATCAAACTTCCTAAAAGTTTTTTTGTCACCAGTCCTTACTCAGAAAATCTTAAATGAAAATTAGTACTTGGAAAATGAAAGAAGGGAAGAAACTCTACAAAGCAAATTATCAGTAGAATTAAACACCATTGCCTTTTAATAGAATTTAGAAGATTTCAATTAATTTTTGCTATCATAAACTAGATATATTGAAAGTCTGGAGTTTTCTAATAATACCCAAATGAAAAGGAATAAAACAAAACAATGCAAAACAAGTCTTTTTCTTCCTATCCGTATAACATGCAAAAGGGAAAATTCTTTCATGACATGATAGAATATGATACTGATAAGGCATTAAAATAACAGAAAGCTGTTATAGCTGTTTTGTAAAATGGTTTAAACTTCAAAGACTTTAGTAAAAGTGGGAAGATCTACATTTCATAGGTCTCCTAGATTTTGCAGCAAGGAAAAGAAAGCATCAGCACTTGCACAGTAATGATGAGGCTGGTAAGGCAATACTGTGATTTCAGAGACACTTTGAATAGATCTTTCTTGAGTGAAATGTTTTTGTAATTTAAAGAACAGATACATCCAAAAAAGGTTATTATCAGGTGTTCAGATCATGTTTAAAAGAGCTGTAACTGATTCACATTAAATGATCATGGCTTCAAAAGACATACTGAAAATACAGGGTCAGTTCCTTACAAACGAGGCAAAATTTGTTATTTTAAAGTAAAATAAACGTAGAAAAGGAAATAGAGTCCCTGTATTCAGTAAATTGAAGACTGTCTGTATTAGATAGCTAGTTCAAGAGGAAAGGAGGTAGGTAGAATCCAAATAATGTGTTAAGTTGAGCCATAAATAAAGTTAAATTATATTTTTAGAATCAAATTAAGTCAAAGGATAAAAAGGAAGCAGGGAAAATAGATTTTATTATTCTGGTACAGAACTGAGGCAATTATGCTTTGTCCCAGCTTCCACTTTTGTAGGAGAAAGACAGAAGAATTACTTTCTGGTAATTGTCCTTCAACAAAAATGATTCACCATTCAACTGCCTTCTTATGATGGTCTTCATCCACTATGCAAGGCCTCTTAGATGCCAAAATGCAACTTAAACTCCTTTTGAGGAACCTCAGAAGCTCCCAAAAGGGTAAATTCCCCGGTTCAGATTGCTGATGAAGTCCATAAAAATATTCTGAGTACTAAGTGGAAGACAGAAAATGAACTCCAGAACTGTACAGACCTCATGTATCCATAACATTTCACTGTTAGGTCATCTTCTGAATGCGTTCTAGTTTCCTCAAAGCTTTTGCAAAAAATGATAGAGAAGGATATCCCAGAGCTAGCTGTGCCAGGTGATTTCATGAGGAGAGATAATTTTCAGCCCTTCTCTACTTTGAAAGCATAGACACAGAGAAGGAAGTAATTTCCATGCTATGAAAATATGGATTTTCCTGGTACCCTTCCTTAGAATACCCAGCCCCCCACAGCCTTTCCATCCATATCTTTGGTTTTTTGAATTAGTCTGGTTGTTAGCAACATCTTTGTTTTGTAAGACAGGCATTATTTTGGTANGGCGTTTTCTCTCCCCCCGCTTCACTCTCTCTGTCTCTCTGGGCCTAACTTTAAAGCTATAGAACTTAATATTTGGCATAAGCAAGACAGACGATTGGGGATACAAGGATCATAGAGTCAACCCAGGACATACAACTATTCAGTACAACCTTGAGTTGTATTTCTTTTTCATTAGTAATTTAATTTGCAAACAGAAGCTTAAGAAGCTATAGGAAATAAGACGTGAATGTGGCTGTTTTCAAAGTTCTTCTGAGGTAAGTTTACTTTGCATTACATCTCTACTTCATTACATGAAGGAATTTTTACCTTCATCTTCTATTTTTTCCCTGTGTTTGTGACAGTAGCGTTCGATACTAGTAGTTGTTGCAAAAGATATTTGCAGCTCAGTCTGAGTGAAAAAGGCCAAAGCATGATGTGCCCTCTTTAATATGGCTACAGTTTTATGTAACAGGTATTCTGATGCTACTTTTGCTACAGCAGTTACTTTTGTATGCTGTGCTAATTTTATGTTATACCTAAGCTGTTTGGGTTCTGGCTGAATAGAGAAAGTCCCAATTACAGAAGCATTGATAGTGGTGCCATTTGGACAGGAAAACTCAGCTACATACATATACACACAGTTCAGCTCTCACAGTGAAATGTGGTATCACCTTCAGGCCTAAACTCTCAGGAAAGTGTTATTTACCCTCTCATGCATTTCACCCTATAAGCATTCATTGGTTGTTCTTCCTACCTAGAAGATAGCAGGTGAACGCAAAGGTTTCTATTGTGGCGGGACTTCTGCCCCCCTTCCTCTCTACCACAGAGAGCTGGTGCATAAAGAGATAACCCAGGGGCTGACAGGCCCAACAGGAGTCATCTCTGGTGCCAAAGGAGCTCAAGCCCAGCTAAGAATCCACATCTTAGTCTGGAGAGCTGATGTGGGTAGAGATAAAAGAAATATTTCTGACTTCAGACACCGTTTTACACTATCAAAGATACACGAGCTATCACTGAGGCAGAAGCCTTTTACACCCTGAAAGTATTCGAAACTTCTCCCCATAGTGTGGACACAGGTTTCGTGGTTACTTCTCTGGAGACTGAGGGAAAGGATCTCAATGTATGCCCCACCAGCAATTGGATGGTAAGATACATTGAATCCTAAGCTTATACTATTTCTTCACTAGCTATAACTGAAAAAGGCACCTCATCGTGCACTGTATGTTAATGTACTAGTAGTCTTTCTTTTTGTTTTATTCCTGTGTAGTATTGGTTTACTTTAAGTCTTATGTCTGTTAGTTTTCTTGTCTATTAATAAATAATTCCTTCCATAATAGAGTCAATCATTATTAAAAGAATTTACGAACAAGAGTGGGTTTTGAGGTGCTGGCCCCCTCAATAAAGTTACTGCCTGCTGCCAAGGCCTGGGCAAAAGGCGTGGACTAATCTAAAACTCCCACATCAATTAGTGACATCTATGGAGGGCATAAATCAAAGAGTTGCAAAATAATATCCACCTTTTTTATTCCTGAAGAAGAAGCAGATCCATGTCTCATTTTTACTTACTTATTTTCCAGATATCATTCTAAGGAAATATGGGAATTCACTTCCTAACTTTTCTCAGTTTCTTACATTAACATTCTTTCTCTTTCACATTCAGTCTCTCTTTTTTGGCAACTTTTAGTGTGTGTCAAGATACTACAGAAACAGATTATACAGTATTTGAGACTACAAAACAATCATTTATTGGCTACTATACACAGCATATTGCTAAGATTAACAGGCCTCTACAGTGATCAATAATATCTTCATCATGCAGTTGCATAAGGAAAAGTCAGCTTTTGTTGCATTTTGTAGTGGGATGACCCTCAAAATTGCTGAGTTGGTGTCTTCTAATTGATCTCCTGTGCTGGGAAAGGAGGGCTGGAAAGGATCTTGATGTCAATATTTTTACCCTTGAGTCTCTTTTGAGCTGCTAACTCTCACCATTTTACCAGGTGCCCTTTTGTCTGTGGTTTTACTTTTCTTATTTTTTATGGTTTTAAAGCAGAGACTTTTTCACAACTTAGCAGTAATTTTCTCAGTAAAATTGATCCGAGGTAACACAGCTGCTTTGAATGAAACCAGGCCTTGAATTACAGAGAGCTGAATTGGGTTGAGTATGGGGCTACTTCAAAATGAACTGAGTTGGCTTTTCAGATTAATGACAGCACTGAGTCTCCAAACTACTGCAATGATTAATTTGCCCAAAGATGAGAGTCTAATTTTCTGTGAGATGTCCTGGCATATCCACCTGATTTCTTGAAAATCGTCAACAAATATAATATAGAAAAAGATATATTACTTGGCTTTTTCCTAATTAATTATTTAGAGTATTGTAGTGCAATCTTTTTCCTCTTTACGTGTAGATATGTGACATTAATGTTAAGTGTTTCCGAAAGAGTTGATTCAATCTCCTTGATTGGTTTAGGTCTGCTTACTCAAATATTGCAGCAGCCATTACATTCTGAAGTAATTCTAACTTTTCCCAAATTCTGCCAAAAGTTTTATTTGAATGTTATAAAAATTGCTGTCAATTTGCTTATGCTGTGAGTGAAAATTTTCTTTACTGGAAGTATGAAACACGGTTGCAGCTTCTGCAGACAGAGTAGAAAACTACTGAATCTGAAGGGTAACACTCACTGAAACAAACACTTTCAATTTGAAAAAAAAGCACCTGTCCCTGTTACTTTTCATGTCAAGTACATGAGCTGCAAAAACCTATCTTTTGTTTGCTCAGTCATGGAAAAGGAAGTGACAACTGCAGCATTTTACAGCTCATAACAGTGTCAGAAGCAAAGTCAGTAAAGAAGAAAATAGAGAGGGGGAAAAAAACCCTCACAATGTGTGCTTCATTGAAGAGAAATAAGAAATAACAAGAAAACATCTCTGCAGTGACAGCAAATACATGAAAATACCAACAGAAGAAAATATAAATATGTAAAGCTAAAACAGAAGATGATTCATAAAAGAACATGGTTACACTGGGTGACATATGTACTCAGAAAAACATGCAGACACCCAGAAAAATGAATGCTTCTGGGAGCTAGGGAAAAGTTTAGGAAAATTAAAGTTAGTGGAAGTTCAGATTAAGAGCTAGAAAGAGATGGGGGAAGGGTTATATATTAAAATACTTCAGTCTTTCACTGAGTGAAAAAATATAAACAGCATTCACATATACTTCATTATTCTGGATGTCAGTTCCTCTGACTATGGATTGTCTAGGTTTAAATAACATTTCCTGTATTTTATTAAAATTTTAATCTTAAAGAAATTTCTTTTATTTCTGTGCTTTTGCAGAAATTATTGTGCCCAAAACAAAAGGAACCAATCCAGGTCCTCAGGATCAATAGAGGCATTTCTATTCACTTTAACAGGATTTGAACCCCTCATAAATTAAAATCTCTGCACTGGTACATAGGTTCATAGATGATAAAATAATTATTAAAAAAAGCAGCCATTTAAAAAATAGTTATTTGAAAGAAGATTTCTGATATTGAAACAATATCAACAATTCAGTCTCTGACCCTTTTCACCCCCAAAAAATCTTTTGCCCCATATGACCTTTGCTGCTATTTTATACAAATAGTTTCAATCTGTATTAGATTTCAGAATTGGTTTTGGAAAAGTGGTTCATTTAATATGTTATGCTTATCAGTGACAACCTTTATAGGCCTGGAATCTCTAGCGTCTGGATAAAGTATAAGGATTTGAAGCTGATCTGAAACTGTATAAAATGTAGTGATTAAAGATATTGGGTAATAGGTAACATGAAGAAATGTGTTTCTGAATATTAAGTCAGTAAAGATACAAAATTATTTTTAAAAATGTCCTTGACATCTTATCTTTCAGGAAGACAGTGCTTTGGAATATCTGCTCTGCTGCAGAATAGCATGTATTTTCAGGTTTATCGAAAGAAGGGAAACATCAGGGAACCTGGTTACTGATTATTAATAAATATAATGAGAATTATTTAATTTTATTTGCTGAGAATTTTAATAATCAGATCTATGTAAAAGCAAAATATAATGGCAGCTAGATGCAAAAGCAAGCTTATCTTCTTCTCTGAATATAGGATGCTATTTTACCGTATTAATACTCTAACTAATGAGAACCAGCATTTATTATATAAAAAATGATCCCCTCTCAAAAAAAAAAGTACATATTCCAGTAATATTCAGAAACACAAAACTTAGGATCTTCTTCCAGGAGAGGGTATATGTATTTGAGTTTTTTCATATATTCTGAAATATTTTAAGTCACGCTACTCAAATTTGCTTGCATAAGAAATTCTTCTAGAAAAAAAAAAGGATAAATTTATGCTAATAGCAATTGAATGAGTAAGTTCTTATGATTTCTGTTATTTAAGAGTTTTGAAAGGGAAGCAGAGACAAAGTGTTTTGAATTTCTGGTATTTAATAATAAGTCTACTTCTAGCAAGCAAGTTACCTAGCAAATAGAAACCCTGCAATTTATAGAAGTGTTATTTTTTAACACAGGCATCATAAATCATAAACTGAAAGAGAAAAAGAACTGTTACATTCTTTTATACGGCAGAAGATATATTTCTTCATTATTTAATGAAAAAAATTTAAAAAATAACACTGCTGCAAATTAAATGCCATATTTTTGGTAAGTGTTCTTCACATAGGCTCATGAAAAGCAACCTGATAGAAACTAGAAAAATTCTTGTAAAAGAATTTTGCTCTTTTCTGTTGGGAGGCAATGATTATGTTGAGCATGAGATTGTAGATAAAGCATGATTTAAATTAAAACTGCTCTCTGGGGTGTGACTTACTTAGATTACAATAAAGTATTGTTGGATTTGTATGTCTCGTATGGGTTCTGAGTGGAAGCCACTGGCTGTATGACCAGAAAAGGGAACTTGTAGGCCTCATTCCATGATGATTAATACAGAATGAATTCCAGGGTTTGCCTTGAAGCAAGATTGAACAACCTCCTTTCTATGAAAGGGGGAAGAGGGGCAAGACAGACAGACCAACAAAGTGAAATGAATTAATTTCTGGCTCTAATGCTGTTAGATCAATGGAAATTTCCATCTGGCTTCGTTAATTCATGGTTCAACTTTTAATGGGACTCCCACAGAATTCTCAAGATCATTCATCTGAGCTAAATATGTATTAACTAATTAGTTTTTTGTATATATAATCAAATTTGAATGTTTTCCTTTCCTCTATTGTTACTGTTTTCACCCAAAGGCATGATAAGTTGTACTGCACTGCCTTTTAGTGACACACTAAAATAAGAATAAAATGTAGCAAAATTGGTTTGATTTGTAAAGGGGTGATTTTTGTTTTTTTTTCCAAAAATCTTCCCTTGAACATATTAGGGATGGAGAAAAGTTCACAAAGACATCATGAAACAGATGGGAAGGGAAGAACACAACATATTGCTATTGTTCTATTATATGAGACTGGTTAGGAGGAATTATGTCATCTCTTAGCTCATTTAAGGAAATTATAAAGAATTTAATTCTCAAGTGTTTCTAAGAAAAAATGCAATTGGGGGAGTCGGCCACCTACAGCGTGTGCTTAACACAGTGGTAAGCATGTATTATGTATCTCTCCTTTGTGTCCAGTGGCAGAGGATATTAGTCTTTTCTAGCCTTTAGCTGTAGACGTAGTCCTTTCACTGAAATTGTAGAGAATTATGACATCAGGAGCAGTAGAAGTCCCTAGATCACATTAAGACAGTAGCTGTTGCACAGATGCTCACATAAAAAAACGAGCACTGCACAACAGAAAAACAATTATACAGTTTCAAAGCAGAAACAATATCAGACACTGGGCTTTGAAAAAATTAAGGCTGTAAGAACAATGCCTTCCCTAGTGCTCAAACCACTTACCATATGTTTTAAACTGTCATAGACAACTAGAGAGAATGAAAAAATACTGTCTGGTGTGCAAGAAACCTGTAAGAACTTTTGACATATGGGACCACTGCCAGAAAGGTATAGCCTTTTTAAAATTGCAGACACCACAATTTTCAAAATGAAGACATTTAAACATGAAAGGCAATTGAAATTAGGTTCCTAAAAGATTAGGTCAGTTATTGAACAAGATGTTAAACACCATTCATGTGGAATGTCCAGATTTACCTTGAGAAAAGCAAATCAGAGACAGCTTGCTGTCAAGCTCCAAATTCTGACTTGCAGCTTCCATGGGAAGGCTCCTGCAACGAGACAGAAGAGAGGAGGGAGCTGTGTTCAGTAATGTCTCACTCTCAGAATGAAAGCAGAGTTCTGAATCCCCAGTAAGGTGCTTCAGCTTCCAAATTTCAGAGTCATGTTTCATACAGTGGTGTTTAACATGCCAGCACTCAGCAAGCTGGCTGTTTTGAATACTAATATGAGTTCCTGCATTTGGTGCATAGTTATATCTAAGCACTTAGATCAGTGCTGCATATTGAGTTTTGAGTACCTACATTTTGGATGTTGCAGTCTTAAACATCACAATTTGGTCTGTTGAATCTCCAACTGAATCATTTTTCAAAATGAGCCTTGGGACTAGAGAGAAATGGGAGAATAGGTATATAAAGAAGTCCTAGAGTATGTAAATCATATATTAGTAAATCTGTGTTTAAATACTGCCTATCTTTGATGTATGTAAAATATGTTATGATCAAACATCACAATGCTTTATATATATTACAGTTCTTCTACACATGCTTAGATGTTGTTTAAACACCCAGGATCTGCTTCATAAAAAGCCATCTTCATATTGTGTCATCATACTTAAAACAGCAGCAAGAGCAGGCCTGATTTATTTTTTCATTGCTTATTTCACAGTGGAAACACATTTGAAAATATTGCCGTTGCCATAACTTACTTTTCTCTCTCACCTGTGTCCTGATNACCAACCCTGTTATAATTACTTCCAGACAAAAAGTAAGCCCAAATGCATAGTTCTCCCTTTTAAAGTATGTTGAAGGGACTAGAGGATTTTAAAGGCGAGTTTATTGTAACTGCTGTTGGGAGTGTTACAGATACTTCTGTTAAGACCTTTAAATGCATATCCATATATATTATTGTGGTCTAAAAAATTCTTTTTTTGTAGTTTCAAACTATATAACTATACAGAATGAAGTATAATTACTCTAAAATATTTTATGATGTTTAGTATCGTATTTGCTAATGAAAACTTTAACTATAATTGTAGCTATTTCCTGTCTCACTTAGCAATCAGCAGCAAAAAGCAATCAGCACCAAACATGGTAAATTACTATAAGATAAATTTGCCAAGCTCATCTGTACAGTTGCACTTTCTCTTCTCAGCTGTGGCAGATTTCAGTGTTTAACTTAGCATTAAAATAAAAAACTATTTCTTACATCCTACTTGACATCTTATCATGGTTTAACTTGGCAGGTAGCTAAACACAACACAGTTAGTCATTTGATCTCCTCCCCAGTGGGATGGGGAAAAGAATTGTGGGAAAAAAAATGAAATTTGAGGGCAGAGATAAAGACATTTTAAAAGAACTGAACCTGAAGGGGAAAGAATAGCATTAATATTGATAGAAGTAACAGAATATCCAAAACAGGTGATGCACAATGCAATTGTTCACCATCCACCAAATGATGCTCAGCCAGTTCTTGAGCAGCAAGTCCTAGTCAGCTTTCTCCCCAGGTTATGTGCTAAGCGCAACACCATGTAGCACAGAATATCCCTTTGGCCAGTCGGGATCAGCTGTCCTGGCTCTGTCTCCTTCCAGCTTCTTGCCATCCCCAAGCTTTTCGCTGGTGGAGTGGTGTGTGAAGCAGAAAAGTTCTTGACTTTATGTAAGCACCACTTAACAAAAACTTAAACATCGGTGTGTTATCAACACTATTTTCATCCTCGGTCTAAAATTCAGCATCTTATTTTACTAGGAAGAAAACTAACTCAATCCCAGCTTAAACCAGAATACATCTAATTTTTCATAAGACAAATATCAAAACTACACTGTTCCATATGTTCTCAGTGAACCATATAGATGATGCAACTCTGCAAAACACTGCAGTGTTAGGGATAACTCAAAATGTTAGTAGTTGAAATCCAGAGCAAGATCTCAAAGGATCTGCTTGTTGAAAAATTAGTGCTTGCAATGGTGATCATGCTTCCTTAAATAGAAAGAGATGATTTATTTTGTTAAAAGAACAAGTCAGGAGGTGAATCTCAACTTTTTTTTTCTTGCTATAAACAGCTTCACAAATGATCTGGAGCTTACAGGAAGACTTTCAAGAACTTTTTATGAAAAAATGTACAAAACCACTACATTGAGCTATTTCTCCTTGACTGTTTGGTTTTACAATGTTTTCAGTATGATATTGCTAAATACTGTAATTCGGCTGTCATATTATATACACTGGTGTTCCTGCAGAATCTAGGTATATATACTACTATTGCAGACAGTAACAACAGCATGCAGAGAAATTGAGCAAGAAACATATATTAAGTAGAGTGTAGGCACTGTATTTTTGGTAGCTAACTGCTGCTTAGCAATAACACTTTAACTCTACTAAATAAAAGATTTTCACGCAACAAGATACTGCCTGATAATCCAGACTGTTTAATTGTCAGGTCACTCTCTGAACCTTTTGAGGACAGCCTTCAGTTGACAATCCTCTAGAAAGCCTCAGGGCAGTTAAATCCAGGGATGTATCCAATAGATAATAGGCAAAAAAACTGTTCAAGGATTGGCTCCCTTCACTCCACGTCACCAACTTTCACACAAAGAGCTTTGTACCCTGTGCTACGTGTCCTCATGACACAAAAGAAAGTATGAAATGTGCTCAGTTTCACACTAGGAAGGACACAGCTGAGCTTTTCCAGTTTTTAAAGCAGTTTGACTGGGGGAAAAATAAAGCAACAACCAACCAACAACAACAACAACAATAAGCTTCTGAAAAAGTAATTCTGTCTTAAAATCTTCAATCTCCTCTACAGGGAGCTGGCCTTAACCAGGGGAACACTGCTCTGTTTATCAATACACATAGCTTCAGTAATATCATGAGCTTTCCTTTCATCTGGTTAACAATGAAAATTCCCGATAATCATTCTTACCCATGATGCAACCATAACTTTTGTGCTTTCAGCAGAAAGAAATAACTAGAATACAACTAAAGCAGTTATCTCTTATATTTTTTCTTTTTGTCCTGTAATTGCACCAAACACACTCCAGTATTCTATGGCACATATTATACTATCTGAGCTATAATTCTTCCTTTTTCTGGAAGGTTATTTTGCTTATTTAGACTTTTTTCCTAGGTTTATGTAAAGACAGCATTAGATTGTAAGAAATACAGTGTAAATGAATTTTCTGTTTAAAAGGATTTCTCTTTTGTTAGCTTTTTAAATGTTACTGTCTACTGCTCTTGTACAGACCATTCCTTGTTGCAGTCATATTTAATTCTTTTCAGTGTCATAGGTTGACTTATCTTTCTGTAATAAAGAAGGTAGCTGCATTACTAAATTCAACCTTTATGTCTGCAGTGGATGTAGCTTAGTTAGAGATGCATGCACTTGACTATAGAACAATTGTTCATCAATTCAGGTGTTTTGGTGTCTGAACTAAAGACACTCTGAAGACTTACAAAGTGGAAAAGGAGAAGGGCTTGCAGTATATGGCTTAAACTTGCTAAGCAGTGCAAGACTTACAAGCAAACAGTAAATCAGAAGAAGTGGAAAAGCTATTCTTAGATACTCAATATTTCCTCTACTATTGGTTTCTCCTGTCTATAGCTCTGTACTTGTGCCTCAAGTCTTTCAAAATATGCTAAGGGGAAGGAAAAAAAAAAAGAAGGTTGAAATCTGGGAGAAATAAAAGAAGGGGAAAGAGGAGGAAAGAAGGAGGGAGGGAGAGAAGGGAGGAAGGAAAAGAGCCATTCATGTACATATGTATTCAGATTTTGTTAAAAAATACACTGAAGTTCTAAGACAAACATTTCCTTGGAAGCTGACCTTTATAGCTCCTTTAATAAAGTTAATTTGCCCTTTTAAGTAAAGATGTGGAAACTGGAAAGTATAGTGCATTTTACATAGAATGATACAGACATAGCCTGATAAACTGAGGAAAAATTTAAAAAAAAAATGAATGTACCCCCTGTGAAGTAAATTACACTACAAAAATCATAAAATACAAAGGCAATATTATCATCAAGACACCATACCAAATCTGTGGAAAAATTTAGTTTTTATCAACATCCAAATAACTGCAGTAAGTTTCACCTATAATTATTTTTACATTCTGATTACAATTAATAACCCTATAGTAGATTGTGGTAATTCAGTACTAAGGTATAATTTACTACCCAGATCTGCAATTACCTTAGTAACAAATTCTGTACAGTAGTTTTTTAAATTTTCTTCCCCTTGACTCTTAGAACTAGTGAGGTGGCACAAAGCAGTCAGTCAAGATATGGATTGGCATGCCCAAAATGTACGTGTTCTCACTCAGCTCACAGGAATGAGTGAACCCATGTCAGTGTGAACAGTATGTGGAAGGAAAGAAATTATCATGTTCTGAAAACCTGAAAATAAAGAATGTTTAACTCCTGCACACTGATTATCAGTGCTGATACAGAACACTAACCCTGCAGCAGCTTTGAACTCTCAGCGCGTGATGCATGGGAAAAATTGAGGCCTGAACACACTACAATATAAAACAAAGAAAATGTAACCAGTTCCCTACCGTGCCAATTAGACCACGGAAACAATAGTACATCCTTTTATTTTTTTTATTTTTTTTGTTCAGTTCAATACAGGCTTCCACCTTAGGAAGAAAAAACGGTGATTAGATATAAAAGATTAAATATTTATTTTCAAAAGCTCATTTATAATTTCCTATTCTTTAACACATACAATATTCTATGGACTTTTCAGTGGCAATGACAACACTCAAATCCATCTAATTATGTAACAGATAGCTCTATGGCAATTCTATTGCAATGGATATATATTACTTGCTTCCAAATTGCAGAAATATTCCTTAACTTGCCTTCCATTGCTTACAAGACTCAAAATCACTTAGATTTAGGGATCTGGGCTTATGTTTTGAATCTCTGGGAATATATGCACTCCTGCTGAAGTCCCCAATCCTAGAACACACTGGATGAACATAAAATAAAAGGAGGGGTGGTGTCCTGAAAGACAATGTCTCCTATTCATGCTGAATACACATTACAATTGCTCTTAGTAACTGTGTTAATAAACTTCTGCATGAACTCCTTCTGTCTGGAGTGAAGCTGCCTGGTTTCACTTTAGAAATAACTCTTTAATATCACACCCAGACACTTTTTCTCCTTAATGTGCCTATCCCTGGTTTTTGCTGTCTTTCTGCTGCCTATCTCTTCACAATAGAATCTGAAAATTCAGGGGTTATCCTTTCTCTGTAGATTGATCCTTCAAGTCTCTGATTACAAGGAGAAGTATGTTTCTTAGTCCTGTTTTACTGTCATGTAAATCCACTGCAGTGCACTGAGGAAACTGAGAGCTTGCTGTTCGCACAAATTCCCTTGACATGAAGTTCGACTGGGGCAGTAATAGACTTTCTGGTACCTTGCACTGTCCTTAGTATCAGAGAATGCATTTAAAGATAGAAGTGTATTTCACACAACGGGGTACATTAGTGAAGACGGATTTTATGTAAATTGAGTTTAAAAGCCTACATGCTTATTTACTTGAAGTGATTTCTTAAAAGGGAAGTGTAAGAGAGTTGAAATTGTTCAGCCTGGAGGCTTTGGGGAGATCTCATTTCAGCTTTCCAGTACATGAAGGGAGCCTGAAAAAAAGATGGAGAAAGACTTTTTTCCAAGGACATGTACTGGTACAAAAAGGGGAAATGGATTCAAACTGAAAGAGACTAGGTTTAGATTAGATGTTAGGAAGAAACTCTTTATTGTGATGGTGGTGAGGCACTGGCATGTATTGTCCAGAAGAGCTGTGAATGGCCTATCCCTGTGAATGACCAAGGCCTGGTTGGATGGGATTTTGAGCAACCTGGTCTGGAAGAAGGTGTCTCTGCCCAGGACTGGGGAGGTTTGAACTAGATGATCTCTAAATTGCTTTCCCAACCAGGCCATTCTATGATTCTATGACTTTATGATTTTGAAAGCTGGTGGAGTGTAATATGCATGAAGACATTTCTCCTGCCTCTTGACAATTGAATTTTGATTAGCTAGGATTACTGTAGTGCTGTGCATGTCAACCAGGAATAAAATGATTGTTAGCACTAGAGAATAATCTTCTACTAAGAAAGACTTAATGTGCAATAGCCTGTGTGGTGTGGATGCAAATTTTGGATGTTTTAATATGTAAAATGGGCTTAAGGGCTTTGCAGTATGTCTGTACAGACATACTCCTCCATCCAGTAGTGGAGCTTAGCATCAGTAATGCAGTATGTTCAGCAGTTGAGTCTTTTTTCCATTTTCTGTGAATGTTCAGTCACATAATACTATTAATATTTTATGACACTACATTCATATGGTTTTATTCTTTGACCTTGGGAATGTTTATATTTTGAGTCATGTATTTGAAAGGTGCACAATATGTGGAAACCAAATAAATCCAAGGACTTAAAGTAGTTCCCTTTGGCCATGGCACCCAGAAGAATTTGAAACAACCGTCTTGATTAAAGTATAAAAGAGGAATTCACAAATAAAGTCTGTTGTTGCACAGCTGTTTCGCAAGATGCTGCTTTTCACCTAAGCTTAATAAATTTGGAAGCCTCTTGTGTCCTGGCACTACCTAAATACTCTCATTTTTAACTGCAGAGAAAAAGTTTCCCATCTGGCACTCTATACTTTAAAACAACTGACCATGGCAGTATTTTTTAAAATAAATATCCTAAGAAGAATAATGCCACTGTATTGGTTTTTACAGTGTAAAAGAAACACTGGATTCACGCCTACATGCAAAATCTCTTCCACCTCAGGAAGAAGACACATTTGTGAGGTAGGATTCAGTTGAAAAAGCTACTAAGAGAACCAACTGCTAAGAGACTAGAATCTAGGTTTGTTTTACTACCTAAATTAACAGCAATGAAATAAACCAGTAGCTCACACAAAAAATTAATTGATTCAAAAATTAAAGACTAGTGAAATATAAGTTTTGCTTCTTCTCCCTCATATACTGCTGAATTTTGCTCATTGAACTAACATTTTTGTACTTATTTGAGTGCTATAGGTTTTCACAGATTGTTCCCAGTGTGAGGGACAAGTGTGATCTACAGTCTTTGTCAGATTTTGCAGTCCTCATCTCTGCTGTCTGCAGTGTTGATAGAGACAACACAGACATCATGTCACCACGCTACTGCTGCACAGGAACAGCCTGACCAGCAAAGTGACTCAGTGATGACTAAACACCTCAGCAGTTTTATTCTTACTTCTGCATTTACTCAAACTTTCAGAACTATGACTACACAAAACAAACATAGTTGAGTTTCCAGGAGGCATAAATACTGCTGTTAAACACACAGTGAAATACCACCACTAATATGATAAAATTAAATAGGTGTTTGAAAGCTTAAAGTTCAAAAGTACAGTACCAGCGGGTTGCAAAAACCTATCTCACTAAAGGTCCAATTTTTTTTCTCTCCATTACAGGAAAACAGAAGATATATACAATTTTAATAAGATATGATAACCTTTTCAGGTCCATGTTCAGTGGTTAATTTTCTATTGAGCAGAGACCACAGATGTTCACCTCACTCCTTCTTGACATATTTTTTTTCATTTTAGCATATTAACTGTCTCAAGGTGTCTTGCTCTGGAAATCTGCAGATTGGTGACTTGCTTTTGTCTTGTAATGTCAAATGTACTATAGATTTAGTCTTGTATCACTTCTTGTCCTAGGATATAAAATACTATAAAAAATCTTCACCATTCCTTGTGCAGACTTCCTATGGAAGGCAGGAACAGTTTTTGTTTCCCATCTACTCTTGACTTGATTTTCACACTTGGTTTTTTAGAGAACAGCAGCATTACCCTTCCTATTTCTTTTCAGGTCTCATCTTTTGGGGACAATATGTTGAATGCACAGATATGTTTCTTCTGACCCCACATAAAACAAAGCCAAAAGCAAGACATCATCCATCACTGAGTTCAACAGTGCCCATACTGCTTTCTACCTTCTTAGGATTTGGGCTAAATGCATTGACTACTGTAGGGTTAGGAACGAAAATATAGTTAAAGAAAGGCAAAGCAAGACAAAACCATACAAATTCAAAAGTCTTAATTTGCCTATAAATAATGAATTTTTGTTTGGTTGTTGTTTTTTTTTTGGTGCCCTTCCTTCCATGTTCCTTCCTTTCTCGCTCTCTCTTTCTTACTTTATTTTATTGGTGTCAAGGCAACTCAGAAGAATTAGAAGAATTTGAAAGGATATAAGAAATCAAACTTCTTCGCTTAAAAATAGCAAAGCCTGAGAGAATGGATTGAAATCTTGACTGAGAATGAGATGTGGTTGGAGATTAGGAACAGTGGCATTTCCTTCTAGTGGGCAGGCTCGGTGCAAAATTACTACAGCAATGAGAGGAAAATGAAGAAATATGTAAGCAAAAGTTTGGACTCCTTGTACCGTCACCCTTTGACATCAAATTATCTTTGGCATACCGAATATACTGTGAGGACTGACTTTTTAATAGATGTAAGATTCTCATTTCTTTGGAGAATAAATACCAACAAAATGGTAAATGAAGAAAATTTCTTACTATCATATATCTATCTCTCCTAATTTACAAACATTAGGCTTTGTCTGTGCTTTGTTTTGGTTTTAACAAAACTTTGGGAAAAAGATAGTGTTCTACCTGAGCACAGACTGTTTTTTGTAATGAAATATAAATATTTGGCCTGTATTTTTTAAATGGTTTGTCTTAAATAATTCAAGGAAGTATTTAGGAAACTATTTTCATTTCGGAGCTCATTTTTTAATTTCTATTGCTACTGATGAAAACAGCATGCATGCATGAAAATAAATATAAAGCTTTGGGTATTGTTAAACCTCATTGCCGATATTTTTATGGGGAAAAAAATAGATAATTCTGTCATTCTAGAGTTGAATACTCATAGTGTAAAGAAGATGAGTCAGAAACCTAACTTCTATTTCTGAAGGATTATTACTGTATCTTTGTGTTGTATTCATGAATGTACTCCAAGACACCTCTTCAAAATTAGACCAAAATAAAATTCCCTTAATTTCACTTGAGTCAAAAAGATGCATTTATTTTCCTGAAGCTATGACTTGTCATATATTCATATGTTCCTTTCCTTCCCCTATAGAACACGTCACCTCCATGCTGTCTCAGCCCACTGAGGGAATAATAATTTTTAATAAGACTGCTATAAAAAGACAGTTATTTTGCATGTGAAATGTTCTGCTATGAGAGCAATTATAAAGAACAACCATGATTACGGATATCAAAGCAAACAATCCTGAAAACAATTTTATTGTCTGGACAACACCATCAGAACACTACCAAGTAAACATGGTATATCAGTTGTTTACTGATGAGACAGAACACAATCAAAACCATGACTACAGTAGTGGAAACACTATAGAACCAAATGTACTTTGAAGAAAATAAAACTGACATATTTTGAGAAAAATAAACTGTAGTTGTTTTTTTTATACCTTTCTATACACAATGAAATTCTCTTTTTGTTCCAGAAAATATTGCTATGTCAGATATGGGCGATTATATCCCACTTGTGAAATCAGAAGTTGACTATATAGATTTTTTCTGTGCTCAGAACTGGATAGTGTGTGTTTATTTCATTATGTCCTCCACCAAAGGAAAGGGCACAAAGGCAAAATATTGCTTTTACTGCTGGTGGATGAACACGATTTTATATTTTGGATTATTGGTACTTATCACCACAGAGTTAAATGTAGCAACCTCTGTCTAGAAGGAAACAGTTGGAAATAAAGTAGACCATAAATTGTTCTTGCCTGTCATACACGTATAGCAATGCCTGTCAATAGAAAATAAGAGTCTGTTAAAAGAATGGTATTTCAATTGAATTTTGTGGATTGAGAACAATATTAATTACACACTTCTTCATCAAAGGTATAATTAGGACTGTCTGAGATAGTATCCATTTGGAAAGGCATTCACTAAATATGGTTATACCTACTGGAAAACATTTAGATGGGAAGATTTTGACTGAGAGACTTTCAGAGGCACTGACCTTTTCCTACTGAGGAAATGTAGGCTTATTTCAAAATAAACAGCCTACTAAATGCACATAATCTAGGCTCATTAGGAGTCTTCACTTCGTATCCTACAAAGTGCTGCTAATACCTTCCAGAACATTTTCTCAAAGAAGCAATGTGCTGTCTGAATCAAAGTTCTCTGTCACCAGGGTACTTGTCTAAATCCTAACAGATGTTTTATTATTAATTCAATAGCTGAAATACATAGGTAGTTACCTTTAGATAGATATGCTAAAGACTTATAATAACACATAATCTTTTAGATGAAATTGCCTCAGTTCAGCAGAATAGCTGTGCAGATGCTTCATAAAGAAGTGTGGTGGTTTTTGTCAGTTGGATGTTCACTTCTCACACTATAAAACCCACACTGGATATTTGGTGACATGAACGTATATTTCTCCCTGGTAAGATTTTTCCAGACATCTATTTCTTGTAGTCATTTTGTAAACTATTTCTTAAAGACTGTGCAAGACCCCGGTATTCTACTAGTTCTTAGTCTCATGAAGGGGAATCTTTCTTCACCTGGAATAAAAATCGTTTTTACCTTATAAAAAGAATATTCCTGGTTATTTCCCTTTAAAAAGACCAGAGTGAACATTTTCAAAAGCATTTTGAATACTTTCTCACTTTCTTACTCAAATGAAAACATTTTCCTAGAAATGGCAATATATCCCTTGTGAAAGAAAATATTACCACCTCCCTTGAAAATCCTTCTTAAAAAATCTTAATCAAATGACAGCCACCTTAGATGATTTGTATTTCTCAGGGAAGTACATGTAACTTTGCTTTTCTTACCAACTCTAGTAAAATACAACCATCTTTCAAAATGTGAAATCTTCCTTTTTACAAGGCATTTTAGCATTTAAGAGTCTATAAAGGTGAAGAGATTTATTTTTTGTGTAATTTCTAAGTATTTTTGCCACATAGTGACTAATTTACAAGATGTTTGCCTTTGCTATATGTTTTACTGCACATTAATACTACCTTTTTGCTCCCTAGATTTGGAAATTCTTGTATTTTGGACCTTTAATTAGTGGGTTTTGAGTTATTCAAGAAGGCCCAAAAGAATCAAGATTATTTAATTCTCACAGTAATTCATAAACCTATTTAGTGAGGTCTGTGCCCTGATATATTTTAATACTCTTTTGCAACCAAAATTTTATTAAAATGACATTTCATTCATACATTTTAGTGCAAAAGAGATCTCTGTCAACCTTGAATTTCATGATGTTATTAATTCTTGTATGTTTGATTTTCTTCAACGTAACCTGCCTTCTAGTACATTGGTTTGTTCCACTTACAAGTAGTATGTCTTCTGTACCTTCAAACTTATAAATTGGTCCTTTATTCAGTGCTATAAATACCTCATTTGGGCTAAAACTTTGTAAAGGTCTGCTGTGCAAATTCTTCTTATGAACCCAATTGTAACTCTTCCAAAACACTGGATGTGTTGTTTTGTCTAACATTGCACATGGCCTTTGTTTTGCCTTCTATATGTCTGTGTGACTTCAACTCTGAATTCAGAAAACACCTTTCTGATTCTCCTTCTCTTTAGGTAATTTGGAATTATCATTATTACTACAGGACCAGAGTATCATAAACACTACATTTGCTTCAATCCAGACTCCATGACTTCTTTGCTTCGCAAATTCAATTTGAAGGGGTAATTCTGGGTCTCTCATATGACTTTGAGTGTTTTGTTGCATTATAATCTGATCTGCCATTTAAACTCCCAAATTCAATGAGACTCATACTTCAGTCTTATGTCTGGGACAGATTACTTTATGATTCATTTCTGTATCTTTCTTGAAAAAGCATGAATTGATCACAACGATTGCTACAGTTCTGTAGCATTCAGATTCTAACAATGTCTCTTGTGCCTGAATTAAATTAAAATTTTGAAGGAAAAAAAATATAAATCAATAAGAAACTACAGCAAAAATAACATTAGCTGGTTTGTCTTCCTTCTGGTGCCACTGCTTGAAAAAACAGAATAAAATAGTCTGAACTTCCACTGGCTGTCCTCTCCACATTTGGAAGTTATTCAAAAGTTTGTTTAGGATTTAACTGATTCATTAACTGAGATTTAACTAAACTCATGTAACTAAAAGTTTCTAGTGGCTCCTTGTAAACGTGCTTTACACTTGGAATTCCTCAATTTCCACCTGGTACTGCTTGCTTATTTCTTATACACCCCAAGGATACTAATTAACCCAGCTGTTTTCCAACTCAAGAATTTTGTCATGGTCGTAGTTTTCAGTCCCATCACCGTTTCAATTCAAACATCTGTGGTCAAACTTTTGGAAGTGCCATGAATTAATGTAGGTGAGAATTCCATCACTGGTTTCCTTGTCCTTGGCATCCATGTTTGTGTTTACAGATAAAATGAAATGTTAATTAAAGCTGAGTAAGAAATAAAAGGAAATGGTTCTAGTCAGAAGAGGGACTTATACAAGGTACATAATTGATTGTTTTTATTCTGGCAGTATTTATGATAATGTGGAACAAAAATGTCATGAGACTTTTTTACTGATCTTGCATGCACTGTCACATCTCTTCAAAATAATTTTTTTACTCTTCTAGCCAGAAAAATTGAATTCCTTTTAAGAAGGAATATCTACCTGCTCAAAGCTGTATATATCTTGTTCCTTTTAGTTTTTAAAAATTAACTTGACAGTGTTAGAAAATTCGGAGACACAGAAAGTTTTTTTTAAAAGTGTGTTGTTTACTTAAGTTTATTTATTGTCTGTTTTATGCCTTTAGAACAGATTGGAAAAAGACTGGGAAACTGAAATATAAAACCCAGGTTTAGAAAATTAAAAGCCTTTGGATTAGATCTGCATGAATTCCACTAGACATCATCAGTTGTGTTCAGATGATAATAAATGTCACCACTTACCTAGCAGGTTAATGAACAGTTTGATGGGGACTCTGCAGTGTTGGTGAGCACCTGACTAATTTTCTAGTGATTCATATATATCTGCAGGACATGGTCAGGAGGAGCAAAGTACAGGAAACTGCTAAGCAGATGCTCTAGCTGTGAGAAGTACAAAAACAATGTTGGTGCAAATTGGTTAGCTGCTGCTTTGTTTCTACTTTATTAGGTTTGCATGGCAAGTTTTTGATAACAGGAAGGCAACAGGGCTGGCTTCTGTGAGAAGCTGCCAGAAGCTTCCCCTGTGTCCAATGGAGCCAATGCAGCCCCAAGACAGACACACAGCTGGCCAAGGACAAGGTCATCAGTGACAGCGGTAACACATCTGTGACAATGTATTTAACATGGGGAAAGAGTTACTGAAGAATGGCATTTTCAGCTGGGGAGAGGAGTAAGAATATGTGAGAGAAACAACTCTGCAGACACCAAGTTCAGTGAAGAAGGAGGGAAGGAGATGCTTCACATGCCAGAGATTCTGCACAGCCTGTGGTGGAGACCATGGTGAGTCATGCAGACCATGAGCTGTGCCCCTGCTGCCCATGGAGGTCCATGGTAGAGCAGAGATCCACGTGCTGCCTGCGGAGGACCTGACACTAGAGCAAGGGCTGCCCAGAGGAGGCTGTGATCCCTTGGGATGCCCATCTCAGAACAGATTCTTAGCACAGCCTGTGAACTAATGGACAGAGGAGCCCACACTGGAGCAGGTTTGCCTGCAGGACTTGTGACCCCACAGGGGAGCCACATAGGAGCAGTTTGATCCTGAAGGACTGCACCCTCTGGAGGGGACTTATGTTGGAGCAATTTGTGAAGAACTGCATACCATGGAAAGGACTCTATTGGAGAAGTTCACAGAGAACTGTCTGCCATGGGAGGGGCCCCACACTCGAGCTGGGAAGACTATGAGGAGACTTCCAGCTGAGGAGTAAGCAAAGACAGGCACAACGTGTGATGAAATGACCTCAATTCCCATTGCACATCCCCCTGTACCACTCAGAAGGGAGAATGTAGAGAAATGGGAAAGTTGAGTCCCAGAAGAAAGGAGGGGTTAGGGGAAGATGTTTTTAAGATTTGGGTTTAGTTCACATTACCCTACTCTGATTTGATTGGTAATAAATTAAATTAATTTCCTAAATCAAGTCTGTTTTGCCCATGATGGTTACTGGGGAGTGATGTCTCCCTGTCCTTACCTTTTCCCATAAGCCTTTTGTTATATTTTCTTTCCCTTCCCCAGCTTAAGGAGGGGAGTAATAGAGTGGCTTGATGGGCAACTGGCATCCAGCCAGGGTTAACCCTCCGCATCACTGCAGTCACTCATAGCCTCTAGTAGAAACCAGGTCAAGCTTGGATGCTATGAAATTTTAAATGTCCAGGTTTTACAATTCCAAGCAGGTGAACTACTTAAATGTGCAATTAACACGGTAAAGGAAAAATGCACCGGATGAAAAAACAAGTTCCATGACAGAATGAACATTAGTTTGCTTATCCAATGTTTGAAAAAGTGTCAAATTAACATAACCTCTTAGATGAACAATTTTTTATATCATGTTTTCTGCTGGTCTTAGAATTCAAGTAGGCTTCCATCTGAAGTGATGTTTACAGAGAAATCATAATTTATGACATGGATTCCATGGTACTCTAATTTCTGAAGGTACCAAAGTATGCTTGACTGTTACGTATGGTATTGGTTAGATTTTTCAGGAGTCAAAATTGCTTAGGTGGCCCTCAAAATTCCATATATTGAGAGACATTGAAGCAAAAAAAGGAGTTTTATCATTGTTGCTGTTTTGTTGGGTTTTTTTGCAGCTTCTAGTACTGAGGTCCCTGCTAGAGGTGACAAGATGCTGTTATGAGAGAGCTTGTGGTCTTGAAGTACAACTGCTACTGGACCACACAAGCAGAAGCTGAGAGGATGCATGAGATTAAAACATTTGGCAAACTGAAAAAAAAGGTCAGGATAGAAACTGACCTTAAAAAAAAAAAAGGAAGATAAAACTAGCCTGACATTTACAATATTTCTTGTAATACACCAGTGACCAAAGAGTAACGAGTGAGCTAAAGTACCTAATTGTCTGAAAATTGAGTCATAATTCTATGAAATTTGGTAAAACACTTCAAAGAAAAAAAATCTATAATGATGAAGAAAAATGTAAGAACTCTTATTTCTGTTTACCAGTAAGATAAATTTAATACTTTTTTGTAATAATTGGAGGTGGCAGCAGGAGAAAAAAGAACCTTCAAAAATAAATGAATATCAAGTTAGATAAGGTTTGTCCTGTAGAAAACCTTCACTGAACACAGACCTTGGAAGATAAAAACAGGCTGTTATTTTCCGCTGACCATGTATGCTGTGTCATAATACCATTATTTCTCCAAACAGTTATATCATATCTCTGAGCCTACACATCTTATGCCAGCATGATGTGTGATTCTCATGGTCTACAGTTTCTTTACTGGATATCTTACTTTAGGGCACAACCCCCCGATAATTTACGATTGCAAGTAAAATAATGGAATGCATTAAGTCCCTGAAATGCATTAAGTCCCTGAAATGCATTAAGTCCCTGAAATGCCTTAAGTCCCTGGAATCAATTTCAGGTGTTTTACACTAACTGTAAAGGACAGAAAATGTGATTTCTTGCAAATTTTGAAAAATTCCACTGACATATTCGAACTTAAATTCTTGAACAAAGACATTAAGTTCCGAGCCAATCTGATACCAAATTCAGTCTCTGGGGAGCTTTATAGTCTCTGTAGATGGGACTTAAAACTTGTAAGCTTTCTTCTTTCAACATCTTTCTCTGGTCTTAGGCCTCAGGTCAGGCCTACCATAATGTGCTATATGATGTCCTAATTAGCAAATGACCTTAAACTCAAGAAGCTCAACCGGCTTTCCCTGGTGCACAGTCAAGCCATAAATCTGGGATAGTAAGAAGTATGGCAATTTGAAGCCTTTTATCTAAATGTCTTCAAGGCCTTAATATAAGTAGTAGTTTTAACAGTGACTCAGATCAAAAGAAAATGTTTTCTTAGTTTCAAATAACCAAAGAATATGTATGTTTTTTAACGCAGAATTGATGCTAATTTTTTGGAAATTGCACTTTTATATAACAGTTACTCCAACAGAAATCACTCCAGATTCCACTCTGTATTCTCTAAGGTACTAATCATCATCCTATGATTGATACTAACCTGACTTAGGATTTAGTGTGAGGTATTTTCCCATCACATATATCACCAAGTATAAGGGAAATGAATCCCATTTTTATAGTAGTAAGCAGAGAAGACAATTGATAGTCTCTGAGACAGAACATTTTTTTCACAGCAGTATTCCAGAAAACTATATCCTATTTTAAAACAATACAGAGCCTCCTAAGAAGTAAGTAATACATAATATGAACATGACTATTTTTCACACGTTTTCATAATGCTCTAATAGTATAATACAGCATACTGCCACAAGAGAAATCCTTTCAGTATTCTACATACTGCAAGACTAGAAAATATTTACTAGTATCATTTCAGACAAAAATATTAGTTTTGGAGAAAAAAAGCCATCTGCATTCAGATATATATAAAAGGGCCAGAAATACCTACATATTCCATGAGTCAAATTTGACTCCTTAGCAGAAGTATAGATTAGAACTTGAATGTTGTATAGCTTTTAACTTGGCCACTGACATGTCATGAATTTTATAATTTAATTTTTCAATCACATACTTTTAATTTCATTGAATATATTTAATTTATTTTAAAATATTTTCTGAAAAGAATGAAGAAATGGGAAAAGAGGAATGCAATGGAAATAGTAATATAAATAATAACAGCATTAAAAAATATACACCTTTTTGATGATTAACAAAAAACAGCATTTTCTTTCTAAAAGGTGTTAAACATATATTTAAAACTAGGCTACAAAATCAGTTTGAGGTATTCTACCACCAGATAGGATCACTGCGATTAATATTTGACTCTGTAGGATAATGCACTCCAAAGAGCTTCCTTAAATAAAATGTTTTGCAAAATGTTTCATAGAGTGAAAGAACAAACCCCCAAATCCTCAGAATATAAAACTTATCATATTTCATTCAGTGGTACTCTTCCCAGGAGACCCCAAGATTCTTAGGGCTTAACTCCATAGAAACATAGAATCCCAGAATGGCTTGGATTGAAAGAGACCTTAAAGATCATCTAGTTCCAATCCCCCTGCCAAAGACAGGGATGCCACCTCTTGGATAAGATTTTTCAGGGCCACACCAAATCCAGCCTTTACCCAGATCTCAGGGATGGGGCATCGACAAATTCACTGTTCCAGTGCCTCACTACCCTCTGAATAAAGCATTTCTTCCTAACATCTAATACAAATCTCACATGTCTTACTTTAAAACTTTCCCTATTGTCCTATCACTATCTCCCCTTCTAAAAACTCCCACTCCTATTTTAAAAGCCCTGTTCAGGTACTGGATGGCTAAACGATCTATGAACTGAATGGTTCATGAACTGTTAGGATATAAAAAGGGTAGAGTTTAGGCTTTACTATTACTATTAGAAAGCTAACATACTGAAAATGTAGCTTATCCCTCACAAATAATGGAAAATCTGGAATTCTATGAGGAACATACTTTCATTTTTTTAATCATCAAAGCGCAACATTGCATCTTCACAGAACTGCAACAGCATTAATGCATTGGCATAATGCTGGAAATCAGAACGTAGGAATGCTGCACAGTGCAGATCTTACTGTTTCATATGTCTGTGAGCATATGCAGAACAGCTGGTAAAGGCTAGTGGGAACAGAGAGATCATCTCCTTTGCTGGCTCAGGAAATCAAATTAGGAAATCTGGATTAGCTTCCTCTTGGATTTGATCAACATCCAGAAATGAACCATTAAGCCTCCTTTCACCCTTCATCACTAGCTGTAGGCTAATTGCAATGTGCCTGTCTGCTTCTGTAGAGCAATGAGGATCAAGTGACAAGACCTTATCAAGACATGGTAACACACACTGACAGAATCAGGCTTTATATGTAATGTAGCATTAGTTGACATTTCTTTAAAAAAATATGGTGAGTATTAACCTCTATTTTGAGGAATAATTTAGGGCTTAAAGCAATGACTAAGGTTAGAAACAACAAATGATCAATTTATACTCAGGATGTCTATAGTTAGACAAGATGAATCTGACTCAGGCAACCCTTGTAAAATGTGGATAGTCCTCAGGTAACGGAACATTTTGCCCTCTCATTTATCTGGTAAATCTTGAGGTCATTTCTACACAGTGGACTTGCTTTAATAGCAGTACTAGAACTTGATCCAGAAGCTATCCTTAAATGAGCAGGCAATCATTGCTTGACAACAGAGGTAGCAGTAGGTGCTGGATTTTGATTTTCCATGCAGGATGTTTCCTCAACTCCATAAAAAAAGTACTTGACAATATGTTAAAGGCTAAATTCATTTATTTCTTAAAGAGAAGGGAAGAGGCACTTGTGGCTGGAGTGCAACTCTAGTCTGTGCAGTAAATATCTTTGTCTAGATATGAGAAACCATATCAGTATCAAGTTAACTTGGGTTCAAAGGCAGCTCATATATTTTCATGGCTTTTCATATCTACTCATATCTTTTTTGTTGCATAGAGATCCTGGGCAACAGTTGTAGTTTAACTCCAGCCAGCAGCCAAACCCCACGCAGCCGCCCCTTGCTCACTCCTCTACCAGCAGGATGGGGGAGAGAATTGGAAAGGTAAAATCAGGAAAACTTGTGGGTTGAGACAAAGAGATTTTATTAGGGAAAACAAAAGTCTCTCACACAAGCAAACAAGGAATTAAATCACTCTTTCCCAAGGGCAGGCAGGTATTCATCCATCTCCAGAAGAGCAGGGACCAATTGTGCATAACACTGACTTGGGAAGACAAACACCATCACTCCAAATGTCACCCGCTTTCTCCTTCTTCTACTTGATATACTGACCATGAGATCATATTGTCTGGAATATCCCTTTGGCCAGACTGGGTTCCCTGTCCTGGCTCTGCCTCCCCTGCCTCCCATGCATTCCCCAATTCCTTGCCATCATGGCAGTACAAAAAAAAGCCAGAACAGGCCGTGGCTCTGTGTGAGCCCTGCTCAGCAGTAATTAAAATGTCTCTATATTATCACCCCTGTGTTCACCACAAATCCAAAACACAGCCCCACAGAGTCACTGTGAATAAAATAACTCTATCCCAGCTGAAACCAGCACAGCAACTAATACCCCTATGTCATAACCCCCATTTCAAATCACATTTTGATACCTAATACATGGTTAATATTTAAAATATTGAATGACAATCATGTCAACAGCATCTTTCTCAAAGGGCATGGAGCATGCACACAAGCATGCAAGTGTAATCCTTCAGCACTAGAAACAATATAATTCAGATTTTAGTTTTTATTGAAATAGACAATCAGTTTGAAAGCAATTTTAATGAACCTGTGTTAATCATTAATAAAAATTTAATACATTACATCAAACATCATCAGCTGCATTATTATTCTTGGAACTAATATTAGGATAAATGGTCTATAATTGTTCAGGTCATCTCCCTTGCCTTTTATATAGAATTAACTTGGTCCTTGGAAAAGTGTTTTAAAACTTTATTTGAAACCTATTAATATCTGATAATTTTCAGAGGTCTAATTTTAGTATTCAGTATTTATATCCTTCTGGCTAATGTGAGTATGAAGCATATGCTGTCAACATAAAAAATATATTTTCAAAGGTTTGTCTCCAAATATAGATTGAAATAACAGAATACTTCTACCCATACTTGATTATTAGTGACCATGTTTGATTATTAGTGATTATTAGTTCAATAGGGGTCATATTCCTATAAAAAGAAAAGTGGTACAGTTAAAATAAATACACACTTTGGATAGCAATTTTTCCCATATCCAGTAGATGAAAAGCCAATTAGAACAGGAAACGGGAGCTAATGTATAGCACTGTATTTTAAAACAAAACAAAATAAAAGAAAAAACTTTTTAAAATTACCCCTATTTTATTTAAAAGAGGAAGACAGAACACTATTCTTTTATTCTGCTTAGTAATGTAATCCTAGAAGGCAAAAAAATTGCCTTCTCTATTTGAGGGTAAACACCTCCCTCTTGTGGGGCTTTCTCTGAAGTGCCTGGCGATTAAGATTCTGGACACTTCATGAGGCATTGTTTAGTTCTCCATGCACATATCATATAGGAAAGGTGGCCATTAATTCTTTTAAATCTAGTGTGTCATTAGCTCGAGGAAAGAGAGAAACAGGCTTTTTTCTGCTTATTCTCCTTGATATTTTTTATGACCCCAGGACCTAATTTTCTTTGTCACAGAGCTAATCAAAAACTTCAAAAGCAAGGCAAAAGGAACATATGTTTTTAGGATTCTTCAGTTATTAGTAGCACATTATTAGCATAAGGCAAAATCCCATCTCATTTGTTTTAAATTATTAAATAGTCTAAGACAAAATTAAAAGGCAGTATCTGCTTCTCAGACAGTTGCATGTACTGTGTTAAATGGTTGGCCAATTTTCATGATTAATTAATAAACACAGAAATTTAGCCAAAATAAAGTTCATTAATGTCCAAAGGATTAATAATTACAGTCTCCCCCTCCCTGTGAAGTAAGTGTTCTGATATTGTACCTACTGACAGCAAGTACATTTTTCAAATTATATGTGCATATTTCTAGATGAGTGCTTGTCAAATATAAACTGTTCCTTAAACTTATCAGCAAGTGCCACAGACAATGCAACGCTATTATAGATGTTGTTGCCAACCACATGATCACAGGTTTATGTAATAGTACCACATTATGGGAAACCATTTGTGACTATGTTAATAGAAAGTGCTGCTAAAATGAAAAGGGATGCAGACTTTATCTAGACTGTTAGTACAAGCAATCATAATTTATGGAAGAAATATTGTCTAGCTTGTAGGATTCTGAGATTTATGAAAAAAGTCACTGTGAACAGTTCTCAAGTGTATCTTGTAGTCATTTTTGTACAAAACTCTAGAATCTGTCATGAATACAACAAGTGTAATTATGTCTAAATATTCGTACTTATGTGTAAGTACAAAAATGTTCATATTTATGCACAGAAACACAAAAAGTATCCATTGTATACACATAGAATTATCAGTATCATGGAAAAAGTTTCATTTGAAAAATTGTTGTAGGTGACAACATATCATGTGCACACTGGCTATTTGTTGAGCTCATATACATACTGGATTAATCTTTTGAAGAAAATAATTTCTGGTATATGTACCACATAAGTGCTTATGTTATTTTGCTTCATTCTCTTAATGGAGGGTAATGAATTTTATAGCAAAACCATGAATTATATTAAAAATGCTTTAAATCTCTTTTTTCTCATTAACTAATTTATAAGGGATATAATGAAGAATATGAGAAAAGCTTGACATTTTCACAAATATTTCTGATCATTATTATATATTATTGTTAATAAAAAATTAGGGACAATATTCACGACAAATCAGAGGTTTGGGCAGGGCTCTTTTCTGTTATTATCTCATACTGAGAGAAAGGTCAGTATTTCCAAAGCCGTAGCCAAGTTATCGTGATTTATCAATGCACATGGATTAGACCAGATAAACCACAGAATGGTTGAAGTTCAACGGGATATGAGGAGGTTATCTCTTCCAAACCCCCTAGTCAAATAGACTCTCTAGGATAGTGCCCCATGTATTTTTAATATCTCCTCAGTTTCCCTGGGCAATCTGTGCCAGTGCTTCTTCAGCCTAGTAGTAAAGAAGTGTGCCTGCTGTTCAGAGGGAACCTCCTGTGTTTCAGTGTGTGTCCCACTGGCTCTGGACCTGTCACAGGGCACCATTGAGAGCTGTGTGGTGCAGTCTTCTGTCTTCTTTACAACCTCCTCTCAGGTATTTCTACACATTGATGAGATAGAGTCCCCCTGAACTTCCTCTTTTCTGGAATGAATTCCTCTCTCACAGGAAAGATGTCTCAGTCCCTTAACCACCTTTATGGCCCTTTGCTGGATTCTCTCCATTATGTCCATATTTCTCGTGTACTGAGGAGCTCAGAACTGGTCCCAAGACTCCACAAGTGCTGAGTGGAGGGGAAGGATAACTTTCCTTGACCTACTGGCAGCAATCCTCCTAATACAACCCAAGACACCATTGATGCTTTTTGTTCCAAAGTCACATTTCTGGCTCGTGTTCAGATTGGTATCCACAAGAACTCCCCAGGCTCTTTTCTGCAAAGCTGCTTGTGTTGGGGCCAATAAGCCAGAAAATTAATGCATGAGTTTTTCCTCACTAGTACATAGGTCTGTACACCCCACCATCCACCCTGAAATGAGGATGGTCTCATCACTACTGCCTTGTCATTTCCGCAGCAGAAATAGCAACACCACTATAGAAGACAGGGAAAAAAAGAGCCCCTGGTTTGGGCCTGTGTCAAAACTTAAATCTGCATCCTGATGCAGAATTGACCCCATATTAGTATAGTTTATCCTAATATGAGATAGGAAATAATACAATTTTTGCAGTATCATTTATGACAAAGTAATAAGTGCAAGACCTGTTTTTCCAATGTGGTTCAAAGTTTTATAAGTAAAAAAAATAGAGTGTTACTTGCATTCACAATAAACAAGCAGCAGTGACTCATCCCCAGGAGTTTTAATAGTTTGCTTATTATGGATCAAGGCACTATTTTGAGGTTTGATTGTGTTTTCACTGCCAATGTGATCTCTATTCCAGTTTAACAGGTGATATTTAAGCAGTCTTTGTGCGACCCATGGTGGAGAAACTTCTCAGCAAAGCATTATTTGCATGAAAAAATTAACAATTACCAATAACATTACCTTCCTGTGTTCAGCTGACACACTTTTTTTTTCTTTTTCCCCTTGTAAATATTAATGGTCAGATATGCATACATATTATTTTTTTCTGTACTGTAAATAAAAAAAATTGACATAAGTGGGGTTGGCATGTCTGTGTACCATACATGAATTAAATTCTGCTCATAAAAGTCTGGTGGAAATCCCTTTGAAGGCTGTAAAATTAGAGGACACTATAAAATGCACCACAGAGCACAAATTGCAGGTACTGATCTTCCCAACTTTAATTTCACTTGCAAAAAATGGAAACTTTTAGGATTATTTTTTCCAGGCAGATGGAAAGGACTTGACCAGCATCACCATAGGTATAAGTCCAGCACAGTAAAACATTTCAGCATTACAAAGAAGCAAAATCCTGAACTGTATTTGATGTGAGGGTGGTGGGGCACTGGAACAGGTTACCCAGAGATGTTGTGGATGCCCCAGCCTTTGCAGTGTCCAGGACAGGTTTGGTGGTACCTTGATCAACCTGGTCTAGAAAAAAGCGTTCCTAACTATGGCAAGGGGATTGGAATTAGATGTTCTTTAAGGCCCCTTCTAATCCAAACCATAATTCTATGATTCTCTGTAAGTATTCAAACATGTTTTTTCAAAATAATTAAGACATGGATATTCAAAAGAGTGTTTGTAGTACATCCTATATCAACAAAGAGAGAGAGATGAGGCTGAAATTTCAGGTCTAAGTTCAAAATGTATCTTCCTGAAATTACTGTTCAACTTTATAAGATCAGAGTTCTTTAACTGCTCCATTTATTAAAAACAGATTCACTTGTTCCCTGCATCAATACTATGAGCAGTCAGGCAGTGAAATTAGCAAGTTTGGTATTCTTCTTTCTTTATCAATCTTGACATAAAACCTGTGGATATTTTATTGGGTTGTTTTTTTTTTTTAGCTTAATTATCCTTTCCCCCTTACCTTGCTCTCTTTTCCCCAAGTAAAACGTAAAAGAACCTTACAGTACCTCTCAGTTCATCAGTACTTGAAGCACTTACTAATACCCTGGGAAAACAAAACCAAGTCATTATTTTTGTTCCACGTAGAATAAAGTTGTGAACCCATATGTTCCACTTCTTCACAAATACTCAGTAGAGTGTCTGTACTAGGAATGTACGTGGAGCCAGGAAAAAATACGAAGAGCTGCTACATGACTGCTAGAATGCATCCAGAAATAGTTTGGCCAGTGCCAGGTGGTGCTTGCTAACACAGTGTTGAAACATGAGTCCCAGGATGCTACATGACAGAAAGCATTCTTAAAAGAAATAGAGAGGAGGCTGCCCTATTTTTTGAGAGAACAAAATGTTTTTAGGCAGGAAAACACAAGAGGTACTGCACTGTTTATCCTCACAGCCAGGTCTGTTTTTATGGGAACAGATATGCATCTTTTGATATTTTAAATGTTCTTGATTAAGTCTTCTTTGTTGATGCTATTCTTCTTTGGAAACTGGACATGAATTATCCATTACACCATGGAATCCCTATTATTATTTCCAAGACATAATGAATATTAAAATATAACAGGGACATAGCTTCAAGTGCATTAATTCAGTATATTCTAAAGAAATAATGTAATAAACCATGCATAGGGTTGCAGTAGATTATTGTCTTAATAAGTTTTTTCTGCATTCCAGGCATCAAATCTGATTAGTCAAGCAGATGGAAGAGCACTTTGTTCTCTCCAAGAATAGGCTTCAATCTATTTCTGAATTGCTTGACTTAGTTTTGGCGTTTTATGCTGGCTGGGTTGTTACAGTTCCCCATCACAGCACAAGTTTAGTCTTCTTAGGCTGTAAACGTTTGACTCAACTGGCTTGCCATAACTTTCTAAAGTTGAAAAGCTTAGAGACTGATCTCCTGTTAGCGCTAGAGTGGTTTTCAAATACTGACAATGGAGCGACAACACCACTGAAGAAAGAAGTTTTTTCATTGATGCAGCCAGTCTCTAGGAAAATAAGGCAGACTATTTACACAAGCCTAAGAATTAATCTGGCTAGCAAAGAGTTAAAAGAAAAAGGAAAATGTATGCAATTTAACATTACTTCTTCATTTCATACATTTCAAAATAACAGTCTTGTTCCTTTCTTTCTGATCTAAGTAGGCATAGATAAATAGAGGAGAAACCAGAGTGGTTCTTAAATTTATGAAAAGGGAACTTCTTTTAGCCACCAGAGATTGGAGATAGGCTTTTGTTGATAAGCAAGCATCTACTTTAAGACTCGCTACTTCGTTACAGATATGTTTTTTTCCCCTGAGGTGATGTGAAAGGACAAATAATATACTATAAAAAAGTTCAATACAGAGGCTCAGATCTGAATGCTCTGTAATAGTAACTAAATGCAATATTATTCACTTCAACTAATCCCTGGAGCTTTTAAGGCCAATAGTTTTCCAGTTGCCATGACTCAACAAAGTATGACTTTTTCCATTAATTATTTCCAAAAAAAAAACCTTCCTTTGCCTTTATTAGCGTAGCTGAGGTCTGACTGTTTTATAATGGTGAATAGCTGAATTTCTGTCTTCCCTGCTTTTCTTTTAACTTGTATATACATTGTGACAAACAATCCCTTTAAGTACCTAGATTTTACATTTTCCCATATTTCTAAATCAGTTTTTTTTTCACCCTCCCTCCAATATTTTCTGCAATAAATGGGTAAGATACTAGTGAATGGGGTTTCAAAGTACTAAAATGTGATTGTTTTTACTCTACATGCACATTAATGTGTAGGGCAAAGAAAGGACTTCACAGCATTTATGGTTGTCATTTGCAGTAAAGCCTAACTTTTTCTAACACAGCAAGTGCCATTATCTGTGGGACAAAACTTGATTTTTCTTAATACAAGGTTGACTTTGTTAGTTTTATAAGGAAAATAAAATAAAAGAAAATCAATGTCAGAATGACATTATTGGAGAAGCATAGGGGGGAAATAATGCATTTTCCACCAGAAATATGAAAACTGAGGAGTGTTCTGTGCCACTGTGAATTGTATTCTGACCAGCCATATGCACCTAAACAGTCTCCTTCTACTTCTTTCTAACAGCTTAAGTTTAAAAATATTGTGTGTGCACAATTTCACGTGACACATACATACACTCAAAATACATTCCCTTCATTATCTTGGTACTAAATTGAACCATCAATCAGAAGGATTTATTAGTTTGCACTCAGTGCTGTGCTATTGCTAAAAGCTTAGTCAGCTTCATCATAGGCAGAAATCACTTGCAACGTTCTGTAATGTGTTATGCAGACACACCCTTTCATTTTTATACTGCTGCTTAATTACATTCAGTTGTATTGCATTTTGAATCATATATTCATAATTGTAATTTATTCATGTAACCAGAATCTCAGCTTCTGAATCATGTTGAAATTGCATTTAAATTACCATGATCTGTTACTTCCAGGTTTTCCTTTCAGGAAAGCTGGATAATGCAGAATTACAAGAAACTGGTTTGCACTTTGTTTCACCCTGAGATGGAGCTGTGGTTCAGGCTGGGACAAATACTATACTTAGCAATTCGCAAACACTCAGAGGTTTATTAACATAAACGTAAACATAGTGATACTATCTCTTTGCTGATCACATGAATGAGGGGGTTTTAATATCTTCCACACTGATGAAATTATGTTAATACTTAAATTATTCTGATAATATACCATTGATTCATGTTTTTACTTTCAAATCCTATGGTGGGTGAGTTAAAGTTTGGAAATAACCCTTATTTCTTTGACTAATATGACAGATCTATATCCTTACATGTGCAAATCAATAAATACTTCTGTACCTATACTCTTTATTGCCTTTACATTTAACTATATGTAAAATAAATATGAAATTTTTAATTTCAGAATGTATTATGAACACAGAACTATATATTTTTAGGTGTTAATTAATTATTTAATAAAACATGACATTTCTTCTAGTTCACACAAATCTTTTCTAAGAAGGTCAGACGTGGACGTTCTACTTTAGACAAATGCAAGAAGACCATAAGTTTTGTTTTAGCAGTTTTATAACAAAAATTAGTATTATTAGCACCAGCAATCCTGACAACATTAATACTAACAGAACTATTCCCAGCTGCTGCCACATACAAATTTTAAAACGTCAGTATGTCTCTTTCTTGGATGCAGTTCCTATAGGTCTCTAGTTTCTGTTTTACGACCTGAATAATTCATGAGCGACAAGTCCAGGTCCCCAGGAGAGAGCTATGTTTAGAATGCTAAGAGAGTAAGAATTTTCTTCAACAATTTTGTTGTAAGAAAACACGAAGTGTTACAATATATTGAATTTACTTCTATTGTGTGCATTTACTTGAAGCTATTCAATTCTCTTCATCTCTTACTTTGCTTACAATACAAATAGATAAAAATGTTGTGTGTTCATTTCCTCCTCAGGAGATTTATTTAAAAAATAAGCAAGAAAATAAAATGCAGATAATTATACATTCTGAGGAATGCATTTTGACTGTTGAAAACAAGTTAAGGCATCATTTGAGACAAAAAAACCCTCAAAATTTAGTCCTTGTTCTCAGCAGTAGACTATATTTTCATTAAAAACAAAAGCATGAACGTGCACAAAATTTATATTAAATGTACAGAAATATTTAAGAAAACGTACCTTGTATACATTGTGCACATCTTCTGTGCTACATCAGCTCAAACTGAAGAGATAAAATACATGAGAGACTATAGGGAATATTTAAGTTCAGAATAATGCTACAAAGGAAAAGCATGGGTGGTATAATGACATTAGAATACTCTAAAATATGGGAGGAGGGCAGCATTTATGTATCCTTTTTTGTTCTTTTCTGAGAGCCATTAAAGATTTCCAAATTTTTAATTCCCCAGTAATACCTAAATTATAGAAAAAAAGATTGGTTCAAAAGGAGAAAATTGCTGTACAGTTCAGGAAGTATAGTTTTGATAGAGAATATGGAAAACACAGTACAGCAATTGCACTTTGTAGGACCAAGAGGTCCCCAAGTTCTGGTGAGTGCTCTGAAAGAGACATCTGTAGAATCTCCTGGATGCCACTTCCTCTTTAGGTCTGTATAGAAATAAGATTGATGGTATATCTTTCAGAATATAGATTTTAATGGAAAAAACCTTGTACCACATTCAAAATATATCTCTAAGGGACAAAACTTCCGGGGAAAAGTTATCTCTGACTTTTATTAGAAGTGCAATGTTTAGACTAAAAAATCTTCAATCTGAAAATTTTAGGGGAATGCGGAATGTGTATGTACTTGAAAAGGTTTAGCTTGATCCAAGTGACATTTTCCAATGTAATACCCACTGGCAAAATATTTGATAAATTCTGTTTTAAATGAGATATATAAAATTAATTATTTGTGAATTATCTATGGACATTCTGCTGTTAATTCAGATATGATTTAATATTTCTGGTGTTTATATAAGCACACACATGCGCTTGTATTTTTGACGATTCTTTCAGAGCTAAGACTTAATAGCATGTATTGGTTGAATGCTACATTTCAAATAGCTTGAGTTCACAGGGTGAAAAAACAAGTCAAATGTAATTTCTAAAGTTCAGTGTGAGCCAATTAAAAAAATAGATAAGGGAAGGGTTTAATTGTCAAATTATAGGTTTCATAATTAATAACTCAGATAAGTGGTCAGATCACTTTTTTAATACATGTTCTCAACTAACAAAGTGATAAGACATTTATAGGTTATTTTACTTTACTCTAGTTCCATGTAAAGGTTGTATTAAGAGAAAGTTAAATATACACAGTTCAGTGTCAGGAAATAAGCAGTCTCAGTTACATGTGGTGAACCATGATCTTGTTTACAAGTACACCATTAAGTGCTGTTTCTCCGTGGGGATAAAAGAGAATGCCACACTTGTTCAAGTTACAAGGTAAATCACTTCCAGAAATAGCTCTACCTTTCAGAAGAAGCAAAAATGAAAGGCAAATTTGCAGTTACACTTGCTGAGCATGTTTTTAGCCAGTTCAAGCTATTGCTCTCACTTAGAGACATCTTTTCTAAAACTTAATACCGTGAGCTACTTTGGTATTAAATTATTTAACATAAATTACTTTTTTCCTGGTGTGTGTTTTTCAAATGCAGTAACAGAAGATTTGTTTCTCAATACCTAAAAGCTTGTCCAGTCAAAATAGTCATAAAATAACCAAACACATCGTATATTTTGGTTAATGCTTCTTTGAAAATGTAGCTCCTGCTCATCATGAATGACTATAAACAAACTAAATCTTCAGAAGAACAGGACAGTGATACTGACCTTCAGTCCTCTGAAACTAAGGTGAAAAATTTACTTGGACAGCCTTTATGGACCTTTTTCTGCATTATTTTCAATTTCAGTTGTATTTAATGATACAACTGGAACAGCAGCTGTGATTATCCCATAACATCAACAAAGAATTTCAGAAAATATTAAGGAAATTATGAGATGTGTGTGTCAAAATAGTGGTTATAATTGATTGTTTCCAGTTCCCTAAGGCATTACAACCTCAAAATATCCCCTGATGTTATCTTACAAGTATGTCTGGGTAGACTAAGGTGTGTAGAGAATTGCTTAAGTTGCTGGATTGATCACTTAGTAGCAATAGTAGATAACTGCATATGCTGAGAACTGTATTTCTGAATCATAAAAGTATGAGTTACAGCATCATCACTGGGAACAACAAAAAGCCCTGAAAGTGTGAGACCTGTTCTGGACAATGGGATGCATTTTCTATTACAAAGGGAATGACTTTAAATTTGCATGTCCTTTATTTTCAATTTATGTAAGAGAATGAAAAACAAAATAGTTTAAACTGGGAAGCTTTTTATTGTATCCGGTTAGATTCTCAAAATAACAATGGATACGGACAAATACAGAGAAATAAAGACACAGCACAAAAGACTTTCCTGCATTAAATTGGATTCTGTTTTGCATAAATTAGATGAGGTTAAACTGTGTCATTGTTTAAAAGTTTTCAGTAATACTTAAGTTCTTAAAGAAATATTCTGAATATCAGAAATAGAGGCTGCTTTGTTTGTTTGTTTTCTGATTTTGGGGGTTTTTGTGTTTCCAAGGAACTTGGAAGTTATCTTCGTATATAACAAAGATGAAGGTAATTTTTTTATCAGCTCAATTTGTGTAACTTTTTTCTTTAGTCAGTATTATTCAGTTTTAGATCACTGATCGTTAGGTTCCATTTTTTTTAAATGCTGATACCATATTACCTATGGTAATTAATGTTTCTGTGATACTTTTCACAACAACAAGCTCAGAGAGGAAGGTGACCTCATCTTTCTGGTGTGTGGTAAAAGGAGAAAGGGAATGACTCAAAGCCATGCCAGAGAATGCCCAGACTGGATTTCAGGAAAAAATTTTTCAGTGGGAGCGTGGACAAACAATGCAAAAGGCTCTCTAGGGAAGTGATGAGAGTCCCAAACCTGTTGGTATTCAAAAAGCATTTCAACAATGCTCTTGCATTTGTATGGTTTAAGTTTTAGACTGCCCTTGTGGAGTCAAGATGTGGCACTGGGTACTCTTGGAGGTCCCTTGTGACTCAGGATATTTAATGATTCTAAGAGAGAGTGGTTCACTTTTAGATCTCGTGTTAAAGACATTAAAAAATTCGAGCATTTTGAGTCTTTTGCTGTAGTATCAAAATATCAGTGGAAAATTCTGAATGTTCCTCAATGTCTGGTTTCAAAGCTGGCTGCTCAAAGTATCATTATGACTCACTGCTCATGATAAATGAACAGAGAGGGAAAAATTGTTAAGCTTTTAAAAAACCAAGATACAATGTCCCAAAACAAACCAACAGTTCTGTGCAAGAGTTTGTTTTGAAAGTCTGAATATGCTGTTTCTTGAAATATGCATTTAAAGAATAACATTAGAAAGGACTTTAGGAAATTATCTAACCCTTTAGGTCCCTGATGATGAGATCAGTAAAGCACACTTAATACTCCTAGCACTTTTTCCTCTACATGTTCTTTAAGACCGTACGCCTCTGATCAAACACCTTCATTTGATCCTGCTGTTTTAAAGTTATTAATACTTTCTAGCATGAATATGCTTTTCTTGAATTTAAACCTATTCCTTTTTTCACGTTGTCCAGCAGAGATACGGAAAATAAAATTATCCTTTCCTTTTTGCAGCAGCTCTTTACAGTCCTGAAAGTTGTTTTAATGTTCATCCCAGACTGAATAACAGGGATTCACTCAATCTCTTTTCATTCATATTTCATAAAATCTTTTCTAATCCCTTTTTATTCATCTGTATCTGTCCTGAAGTGGCAAATTTAGACATGATTAATCCAGCTCAGGCCTGCTGAAGCCAGGCTGGGGAGAGGGGTACTTCATGTCCTTTATACATCATATATATAATGACTTTTTTTCCAACAAAGACAATTTAATTAATTTCAACTGACAGCACAGAGTAGCCCCAGATCTTTTCTTTCCCCAGCAGCTACTGCATTCACAATATATTCGGTACTTACACAAAAGAAATGAAAAATATTGTCAAGTCGTAGTGATATACAGCACCAACCAATCAACCAACAAACCAACTAATCAACCACCTTCTGAAGCAATTTGATATTTTCAGTTTTTCTATGATGTTTTTATTACATGATATATGCTAATAAATTTTTATGTACGTTATGAGTTATTAATAAAAAATCAATGGGTTTAGGTTGCTGTTCTTTCTGATTTTTCAGTTCTTTGAAGCCCTTTTCAGAACTTGATGTCAGCAATGTAAAATTCCCCTAGACCTTGAAAGACTTGCTAACAAGGATAGCACAGCTCCAATACTGAAGTTTTTGGATTTCTAAATAATTATTAGGCAATTATATATTTTTGAAATTTAATATTTCTATGTATTTTTTTAATTGTTAGTTTGGTTTGGGTTTAGTTTTTTGTAGGTTTGGTTGTTTCATTTTGGTTTTTTTTATTTGGTAGGGTGTTTTGTTATTTGGGGTTAATTTTTTTCTAAATAAACTGACACCACAAGGCAAATAATTTCATTTATAAGTGACTATTTGTCCTGGATTTGGCTTGGATAGAGTCAATTCCTTTGCTAGAGGCTGTTACAGTGCTGTCTTTTGGATTCAGTATGAGAATAATGTTGATAACAAACTGATACTTTAGTTTTTGCTAAGTCTTTACCCTAAGTCAAGAACATTTCATTTTTCATTACTCTTTCAGTGAGCAGGTGCACAAGAAGACAGGAGGAAGCACAGCCAGGACATGACCCAAACTGTCCAAAGGGATAGTCCATATCATAAAATTTCATGCTCCATATATAAACTGGGGAAGTTGGCCAAGAGATGCCTATCACTGCTTGGGGACAGGCAGGGGATGACAAGTAAGGTCAGTGGATGGTGAGCAATAATACTGTTCAGCACTTGTTTCTCTTGCATGTTATTTCTTTCTCTTTCCTTTAGGTTATTGTTATTGCTGTTGTTGTAATTATTATGAGTTCAATTACTATTACTACTTTTTTTCCAATTATTATACTGTTCTTATCTCGACCCATCATATTTTTTTTTCTTCGATTCTCCTCCTGACTGAGGGTGGGGGAGTGAGCAACAAGCATGTTACTTAATTGCTTTCATACAATAGTATAAAAGAAAACAGGAATTATTAATTCTTTGGAGATTATTATTTCTTCCCTGTTGGATTAAGTCCATCTCTATACATGGTGACTTTCATATAGAAATTATAGAAATTAAATAAAAAGAGTGAGATTCAGTTCTAGATTAAAGTATTTTACTTTAAACCCCTCAAATACAGTTATTTCTAAAGGAACCATATTTTCAATCCCTTACTATTCAATGAAGATGAAGTTTCTTGTGAATAATTTGTGTGGTCAAATACAGGTTTCTACCTTAGTGTGATGGGATGAGTGAATGAGAAGAAAAAAGAACATACATAGGGAATGAATATTCACTTGCAGGGAAGAGAAAAGTGACAGAAAGGGAGAAAGTCAACAGTATTGTGTCCATTATTTCTTGCAAAGGATCTCTGGGGTGATATAATTAGAGAGAACTGGGTGCAGAAAGATTAAAAAATATAGGATGATAAAAGGCAACAGGCATTTTATGTATGAATCATGAGTGACCTGAAGAAGTGTACAAGCCAAGTGATGACACTGAAGGGACAAAAAAATAGTTATGTAGTTTCTGCTTGATCTTCAAGGATAAACTGCTTAAAAACAAGATTGGTCAATTCTAAAATGTAAAATTACAGACAAGTGTAAGAGAACTGGAATGGATGAGCAAAGGAAAGGAGTTAACCCAGATGCAGAAAGGAAGTATAGGAGAGGTTGTACAGGAAATTAGCTGTCCAGGAGTTACATATGTTCATGAAAGATGGGATTTAGAAAACTGGCTGAATTGTCAGGATTAAAGGTTTATGAAGAGAAGAGCAGTATGGAGTCCAGACAACCACAAGTTAATGGTCACATCCCTCAAAGCTTGGAATGATGCTGTTATTTCTAATCTCTTTACTGATCATCTGAATGACAGAAAATGATGAATTATCAGCAAGTTTGCAAATAATGCAAAATTGGTGGAAGTGATTCACAGTCTGATGGACAGAGCTGCTATTCAGTAGGATTGACACAGGCTGGAAAAAGAACAATGTACTTGTAGCCTAGGTGGCACAAGAAAAGCTGAGATATTGGGGTTTGTTCAGTCAAAGGTAGAGAAAACAAGGGCGGAGGGAATCTTATTCCTTTCTACAACCACTTGATGGAAAGATATAGTGAGAAGTCAGCCAAGGTCTTATGAGAGATGCATAGTAATAGTCGTGCCAACAGGCACAACTTACGAAAAGGGAGGAGTTTGCAATGTACTGTGATGTACAGGGTTTGCACTCTGCTAACATTTAATTTAAAAATAAAGTTTCTTTTTTCCTTTGCATTAAGGATAAATATCTTCTTTTTAGTATCCTGAAGGTTATGGATAATATATGGAAATGAAATGTTCCTGCTTAGCCTTCACAGGCCACACTGACAACACTGTGAAATCATTGTTGCACAGTGCTACTCGCTTTAATATAAAATTCAGCAGCCATGGAAAAATCCCCCTGATTCCAGAAGCCTCAAATAAAGTAAACAATCTAAGAAGGACTGAACAACAGGAATGGTCTAGTGATTGTGCGTTACACATACTTGTAGATTGCTCAGACAGTATGAATTGCTTTACATTTTGTAGGTACACAGAAAAAGATATGTGATAATATGATTGCATTTGCAGTATGTCTGTATGTACACATAGCCTTACAAGCATAAATCTACCAATAGATGTCGTATAAACATAAAGTCACCTATAGACATGGTATGTAATCTTTCTGATGTATATCGATATCTGATACTGTGGAATCAGTATGAAGCCATCAAAGAAGCAAGAAAGTAATCAGAAGACGACATTATTTTCCAAATGATGCCAATGCTAAAGCCATTTTCAAGAGACAGATTATATGATTTTCAAATATAGAAAATAAGGGGAGTTTTCAAAGCCTGACTTTAATTTAATACGATTTTTCTTTTCTTCTACACAACCCAGAATTTAATAGACAAATATGTGTTTGTTCAGAAAACAATTCATAGGAAGGTATTCTGCACATTTCCCTCTTCAGCTCTGGATAAGCTCATATAATCTTATTTACTCCATACTAAAGATAATGTAGGATGGTGTGTTCACCC
>VZTZ01025897.1:264458-309220 GCA_013400955.1 Drymodes brunneopygia | reverse complement strand
TATATATATATATATATACACACTCAGATTAGTGGAAAAATTCACTTATACATAAATAAATGACAACACTGATCTGTCTAGGACAGATTAAATATAAGAATAATTCTGTTTGAAATGAGAATATATAATTTGACTTTTAATCACCTGTCATGCAATTTTAGTCAAAGAATGGATACATATACCTTAGGTACCCCAATTTCCTAGGTTAAGTAGTGTAACTTAACACGTCTTATTAAATTAAAGGCAATTTTTTTCCCCTTGAACATTTTTAACAGTAACACTTGGCCATTCATCTGCAAGAACTTTAATATAAATATCATTCTACTTGTTGAAGTCAAAGGGTCACTCACAGACTTTGGTAAGAACAGAATGACATCTTATACAAAATATCTGTTCATATTTAAGTGGAAATAAAAAATACTTGTTCACATTAAAACGAGAGTAGATTTAGACTGAATATTATGAGAAATTCTTTACTGTGAGGGTGGAGAGGAACTGGAACATGTGGCCCAGAGAAGTTATGCCCGACTGGATGGATGCCCCACTCCTAAAAGTGCTCAAGGCCACATATTGGGTGGCTCTCTGAGCAACATGGTCTAGTGGAAGGTGTCCCTGTGGTATTATTTCTTAATACCACACAAATCTGTAGGTATTCTTGATAATTTTAATGCAATAGTTCAAGCACTCAAAACTGTACACAAAAGAGGTCTTTAAATGAATTTTCAATGCAGTTGCCTACATGAAAATTTCTATAGCTTTTGTTTAGAGTGTGAATACTATTCATAAAGTATCAAAAAAATCCTCTTAAGGTGAAATCAACACTTAAGAAAAACTGTGCCACAAAGGAAAGATAAAATGATTTTTAAAATTTTAAAATATATTTTAGTTTTTTAGTCTGGAATATTGAGATATTAATATATTTTCAGAACACTTCTAAATTACTTTGCTCACTGTTTTTTGTTTCAATCAACACAATGCTTTCAATGCTAAATGGATGCGTGCATATCAGAATGTGTTTAATAGTAGTACCACGTATCTGCTAGAAAGTACTCCTATTCATACAAATACTCATTGTAAGTGCCAAAAAATTTACAGTTTGAGTGCGGATGTTTAAAAAAACTATCTACTTCAAAATGTGAGAAGAAGCATCCCAATTTCCTGAAAGCAACTAAGAAACAATTATTTATAAAGTTTTACATATAAGAGTAACTTAGTTGAAGTCAATAGTATTTTTGAGAGGCAATAATTTTCATGAAAGATTCTTCATAGGATGAGGATGTACAAAGTTTTAAAACATATTGAAACAAGGAAGAAGAACTGTCACGATCCTCCTTGATTTTAGTTACATTTAAAGAAACAGAGCTACCAGAAATGAGTCCAAGAAAACTATTATGATAAACTCAATATCCAAAACAGACTTTTTAAAGCACTAGCTGAAGTTGAAATACTACTCTAAACACCACATCTTACATCTGCTTTCAGTTTCTAAATTTGGATAGTCTATAATCCAGTGGAGATATATCCGATCCTTTAGAGAATTGTAAACCACTGTAAATATGGTACAAGACGACCAAGATCCTTTCCTTTTTATAAATTTAGATGCACAATGTTTATATGGAAGTTTTATATATATTTATATATTTTATATATATTTTTGCTCTTTTATTTCTTAATGTTATAATGAACTCTGAAAGTTTTCAATAACTATTGTTTTATTGCAGAGATACCATTTTTTTACAGGTGGTTTATTGTACACTGTAACCACTTTGTGGTGTTGCAGCTGAGTTTTTTGTTTTGTGTGCTTGCTTGATTTTTTCCCCTCCCCCCCAAAAAATCTAGCCTGTTGCTAAATTATTTTTATTATTGAGAATTTTTATGAAGGTTATTTTTTTTTCTCATTTCCAAATCACCATGTCTTTTTAATTAGCTGTAAATTAGGAATAACTTCAAATTTTTGTTTATATACTGCCTAGAAAATGTTTATAGATTTTCAAATGCCTCTTGTGGGCATATTTGCTATGCATAAACACAGTCATCCCTTTTTCAAAGATTATCTTATTACATAAATGAACATTAAAGACTAAATTAAGGAGCTGGATTCTACTGTATGAAATTAAATTACGCTCTTAATGGATAAATCTAGGGAAAATCTTACTTAATATTTCCACCAAGCCCTTGCAGAGAAAGCAAAATGTGCTGATAAAAAATGTTGATGACACAAAGTCATAGAAAGAGTCAATAAAAAGGACGGTTGGGATAAAATACAGAAAAACATTATTTGGAAGGCTGAAATAACTGATGGAGGAAGAAAATTATTAATAAAAAATTCAAGGTCAACACCTATAATTAAAAGATTCAGCAGTACAAGTGGACATGGATATACTCCCCAGCTGAAGGATGACTTTTGAAGTGCACCTATGACTCAGTCATGGAGAAAGCAAAACAAACTGAACAAATAAAAAATGAAACAAGTTACGTCTTTCAGAGACAGGAAAATATTCTTATTGGTGTGTGGAGTCACTTGAAGCATGACACAGTGTAATCATACATCCTTAAAGGTAATTGTAGAGGTGCTGGAAAGAAAGGCAATTTGTATGATCAGAAATATGGAAAACCTGTCCTATTAATGAATCATAGAGCTTGAGCAGTTGAACTTAACCATTTAAGTGTTGAGAGGATGAGTGTTATTCATGAATGTGTTGGAGAAATGCAAGAAGTAAACACTTTGCAGGAAAAATAAAAATTTACACTAAAATACTTTTCTCCTCTCAGTTACAGGTATATTTAGATTGTGAAATAGGTGCATGTTCCTGCTGCCAGAACAATGTAGTTTTATATCTGTTTTCCAATAGCAGCAAAAGGAACAAAAAACCCTGGAAGGGATATGAGGTGTGGTGGGGAAGTATTCAGATTTTCTACTGCAGGTGTCATCATTATATGTCAGAAGATGCAAGATCTGGCATCATTAGGTACTAGGTAATTGATCTGTCCATCATTTTCTTGACACTAGACATGAAAGTTAACACTGAAATCCATCTTAGTCTCTTCAGCAGACAGTTAGAAAAAACAGCTTTATCTATTTTCATATATTTATGGAAAGGAATTTGTTGTGGACTTTGCCATTTCTATTAAATTGGATGCAATGACCTGTCTGGTTCATACATGGCCTTCAAATACACTTGTTTCTTTTTCTGTTTCATGTTTTCCACAAAGGTTCTAAACATTAAAATCCAGACTTAGATAGCTATAGGGTTTTTAGGTGTCAACCAGCTACACAATTTTGCTTAATTTTTGTTTTCACTTACACTGAATTTTATGCTGTGAGTCTGCAAAACCTTTAACTTAATCTGTAATATTCTTCAGAATAGTTATTTTCCCATGACCGGTCTGTAAAAATTTTTAAAAATAGATTAATATCTGCTATCATTGTGCTTTGGTGTTGGTGGTGGGTGTTCGTTTGCTATTAGGTTTTTGGTTTATATATAAAGCTGAGAGAAGAGGAAGGACATTCAGAGTGATGGCATTTGTCTTCCCTAGACATTGTTATGTGTGATAGAGCTCTGCTTTCATGAAGATGGCTGAACACCTGCCTGCTGATAGGAAGTGGTGAAAGAATTCTTTGTTTAGCTTTGCTTTGCTTGTGTGCACATCCTTTGCTTTACCTGTTAAATTGTATTTATCTCAACCTATGAATCTTCTCACTTTTACTCACGGGCAAAGTGAGTGAGTGTCAATGTGATGCTTAGTTGCTGGTCTGGGGTTAAATCATATTTTTCAGATGCAGATACAGGTGTTCATTATAGTTATAAAAATCACATCTACATATGCATTGAAAGAAACTTCTCTAGAACAGGATGTTCTCTTTTTTTCATGTTCTGAACAAAACCCAACCCTATGCTATTTACTATACTACTAGAGAGAAAATTACCTCAGTACTAATTAATCTAATTGATTAGGAATTAAAGACATATACTGTAAACTAAAGCTATTCTAAAACAAAATAGAGCCTTGTGAAGAAACCTATGCTATCAACATTTATATTTCTTTTCATTATGTTCTTAGGTTTTCATTGTCAAAATTTCCTGTTTGTCATCTGTTAAAGTTATACTGGAAAATAAAAAATAACACACAAAGTTTTAATGGGATAAAATTTCATTGAGCTGCAAAGAATTTTTTTTTCATTTTGTCAGGCTAACATATCTCCATATAAGGAGTAACTATTGCTAATTTTATACTAAGACAACAGGGGCTTTACTAGGAAATTGCTAGATACTCTGTATGATCACTAAGGGAGAATAAACAATTTACTTTTTTTCTGAACATACTGTTTTTCATTTCCTTCTTATAATTTCCAGGAAAAAAAGAAAAATATTTAATATATTAACAACCAAATGGAAATAAGTGACAGACATTCAAAAGGAAAATGAATGTAAAATAGCTAATAGAGCCATTGTGTATTTTTGGTATCTTAATGCAAGTGCCAAAAGTTCTACACTCATAAATACAGAAGAAATGGTTCCAGCAAGTGGTAAAATGCAGACATTTTCAGTGGAACTATCTGTCATTCCAGATCAGTGTTCACAGATGTACTATATAGTACAGGACTTAAATTGGACAGAGATGAATATCTTATGTAATGCTGACAGAATGTCAGATTTTGGCAAGAAATGAAGGGCACACGGAAAAGAACACCAAAAAATGTACACAGAAAAGAAACACTCTCATAGGGAGAATAACAATGAAAACAAAGAAAAATGTTATGCGAACTGTGAAGTGGGAAACTGAAAAGAGAATTGGGAAAATATTGTGATATGTTGGGTTTTATGAACTACAATTTGACACACTGGAAATAGTTTAAAGTGTCAACAATTGATATTAGCTCTATGATACAGAAGGACCATGCAAAAATGAAGTACAGGAGTGATTTGAAGTTCATCAAGGTCAATGAAGATTCTCTTTTATTTAGGTGGGTTAACATCTATATTTTCATAGTCTAAGGCTCTAACAAGACTGTGCTCTGTGGAACTGTCTGCAGTGAGAAACAGAACAGAAGATATCAGATTGCATGCTTCAACTTATTTTATTAAACCTTTGTTTGATAAGACTTTAATTACTAATCTCAAAATGTCATTATGGCTCATGATAACTGGTTTCAGTTCAGATCTTTCAAGAAAACAAACAATAATACAAGGAAATGTTCAACAATAATCTTTTAAAGGATCAGGGGCTTGCAGAATAACGTGTGAGGATAACCTTGCCTTGACCGAAGATTTAATAGTAGAAAGAAAATTTTGAAATGCAATATAAGCATAAAAATCTTGGCATTATTTGAAGTTTTCTAGGTCTTTTAATTGAAGACACAATAGAAAACACAAGGAATGTCTAACATACACCTGTACTTATACATCTTAACACTTGCTGCCATTTTGAAATAGAAAAGGGCTTTGATTCTTTCAGAGATAAGTAGAATGTTAGTTGAATTTAACATGATAATATAATAAGACAATATAAAAATTAATTAATGTAGTAGAGATTTAAGTGAAGGTGAAGTGAAAATCCCATCTTTTGGTTTGGTGTAAATGATAATCTATAATGAGAAGTGCCATGGTGCAAGAATATATGCTTGTGTACAAGACGTTTGAGTTCTAGGTAAACATATAAGCAGCTTTCACTCCTGTAGTTGCAGTACTACATGACTGTAGCAATCTAGTGCCTATAAAAGTTGGTCCTTTTACTTCTACTCACCATGAACATGCTAATGTGCTGGTGGGCAAGATAACCATGAGCCAGCAGTGCTCCCTTTTGGCCAAGAAGCTCAGTGATATCCTGGGCTGCATCAGGAAGAGTGTGGCCAGCAGGTCAAGGAAGGTGATCCTGCCCCTCTACTCAGCCCTAGTGAGGCCACATCTGGAGTACTGTGTCCTATTCTGGGCTCCTCAGTACAAGAAAGACAAGGACCTAAAGGAGAAGGTCCAGTGAAAGTCTGGAGCATCTCCCTTTTGAGGAAAGGCTGAGGGAGCTGGTCCTGTTTAGCCTGGAGAAAACTGGGAGGGGGATTTTATCAATGTGTACAAGAGAGGGCATCAAGGGCATGGTGCCAGACTGTTTTCAATGGTACCCAGTGATATTACAAGCGGCAATGGGCACAAACTAAACCACAGAAAGTTCCACTTGAAGGAAACATCATCAGCAGCGATATTCTTCAGCTCCACACAACCCTTCCTGCCCAGATAGGAGCCCAACTGAGCTAGACCCACTAAGAGGCACCTGAAAAGGAAACAGAACTTTGAAACAGTGAAGACAAGTTGTTTGGAAATTTATTTGTGTTGAATGATGTCAACAATATGTTAGTGTGGTTTATCTGTTGCACTGCTTATATTGATCTTAAATATATAGCTAATTGATTGCTCTTAAGTCAGGTCCTCAGTAAACCATTTCAGTTCTGATTTGACTTTAGATCATGTGAACTGGCCCACTCTCCCTTGTGACCAAAGTTTCTTTAGTCTAGCTCAGAAATGCTGACAGAAGATTTCTGGAATCAGGTAAACAATGTTATAGTTTTCATGAGACATTCACTTGCCCTAACGGTACTTCCCCACAACGTAAACTTTCCCCGCTCCTTTCAATATTCCTTTCTCTACTTTTCTTGTCTTTGAATCCTACTTCATTATTCACGTTGTCTTGGTGTATCATTTTTCAGACCTTTTCCATTAGCAATATCATCAACAAATTACAGGACTTTGGGCACTTACTATCAACTTCTGCTATGTCATATTTCTGCTCCTGCTGTTGTTGATGTGATGATGGTGTGTTTTATGGAGGTTTTTTTGGTTTGTTGTTTTTGGTTTTTTTTCCATAGAAGCAAATATATGTTTTTCAGAGCAGTTAATCATTTCACAGTGAAAGTGTTAAGATGGTGATTGACAGCACAAAGCTTAAATTTCACATTCTGTACCTCTGGGGAGGGAAAGATTCCTTTGTACAATCTGCTCTAGTACTCTAAAAATGTTTGTAATCATCAATTCATTTTCCCACCAAAAAAATTGGAATTTCATGTGAAAGAAAAATTAAATTTTTATGTATGACTCCTTTGCCACTCAGTTCTCTTGCTGTAGTTCCTTCTATTTTCATTACTGAAATGATATTTTACATACATATTCAACCCAGATTAATTTTATATTTTCCACATTCAACTGATCTGATTAAATTTGAGTTCCTGGTTACATCAAAAGTGAGCAGAAGTTATATTTGCCACTGAAGAAATTAGAATTGTTCTCAATAATAAAATGTGTGAATTATATAATGACATACATATAATTTTACAATTTTTGTTTTGGTATCTTAATTTGGTTATATGAATATTTATGTGGTAGTTTGAAAGTATTTTGGTTTTCTAAATACTGGAAGTTTTGATCAAAGATAGAGAAAAAATTATCTATATGTCTAGCTTATAATGCAGGTTGATTTTCCCCGGACCAAATTTGGGCACTGTCAATGTTTATTTTGAAGTTACTTTTCCAGTCAGAAATGACAAAAAAATTTGCAGTTTATTTGAGTTGACTAATCTTGTTCATAGCCATTTCTCACTGTCCAAAAATTGAAAGAGCACAAATATTTTAGGACAAACTTGCAAATAAAATTTGAAAAGAAACATTGCCCTTTCTATGCAGGTAGATGTGTGGTTGTCACTGTGGAGAGGTCCCTAATAATCATGCAGGTAATGACTCCTTTTTTTCTTTTGAGAACTATTGAAAGGTTAGGTTAAGGTATAACTGAATCGAAAATCAGGTTAAAAACCTTCTTAACAGTAACAGAAAAAAAGTGACTTCATTAGCTACTAATAATTTGGACAAAGAATAGTCCAAAATACTTTATAATGTACAATCTTCAAGACTTATAATGCACAAACATGGTTCCTGAATTAATTAAACAACCTGACCTTGCTAGTTGTTATGTATCAAAAGAAAAGGTTATTCTTCTAAGGACTGATCTAACACCAGCTCAAGATTAAAATACTCTTCTAGTTAACATTGGTGGTTTTGCAGTCTCCAAATAATAGTAAGACATTAGAGTTTTGTTAAATAATAATAAGATATTACAGTTTTGTTTCTCTGCCTAGGTAATAAATAACAATTCATACCTATCAGTAATACATTGTCTATGAAAGAACAAAACATTTTTTTTCCATTTCTTGTACACTGTATGTGTGTAACATCTCCAAATTATTAATTTTTCAGAAAGCATTAAAAAATGCCACAATGCCAAACATGGATGTGCTGTGGGTGTTCCTATAAAAATAATGACATCTGTATAAATGCAAAGATGTTTGAGGGAGGAGAAATGGTATTCCTAAAATCTGCCAGTGAAGAATTTTTAACTTATTCTTCATTCAGTGAAAATATGCTACAGAAATAGACACAATCCAGTCTGTTGCTGTTAGTATAGACATGTGCATTTTTTGTTCATTACACCTCTGCATTTTCCATCTTTTTATTTTCTTTATCTTAGCAACAATATTTCCAGAATGAGATGGCATGGAAATTGATATAATGGCTTCATTTTCAGTAGATGAATAAATGCAATGCAAGGACAATACCTTCATTCAGTTAAGGTCTAAAGGTACAAAGCATCCCATTTTGTACTTTTTTGAATTGCTATGGGCTCATGCTGTCAATATATTGTCAATATATTCAATATATTGGGAAATAGCCCAAAACTTTACAGTAGACATATCACCTTCACACTATGGCACACATGCTAAAGTATTTCCATAGCAAATAACTTTGATACCTTATCTAAATAAAAGTACAGGAGAAAACGCACTGTACTTTTTAGGACTATATTATGACCAGATTTTTCATCCTTTTGGGTTATACTCTAACTGTTCTTTTTTACATTTTTACTTTGCCAAATGTTAAAGTTTCATCTAAAATGGAGAAAAATGTTCTTTCCTTAATGTTGTGATGCACATATTCAATCTAATTGGTACTAACTGGAAAGAACTGCTGTTTCCCTCATCATCTTTCCTATTTCCTTAAGCAAAAGCAAAGGTTTCTGCTTTTCTGAGGTTTCAGTTTTTCTTTCTTTATTTTTAAAGCTGCAGTTCAGGCACTTTTGATAAAATTATGCAGAAATGAAAAAAGCCAATGTATAAAACAGAAAAACTTTATTTAGGCTATCTCTAACTGTAAAGAAGATAAATTTAGCACTCTCCATCTTTACCTGTAATAAACCCAATATCTAAAAGATGTCAAAGGTAATAATGCAATTGCTGTCTAGATTCTCAGAAGGTTTTAAGCTGTGCTCTTTGAAAAACATTCTTAGGATATGTAAAGTAGTACTGCGTTCTCTGGGTTTTTTTTCAAGATGACAAATGAGATTGCCTATTATTTGACTTTAGACTTGAATGCTACAGGCTTTGCAATTTTTTTGTTTTCTCTTAATATTCCTGAAATATGCCTTTAATTATCTCCTAGGAAGGAAACAAAGTAATGCATAATTGATACCTCCAAACCATACAATTATTTCTATTTACTCTCATTTACTGTAATTCTAAAGTTCTCTTCCAAACCACTTTTTAATTATTTTTATTGTTATTGTGAGATTCTGTTGATATTGTTATTAATATAGTGTGTTAATTTGCATCAAAATGTCTTTCAGGTATTCAAAAATGTATTCACAAGTTAAGATTAGGCCTTGCTGTTGCCTTTCGAAGTTTCAGGTGGTAAACATCATTACAGTTCAGTAATAATGCTGATATGATGTGTCAACCATCTGATGAAAGTTTTTTCAAAGAAATTTAGAGCAAAAAGAGAAACATAACTCTTGAAGACCATGAAAAAAAATTTTTAAAATGAGGAATAAAACTGCTCCAGGATGAAGCTTGCACAGAGTTAAGCTTTTGCAGATGGCTGGAATGAATCCCATCCCATTTTCCCACTACTGGAGGACACTGCATAATCCTCAGCGCTGCATGTGCCCGCTTTAAGTAGAACACTACTCACTTCTAGCAGTTGCACTGATACAGATCACTTATTTACTAACTTCTACTTTCATTTCAAACTTCTGGCCTCCACTTTTATCCTCCATTCTGGTAATGCTTTTGGACCAATATTTTTAATACTTAAGTACATATTGAATATGCCCCAGGCTTTGAAAAATAAGACAAAAGTGAACATAAATGGACATGTAAGCAATTCTCCTAAGGCAGTAAAATTAATTGTCCTTTTCAGCAAGCTAATCTGAGCGACAGAGCTAGAAATCGACATGGGGCCCAAAACCTTGATGCATTAAATTTTACCTATGTAAGTACATCCAGATGACTGACACCTTCAGAACATTCTGGTGAAAATTCTGGCTGTCCCAAATTTTGGCATAGTTAGAGCCCAAGGCTGTAACTAAACCAGGTTCTTATAGAGAGAGAAGTTGAACTAGTTAGGCTTTTTCTTTTTTAATTTTACTGTTTATATTGATCTTTGGAAAATTATTATATAATCTTTATATCTTAACTTAGAAAATCATAAATATATTCTTTTCAGTGAGCTTTATGCATCAAGATGAAAAAATCCCTTCCCAGGGATTCAGTGTAATTGCATAAAATCACATTAAAAGGGGTTTTGCCTCACCCCCTCCAAATAATTCCAGATCCTAGGATGATGAACATTTTAAGCACTGCAGTATTTTTGCACTAGAAAGTCCAGAAAACTGCTACTTTTGTTGCTGACTTTAATTATTTATGGAGGGGGGAAAAAAGGATATTTGTTTCACTCAGGTGAGATTTTTTTTACAGTCATGACCTCAAGTACTCCTTTTTCACTGTCCCATCAAAATAGTGAACTGCTAACCTGTGCAGATGTTTTAGACCCTTATTCTTGATTGTTGGCCATTTTCTTCATGATTACTGCTTCCATAAGGATTTATTATAACATCGGATGCTTTGGGAGAAACAGAAAAGATACACTTACTTAAATTTGAATCTCTGGAACTTAGTTTTATAGTGTAAATTCTTTTGGCAGTCTGTGCAGAGAAATGAAAAGAAAAAAACATTAAGTAATTAATCTGGTCAAGGATAAACATATTCTATCCTGAAAGATATTTTGGGAGACATTTGGAGGAGTACAGAGGTATTACCCGAAGAACACAGTAAATTTGGATGAAGGAATAATCCTTATAGACTGGGCAGGAAATAAAATTTACATAGAAAAGTGAACAATCAAGTTGAAAAATGGCATAGAAGACATAGCAGGAAAACACAATTTAATATAGTATTGGTTTTGAGGAATCGAAAGCAGAATAATATTGAAAATCAGTTCCAGGAATGTAAAAAAACTTCATTTTAGCAACCGGAAAAATGCATTGTTATATTAACTGATTATTTATATTGTAAAAATTTTATTATTAATTTTTTAAACATTTCTGGTTTATTTTTATTAAAATTCTGTTGAAATTAAGTTGTCTTGGAAATTTTAAATAAGCTCATCAGTTGAAGAAGTAAGTCTGGACACATGAAATAATAACTGTTTCTACTTCAATCACCAATGTTGTGTTTTCTGATCTGCAGGTTTATAGCTGGGAATTTCCCATCATTATTTCCCTTAATATAGTTTGGGAAAGTTTCATAAAGGCACACACTGGATTTAGTTCTACTTATTTTTATAAACTATCATAATAATTATGGTATTCATTGGTATTCTCTATTTTGATTAGGATTACTCTTCACAGCAGATATCAATCATAATCTGTGTCCAAATACAAGACTCAAAATAGCCACTATCATCTTAAAACTATTATATGTCAATATTATATAATCAGATTTTTGAGAAAAAAATCTATTTTGATTTATAGACATTAAAAATAGCTGTTCATAAACTTCATTGAGAAAAAGAGGAGTCTGGTGTGAGCACATACTGATGAGGTAAATGCATACATTCTAGATGCAGCAATTTAGTCAGTGACAGCACAATATTTTTCATTATTTGTAGACCAGTGTTTTCATCTTAAATAAAGAAAATCTTTTCCAGTGACTGCAAGGGAAGCAAAGGTCTGTGATAAATGAGCCACTAAATGGCTACATATATCTGACAACAGTAATCCATTCCTTTATTTCCTCCGGGAAAGCCAGTAGTTCAGGTACATGCTGCTAACCAACAAACGTGTTTTGTATTTTTTAACAGGTGATTCTTACTTTATTCAGTCAAAGCACATTTGCCAGCTGCTTTACACTGGAGAAGGCTTCAGTTTCTAACATGGATGAAATTTATTAAAATAACTTAGATTTCAAGTGCGTCATTCGGTTAACTATATATCTGTGGTGATTTTTTTTTTCATTAACACAAACCTTGTGGCTTTTGAGGATCCATCTGCAATGTTAAACCAGAGAGACCAGAAAGTGGGCTCTAGCACTACAGCCTCATCATCTATAGAGTTACTTATCAATTCAATTTCAAACTCTGTTCAAAAGAAATTACAGAGTATTGAGACATCTGCTGACTCTAATGAGAACTCAGCCAGCTCAAACACACACAGACAGCTGTCAGCAATGAGTGCCATCCCCCAGGAGCACTCAGGTGTTAAGCACCATTTGAGTTTCTCTCCTGTATCCTGTACAGCCTATGGTATCCTGCCAGCCTAAGGGGCACACACATCCTGCAGTTCCTGCACTACACACAATATAGGTGCTTCTTATTCTCTAGGGTACCTAAAACATCACTAGGTGACCATTTCTAAGTCTTGATTTCTGTCCAGATAAGTTCACCCCAAATCTGAAATTCCATGCAATCATTGCTGCTCCACACTTTGGAATCATCCAGTAACTACAGAATATACCAGTGTGACTGTTCTCATTGTATAAAAATGCTGTTAATTCAATGTCATGATTATATTTCTTTTGTGAACGAAGAAAGCCTGGGAATTCTAAGACTCTTTTTCTTTTCATTTTGTTCTTTGAAAAGACTTCATAAATGGGATAAATCATAACTTTCTGAATTACATAATAAAGTATTCCTATTAACAATAATATTAATGGATTTCTTATTCTGAGAGATATGGTAAAGAGGTGTGATAAACAAGATCAGCAATGAACTGAATTACCAGGAATAAATACAGAAGTTGCAAAAATAGTTTTATCATTCTTCTTATTAGAAGCTGACAATTCAGCAACTTGAATTATTAGAAATTTCAGATGGTTTAGCAGGTTTTTATTTAAATAAGCAGTAGAGCAACAAAATATAACTAAGGAAAATGAAATATTAGAAAAATCACATTCACTGGAAAAAAACCTGGAAGGTTACAGGAAGTAACTGAATCAAAAAAATTTAATTGCAGCCACAGTTGTACATAATTCTGCTCCCTTGTCCTCTTGCTAGCGGATTCAGTTCTTTAGTGAGTTAACCTATGCTGAAAGTAAAGTTCCACTTGCCTGTTCGCTTACTCTCTGCACCATCCCAAAAGCGACAGGGGAAGGAATAGGAAGAGAAAGAGTAAGAAAATTCATGGGTTGAGTTAAAGATATCTTAATCAGAGAAGAAGAAAGAAAAAAGAAGAAGAAGGAAGAAAGAGAAGGAAGAAGGAAGAAGGAAGAGGATCATCATCACAAGTAACAAGACAAAAATCAGCTCAACCTAATCACTGTGGGCAGTAAAGGGAAAAAGAAAAAGCCATGACACTGTGAAACACTGCTCAATAATATTCAGAACAGCAGCATGTTTTCAACATTTAGTCACAAACCCTAAACACAACACTGTATGGACTGCTATGAAGAAAATAATGACTAGAACAAGTTTTTCAGAGACCAATTTTTATGTGACAGAAGTATACGGTTTTGTGTACCATCAGCAGTGCCGCAGCCAATGATGTTGTTTGTTACTGCATAGCACCAGGATCTGGAGTAGCTATTTGCCTGAAATGACATGATCTGCATCATCTAAACCAACTTGTCAACCTGAAAGTGACCTAACCATGATTTATGATTACATTTTTCTAGATTATTAAAAAGAAAAAGTGAAAAAGAAAGAAAAAAAGAGAAAATAAAATTAAGGGTGAATTTCCCACTCTGCAAATGAAAGCCACCTGATATAAATCTTTACTGGTTTACTCTAGTGGCTCTGTATTGCTTCTGTGTTGAATTTAGTACAGCACTCAAGCAGCATGTAAAAACTCCTAGTATTGCCCCAACACTGCAAAATTAGCAGTCATTTTTTAAAAAAAGAGGTTTTACTTTCTGGAAATTACTTTTTGGTCAAATTAAGATTATACCGGAGCAGTTCTTGAAAATTAATATAATAATTTCTGTAGCTGCTGTGGAGGTTTCCTTGGAAACCTCCGGGGGAGAGGGCACAGAAGAAGAAAAAGATAACTGGTGGAGGCCCTCCAAGAGAGCCAAGCTCCCCCGGGAAAGTGAAATCACCATGGTCTAACCCAGGAAATTCCAGAGTAGCCATCTGGAGTGTCCATCATTTCCTCCCTCCCCCCAAGCCCTTTGTACTATCCCCTCTTATCTCCTGAGCCCCTACTCCTCTCGATCCCATAGGACCAGGTAGCCTTGGTCCTTCCCTATACTCCCCCAAAACCCCTGGTGATTGGTCCTGTGGAATAACTCTTATGTGGGTGTCTGAACCTTGCTCTCCCTCTTGGTCCCTGCCTTCCCCCTGTGAAGAGCATCTGGCAATAAAGCTACGCAGATACAAGGTAAACCAAGGGCCCTCTCGTCTTTCTACTTCAGCTGATAGCTAACCGGTCCTTAGCTCCTGCACCACAACGCAGGCAGCAGATTCTCTGGTTAAGTGTCCATGGGACGCTGCCAGAGTGCCTTTGGGACAGGGGCACTCTTGGAAATATAGCCAGCTGGAACCTGTCTGAATAGCCGGGCTGGACAGAAGAAAACCCAGTGAGCTATAATTTCTGATTTGTTAACATGTGGAAAAAGTCAGACCCAAGAAAACAATAACCCCATTTTTTTGAATTACATGTCTCAGGGATAAAGATACTCAGCTTTACGCTGAATCATGATACCCTGACTAATGCGTCATAATTTGAAAATATTTATTTCCTATGTTATGTTTTTCCATAATCCATAGGAGGCTCTCCTGAAAGGGGAGGACATTTTATTTCCTACTTTCAGAAGAAAGCAGGTATTCTGAGAGAAAATGCTTCTGCATCTTGATGGAATTCTTAACCACCTAACCAATTCTATGAGATGATGCCCCATTTTTCATATTTTTACTAATTTCTTTCTGTAATATAAAAGACAAGTGCAACTTTTGAAATATGTCCTTTCTTTCAACTTGTCTGTTCATATGCAGATTTCAGATTATTACAAATACAAGTACTGTGCCAGTATGGCAAGATTTAAGATATTTCAAATGCAAGAGAAATAGAAGTTATTCTGCAGACTGATTTGTCTAATCTAATTTTAGCCAGCTAAAAGTTAAGTATGTGAATCGAGCAGCTCCTCTTTTCTCTCAATATAGTTAATGGAAGGAGACAGTGTGAATGACTGTTAGACAGATAGAGTGACTGTTCTTTCAGTAGTGAAATAATGACCTAAGACAAGCAGAAGAGACTTTACATAATTTAAAGACAGATATAGATGACTAAATTGTGGTGGCTTAAACTATATAAAAAGAATCCTAATTGTAAAATTAATTCGATAACTAAGTCCAGAAATAAACAAATGTTTAAAAATTTAGATAAAGTTTGTAAACATCACCTGTTTTTACCTGGAGTAAATGGTTCCAGGTGCACCTGCTAGGATGTGATTGGTTTTGAATAGTAGTAAACCAGCTGCCCAGTAAACCAGCTCAGAGTAGATGAAGTTCAGCACAGAACTTTCAAAATTGCCCAGTAAAGACCTTAACACTCTGTAGTCTCAAAAGCTTGAATGGAAATCCTATGACAAAATCTTTGATTAAGGCTAATCAAATCACAACCTACACGCACTGACTGGCCGTGGCACTCAGTGCCATGGTCTGATTGACAAGGTGGTGCTTGGTCAAAGGTTGGACTTTTCCAAACTAATTAATTTTGTGATTCTGTCTACAAATTTACACTACCATAGTTATTATGTTACTTCAGAAAACCTAAATACTTAGATAGACCTATATAGTTGGTTATATGCATAATTTTGTAATATAGTGCATTACCTGTGGACTTTCTAGTCTAAGAGTTGTATTTTTCCCATGTTAGTGTATAAACCAAGAATAAAATACCTTGGTATCTACATTTTTAGAAATGTGCAGCAGATGGGAACTTTAAAAAAAAATATGATCTAGGAAATAGTTTTCTCCACTATTATGCAAGATACTTCACTAATATATGCGCATTTTTGAAGTATATATTTATCAGATAAACAAAAGGGAGGGATAGATTTCCATTTAAAACAGAAGTAAGGGAGTCTGTGCTTAAGTCATTCCACTTCCACCCACAGTTATGTTATCTTCTGAAAATAAAATTTACTTTATTAATATAGTCTATGAATCCTTAGTGGATAACTTCCTTCTTTGGGTACGCTCTCTTTAACAGAATGCTTAAGGTGCAAGTTTTCAAAAATCTCTTGAAGGACAATACTAAATGTGCTTGTGCTTTTGAGAAAGATGACAGATGCTGTAATGGCATTTATTTATTTATTTATTTATTTAATCGCTTAGATTAACAGATGTGGAAAAAGAAACCTAAACAAACAGAGAACAAAACAACAATGAAACCTCCCACACTTTTCTGTTGAAAATCTCCTTTAGCAAAGCTTTAACCATACACACCTTTACTATTAAAGCACTGTTCCAGAGACAGCTGTTCTGAGGAAGTACATCCTTGCTACTTTCCCTATCGCCTTCCCTTTATTCGTGGTGCACAAAGTGGCTGTATAGCCTCTGCTGATGCTATTCTAACTCTTCTGGTGCTACCAAAAATGCAGTCAAATCTTTTTGTCTTTTTCAGTTCGTTTGTGATTTGCTCATGGTCACATTCATTGGCTTATCCTTCACAACCTCCTGATATTTTGAAAATGTAACTTTTTCAGTTATTAAAAAAGAGACTGAAAGTGTGATAAAAAAAAATATTTTGAAGCTTTCTCCCACTAGCATCCTTTAATGAAGGTCACTGCTGGTGCAAACAGTGACAAAGGCAAGTGGCCCTTCCCCTCCACTCCAAAACCTCCCTCTCCCCACCCTGCCACCACATAAAGTCACAGTCAGTTAACTGATCTTCGGCAAAATCACAGGGGCTGGTTGTATTTGGAAGTGGAAAGCACTAAAATTTTAACAACGTAGAGATAGAAAAATAAGCTTTAAAAAACCTTAGAATAACACTTTAAGTGCAGAAATGGCTAAGAACAGATAATTACTGAAACTGAACTAAGTCATTAAGCTGTGGTGGTTCATAATACCTCTCTATACTTTGAGTCTAAGAGAGCTGCATTCTGTGCTATGAGTCTGAATTATCTTTTCTGGTAACATTTAACTGCAGTTAACTGCAATTTAACCAATACAAAGAGTTCAATTGTTTAAGTTTTTTTAAACAATCCCCCCCCCACACAAAAGTCCTATCTATATAATCAGTATTCTTTGTTGCAAGAGTAGTCTGCCTACAGGGATCTTCCAGAACAGACTCCCATTTCACCCTTCAGATACTGTCTTCCTGGTGCTAGAAAAAAAATTCTATTTATTGAGCCACATTTAGCTATGTTAAAGTTGCTTTTCCTGGTATTTGAAACAGGCTAGCTTGTCTAGTGCCTTCCTTTGGGGCTGGCATGAATGACAAAAGACCTGTATGAGGTCTGTATCTTCCTGACCTTGCAGAGTTGGGCCAGCCATCTTAACCAAAGCTTCTCAAATGGCTTTAGGTTCCTACACTCAAGCAACTGTATTGAAGCCACTGTTTCTTTGAATACCGGCCTCATCTGAATTTACACACTTAAACAGCCCTGTTTTAGCAGGACACTTGGAAAATCTGTCACTGAATAGCAAGTTGACAAGTTGAATATGAGCTCACAATGTGCCCTTGCGTCCCACAGTATCTCGGGATGATCAGATAGAGTGTGGCCAGCAGGTCAAGGCAGGTGATCCTGCCCCTCTACTCAGCCCTAGTGAGGCCACATCTCAGTTGTGTCCTGGAGTGTTGTGTCCTGTTCTGGGCTCTTCAGTACTATTTATAATAATGTTACTATTGAAAATAAGCAAGATGAAAAAATTACAGTGATGGAGGTAAAACATGAGAAAGTTGTGCTGATGATTCAGATACCATGTTGTGTTTCAAGTGCATCTAACAAACCAGTCACAAGATATTTGCAGAAATTTTTCAGCAATAATTTAAAAATAATTTAAAGGACAATAATTTCAATATTTTCTGTTTATTTGTTCTGTTTTCCTTTATAGCTCTCAGTTTTTATGCCTGAAGAGTACAGACTTGATGAAGTCTTCTGTTTAGCAAAATTCCACTCAGATTTATTTGAAAATATTCTGAATTCTTTGGGACAGGATCCATTTGTGCCAACTTTTGCATTCTGTCTTATGTGGTTGAGACACAAATTCCAAATCCAACCTCTCAGAAGAAAAGAGTCTCAATGTGAGAAAATCTCGGATTTTTCCAAGCATGCTTTGTGGATTTTGACTACATGTGTTAGATCCACAGTGGAACCAAGTGATTTCTGCACTGGTGTGATTTACTGTCTGTACTGGATTGACCTGGGCTGACTCCCAGGTGCCCACCAAGCCATTCTCTCCCTCTCACTCTATCAGCAGGAAAGGGGGATAAAATACAATGAAAAACTTGTGGGTCAAGATAAGGTCAGGGAGATTGCTTGCCTCTTGCCATCGCAGGCAAAGGAGACAGAACTTGGGGAAATTAATTTAATTTATTGCAAATTAAACACTGTAAGATAATGAGAATCAAAAAAAAACCTAAACTCACCTTCTCCCCATCACAATTTGTCCAACACAGGGTCCTCTCCAGGGTCACCAGTTCCTGCTTGGAACCTGCTCTAGCATGGACTCTCCAAAGACTTCAGCTGTCTTCAGGATATATCTACCTGCTCCTGGATTTGGTCGTTTACAGGCTGTAGGGTGGATCTCTGCTGCACCATGGACCTCCTGGGGCTTAATTGGGACAACCTACCTCACTGTGGTCTGCATCAGACTGCAGAGGGATCTGCACCTGGAACAACCCCTCCCTCTCCTTCTCCACTGACCTTGGTGTCTGTAGGGTTGTTTCACATTTTTTCACTCCTCTCTTGCAGCTGTTGTGCAGCCCTTTCTTCCCATTTCATATATCGGTTATTACAGAGCTGGTACTACTTTTGCTGGTTGGCTCAGCTTTGGCCAGTGGAAGGTCCTTCTTGGGGCCAGGAGGAACTAGATTCTAGTGTCTTCTTCCAGAAGCCATCCCTGTGTCCCCCACCCACACACCTGCTGGCAAAACAGCACATGTTTTGTTCTATTCAGATGTCTATGTCTATGTCCGCAGGAGTCTATGTTATGTCCAGATCTCCTTATTTTTGTTCCATTTTCCCTATTTATCATATAGAAAATAAAACAAAGCAAAAAAATCATGCCTCAGGTGGGCCTTCTGGGCTCAACCATTCAGCCATTTACCATAACCATTTTTCTATAATACATTCAAAGGTGAATCATATTAGAAAGGGAGGAAAAATCCAAAAAGCTGTATTGTGGAGTAACTTGAATCAAAACATTCCTGGCACAGAAAAAGGAGGTGGAGCCGGAAATGAGGTATCCTAACAAAAGCATTGCAGTTCCGCCTCCAAAAAACTCATGAAAACCAGGAGAACACCTGGAGAAACTCTCTCTTTGATTTCTGGTGGACTGAGAGGACATTGTTTTCTCCCTCTCCGTGCCATGCTGGTGCGGAGGGGGGATGAAGGGGATGAGGAGCCCGGACCCATCTTTCAGTTCCTTGTGGCAGCTCCATGTGGGATGTAACTGTAACAGTTTTGCTCGGCTCCGCTCTGAGCTGAGAGAGACTTTATTCTGCTGCCCCCAGACGAGGAGCCTCGCTGACTGCACTCCACCTGACCCAGGCTGGGCCAATTTTCCCACGGCACGGCGGGGATGGGGCTTGAGGCTGGCCCTGGTAGAGCTCGGACGCACCCCCGCTGGTGAGTTCCGTGGCGCAGATTGGCACGATAGAGGGCTCAGACAGTTCCCTGCAGCCCGGACTCAGCCATGCCAGTCACAGCAGCTGAGCCATGGCTTGGATGGAAAGCGATGCAAACTTTTTTTCTTTGGCTCGAGCGCTGAATATCTACACTTGGACCAAGCGGGCTGAGGTCATGTGACCATCTCCCAGCCAAAAGACAAATTAACTGTTTTCTTTCAATATCAGGATGGGACTCAAAAACATCCATTTTCTTCCCCACACAGAAAAGAAAAAGAATGAAGACACCTATAAAAGGTACAACATAAAGACTCTTAAGTTAATGAATGTAGCCAAGCATATATTTAGAGAAGGAAGAGATGAGAAGTGCTTTAAGGCTGAAAATTCTTTTGTAAAACTATGGTTGGGACTGAGCTAATAAATTCCCTGTAATATATGAAGGAATAGTCCAAAGGGGGGATGTAATATTCTAATAGCAGCCAGTGAACCAGAGCACCTGGGTGGAGATGAGTAGGTGCTGAAATAAGTGCAGTCTGACAAGAAGCTTGAGCCGAGACATAGAAGATGCTGTAAATTGTCCCTGGTGCCGGGGAATGCTGGTGAACTTGTGTTGCCAAGAAAAATCTGTGTTGTTAGACACAGAAGAAGGGGATTTTTCTTTGCTGCTGCAACAGAATTGCTCATTGTTAAAAAGGTACCGCATGGACTGTCTTAACCCCCCTGTAGTAGCTGTGGGAAGGCTACTGGCGTGGGGGAAAAGGGGGCCACCACCAACGGATCTTTCCTCAGGCGGTGGGTGGTGGTGGGGCTGAAGACTCACAAAAACCTGACAGAGAGTCCATAGTACAAGCAAAAGAGACTTTTCTCACTAAATGAACTGAGACAAAGTTATTCCAGAGGTGGTATTTTTAACTACAAGTCAAGGTGTTGTCTTTTTTATGGTCAGTGGGAAAGAAATGAAAAGGTGTGGGGGGGAGAGTGTTCTAAAGGTTTTGTTCTGATTCCTGATTATTATTATTCCTGTTTTAAGTCTGTTAATAAATTCTTTTTTATATTCTTTAAAGTACAAACCTGCTTTGCCTACCATTAATCCTTATCTCACAACAAAAATCAAGTGATTTTGGTGAGTGTGCTGGCGTTTAGCCAAAAACTGCTACAATTGATGTTCCTGCCTGGTTTTGATTCCCCAAACCTTTAAACTGCAACAAGCTGAAAACACTCACAAATAAAATGTTGACAGCATCAATAGTAACTAAACCATTTTGCATATAGATTATAAATTCCACAGAAAAACGAAATTAGCAATAAAGCAAAGAGTAAATCTCATTGACTTTGAAATGTGGTCAGGATAGTAGCTGTACAGAAACACTTTTTTCATTTAGTGCAGAATCAGATCTCAGCTGAAAACTGCATTGCTGTTTTTGCTCTGGAAAAACCTTCTACAGATCAGTAATCCATAAATAACCATCAAAGTTGGGATTTAAAGCCTAATGTGACTAATCAGTTTAAGATTTGAATATAAAACTTAGGAGGCAATACCTGACTGCAAATAGAGCCTTACTACATCATAAAGGCTGTAACAGAGGGCTGTATTAATCTTAGGGATGGATGAGCCTCCGAAATTCTGCCTGCAAAGCAAACTCACCAGCCTATCTGACGTGCTCGCAAAGACTGCAAGCACAGCAGGGTGATGTATTTGATTTGTGAATGTTTTTCTTTCAGCGAGAGAGAGCATGAAAAATAGTCTTTACTTCCAAGCAGCCCATGGCTTCATGCTTTGTTTACAAAAGTACATCTCTAGTTCCTACATTTTTTGTAATACAACTTAGAAGACTGTTATTTTTTTATAACTGAATATTTTACCACTTCTCTTAACTTTGCATTTTTCAGTTATTTCTATCTTTCTCTCTATTGGTTATTACATAAGCAATTTCAACCTTTCTATTTTTCATTCACTTTCCTCTACACCCTATTTTATTCATGGCAATCTCTTCTTAAACTTATCTGTTAAACTTCAGATCACTTCATTTTCAAGAATTTCTTAGGAAGCTTCTGAGTTTAATTATTTTTACTTGAGAAGTATCAAGTTGCAGACTTCTAAAGGAATTATTCTAAAATTTTAAATACAAAACCAATGGAATCTGGATCTCAGTCACCTAAAGTCTGTGAATCTTCTTCATTGCACTTTTTTTTACCTGTGTTTTATCTTTCTACCTTAGCTTTGGTGTAGAAATTATTGACCTTTCCTAAGACTCTAATTGTTTATGGAGGGCTGCCGATGGAGATTTTAATTTTTGACTTTGCAAAAAAGGAAGTTAACACTATGAACAAAAATAAACATCCTTGCTGATGTAGTAGTCTTGTGATCCTAGTACTGATACTGCCTTGTAGAGCATTGAACTTCCCTCTAGCATTTGTTGCCTAAAAAATAGTTGTATTAATAAGGATATAAAATATTACTTGTTTGTAAACAAAATTATGTTTTCAGTAAGTATACTTAGAATTTCTGAATTATTTGCTGCTGATAATTTTTCAGAGTACAGACAACAAGCATTTCTATAATCTTGTTAGCTAATAAAATGGTATTTTATCCCATTTTATGTTGCCTTCTCTCCAAGTCCTCTGAAAGAACTTGTGCTTTTTGAAGAGGAAAAAAATAAACCAGTCTAGATGTTGAATCTCAGGGACACTACAACTCAGAATAGACAAGAATTTTCATTCCCATGGGAAAAAATAGGTGAAATATGGACATAAGAGAAGTTATGGAATCACTGACATATCTGCATCTATTAATTTTTTCTTGCTGAGAAGGTCAGTATTTTAATTACACAGAATTAACAAAGTTAACATAACATTTTAATGTATGAACATATTTATTTGTTTCCTTACGTTATTTTTGAGGGTGAGAAAAATCAGAATACATTTCAAAGGAAAATTGCTATCTAGTTCCATTTTTCAAAAGATAATACCTGAGTGGTATCATATGTATTATGAAGTTGAGTGTAAATGCCCTTTATTGGTTCCTGTTGCATTCAAATATTTCTCGTCCTTCCTTTTCATCCAAATTTTTCTTCTCAATATTATGGTACTACTAGTTTTTACTTTATTTTCTCACTTTCAGTCTTCCCAATTTCTTCCCTTTTCAGAGTTACCTTAATTTTCAGCAGATGTCTTTGCTGTATTACCCCACTCCTTGGCACAGATGATATTCAGAAAGATTAAATAGAGATACTGTTCTTGTTTATTTTAACCATTCTTATTTCACTGCAAATTTACTAAAATCAGCCTGTTTCAGTTCTCATGGTTTGTTTTTTCTTTCCCCCTGGCTTATTTTCATGCTCTGCTGTGTCAATATACTTAGATAAGTTTGAACTGCAGTTTGCTTTATAATTCTCTGAAGCTCTGCTCTTGTTATCATGAACAGAAAAATTATATTTGTATAAATTAATCATGCAATATTCTTGTATAGATCTTGACATAAATTCAGACTCCCTTATCAAAAAGTATTTGAGAAAGAATTTTATATCCTTGCTAGCAACAATATACAGCCTTTGCTTGTGTTAGTGTGCATAAGACTGATCCAGTTTGTCAGTGATGAGTGGAAATATATTTGCTTACCATTTTATTTCCCCCACCCTCCAAATTTGCTTTCTGATTATTTCATTAGATGAAGTAGTCAAATTAATGTCCAGGAAATACTGTAATGAGCCCAAGGGAATTGGTGAAATCAAGAAAGAGTGCCTTTCAGTGAACTGTGAGCTCAACAGTGTAACAGTATTAGGCTACCTACCATAGGTTCAGATGAAAGGCTTCTAAGTATATTACTTACTATTCCATATATTAGAAATAAAAGGTCAATATAGTTAGAAACACTTCAGATAAATGTTACCAAATTGTAGTGGCTCTCATTTCTATTTTAGAAAAACAGCAATTCTACTGATCTGATGTTTTATGTTGTATGAACTGAATTATATATGTCACTTCTGCATTTGGCTAGATAGATAAATCAGAGTTTTAGGCATCTGAGCAGTAGGTCAGCCAGGAGACCCTATAATCTACTGTAACTCTAGAGTTTGGGAAATGATAATTAACTCAATTATATATTTCATAGTATTTGAGACAAAAAATAAGCTACTATATATTTAAAGTCTGCACTTCAATTAAGCTCTCATCTGATTGATGAGAACTTTGATCCAGAACTTGCTTTGACTTAAAGAAAATATTTTTTAAAGTAGCTAGTAATAAATTAATTTAGTTTTCTTTTGCCAATATGACAAGCTACTGTGCAGCAATTGTGCCTGTCATTTTTCTATTATAGTTACAGTTGATGTTATAAAATCCGCCTCCCTGTGTTTTAAATGAAGAGAAAAGTAATATTTCGAATGTTGTGATTTCCAACTATTTAATGTAGTGTTGCAGTACAATGTTGTAAGTTTTTGTTTGTTGTTTTTTGGTTTTTTTTCTAATAATAGCAGAACACTTCAGATTAATATTAATTTAATGGAGCTTTTTTTTGATGTCTATGACACATTTCTCATCTCTATTAAACTGTTTTGCATTACTTCAAAATGATGTTGATTTATGAGTTGTAAATATACAAAGGGCTAATTTGCTGTGTCTCTAACATGCCCCAACTTTCTGTTTTTGTGTTTATCATTGTGCTTGCATTTGTTTGAACATAATTTCATAGCTAGTAAATATTCTGCAGCTAAAAGTACTTTAAACTATTTTGGATCTAAGAACACTCTGTCTTCATCTTAGAATCATTGCTGACTCGGTTTTGTTCATTAATAAGGTTTCTGTTATTTTTCTGTTCTTTTTTTTTGCATTCATTCCCATAGTGGCAAAGTCATAATAATATTACTCATATTAACATTTAAATAACACTATTTTTTTAATTTTCTTTGGGTTTACTTTGTGTGCAAAGAATAATTTTCTAATTAGTAATGTGCCATGGCTATTAAAAAGAAAAATTGCTCTACATATTCTAATCATCATTATGCTTGTGGTGACCATAGTCTTAACTCTTAAGAGCAGTATAAACATAGATCTCAAATTGTATTGTGAATCAACCCTTCCTTACAATGGAAAAGAAATTAAGGTACCAATTAAGGCACCAAAATACATTTAGAAGTGTGGAGTAAGAATTGGTGGCCAGCGAGTGGTGAAAACTTCAAAAGCTTTTAATTTTTTTTTTTTTTGGTCACATAGGGATAACTTAGATACAGGAAGCAGTGTAGCACTCTAGATGTTGTAGGTTAATGCAGAAATGTGAGCATATCTCTATGTGCCATTCAGCACTGCCTGCACATTTTGAAGGGGCAAAATGGATTTACTGGTTCTGCTCTCCCAGCTAGGCCACTCCTGGATGTAAAGAAAGCGTGTGGTAAACATGGGTATTTGCATGGAGGTAAGGCCTAAATGCCTTCAGTAGGGTGGTGGAGGTAAAGTCCCTCAGCTTTTCCGGTGTCAACTTCATTGAAGATTTCTTCAGCAATTCTCAGAGAAGAATATATAAAGATGTGTACTATTAATCCTTTTCTGTGACTTGAAGGAACTTTGCTCCGATTTGGTTAATATATTCTATAAAAAAAGATTGTAACCACAGAAAATGTCTCTCTAGCTGTCTGTTTCAATAATGAGTTGAATGTGATAGTAGAAAGTAATATTAAGTGACTTAAACTTGATAGCTTTGAAAGCCTAAAACTGAAATTCTGCCATGCTTTTGTTGAGTCATAGAGGTAAGGATGCTCCTTTACTACACAGGGCACCACAAGTTCATTCTGGCAGCATGCAGGAATAATAGTTTTGTGGATTTCTTTGCTGAGTATGGGACTGTGACTACAGTTAAACTGTAAAGTTCATAAAAGAATAGAAGACATCTGAATTCGCCTTCAGTAATAATTTGCATAGTAATATATGCTAGCAGGGTCTTTAATTCATATAATTACATGCCAGCTGCTGACATGCTACCAAACCAATTAAGGAAAGTCATCAGAGTAAATGTAGCTACCTCAGGCCATGAAACTGAGCCAAAAAATATTTCACATCCTTGAAGGCAAAGTAGCTATGATTTGCCCTGTAGTAAATGCCTGTTATTTGGCAGACATAGGTAGTTCTCTGCATTGTCTTTGAGGGCAGCCAGGAGATTTTACTGCATGGAGCATTATGGAGCAGTTATGGGAAGGACAGAAAGACCAAGATCCGGAGCATCTAACCATGAGACAAATGGACACCACTCCTGTGAAAGATGATAGATGATGCTTGTACTTAATAGTGGTAGGTCCTGGACTACTTATCTTAATCAATGCAAAAGACTATGGAAAGAAACCACTTCAAGGTCAGCCACACTCCAAGGCTGCATGAACTGTATAAAGGCAAAAGGAAAAAAGCACACAGAGAACTTTCATACCCCTCTACTATCAGGGAATATTTTGAACTGTGTTGATGCTGTTGAGTTTGTAGACAAGGACTGATAGACATGGCTACATAAAATGTCTCTATATAACATATAGAATCAATGGGGTTTGTTTGGTTTGTTTTGTTTTTAAAGTCAGTGTTTACCTGCACACAGACAGTAAAATATGAAATGTTAACTTTATATGCTATTTATTGTAACTTTTAATGTAACATGTTTGACAGAGACGTCACTCTTAGTAAACTCCATTTCAGTGATGAAAACAGCCAACAATAAAAACAAAACCCAACCAAACCAAACCAAAAAATCCAAAAACCAAACCAAAACAAAGAAAAAGCAAAAAATGTGCAATTTACATGCTGTCATAAATTTGACCATGTGAGATGAATTCTGGGCCAAAGAACACAGTAGATGCCATTAAAATTCTGAGTAATAGATTTCCTCATGTGAAAGTAATGCAATTAACAAGACATTTATCTAAAGACTGAAATGGTCTAGTTGATCTACAACTTTAAATATATTCAAGGAGAGATGATCTGTACAGGAAGTCATTACAACACCAGAATAAATTAAATTCTGGTTAAGATTCAGACACCATGTGTTTTGAGTTACAAAGTGCAATTTCTAGTCATGGATGAACACAAATAGAAAATTCATTCTAAACCCTGGCCTATAGATTACATAAGCATATATCACATGTGTTCCCAAACAATTGACTTAGTAGTAAGCATTTTGGAAATCCAGTTAATAAGAATGTCTATGGACTAAGAATAAGCTCATGGTAATAGAGAATCATAAATCTTGAGTATTGTAGCGGCATGGATGCTAAAAGAAAAAGCAAAAAAATAAGTATCCTGACACTCTAGTCTATTTTGATGTAAGGTAAAACTTGACATTTACTCATCTTTGAGTTATGCACATGATAATGCTACAATGCCATAATAATAAGAGTCACTTTAAATTTGTACTGTCATAGGTTGGGCAGAAAATAAAATTTTGGGGTTTATGCTATCCAGAGAACATGTCATATCAAGTAACTAAATATCATCCTAACACCTTCCTGAAATTGAAAATTATAATTTCATACACAGAGATACTTAGACACATAGACCTAAGAGTGAAAGCAGACTTTTATCTCAGTAATGCATAGGTTTATATGTGGACTGATAACAGTCCAGGAGAACACAGGAGATAATTAAGTAAGACTCAGAAGAACCAACGTTTGAGAGTGAAACAGCTATTCCACCATCATCTCCACAAGGAAGGTTCATCTCATGCTTAGGATTGAGTTTCAGTTGTTTTGCATTGGCTTTTGTTAATGCCCATGTAGAGAAGAAATCACCCTTTTACTCTATGTAGAGCAGGTTTCTTCAGGATTACAAGTACTCTAACATTTAATTCCTCTCTACAGATGAAATTAAAAAAAGGAGGAAAAAAAAAGACATAGAGTTAAAAAATTGCAAATTTTCAGGGTCCAGACAATTTTCCCCTGCACTGATGTGGAAAGAGTGAGTTTGGATGGCTGGATCTGCATTTCCTGCATATATCTGCATATATAAATGAAGCTACATGAGATTCAAATTAACTAGAAATGTTGCATGGACTGTAAGAACCTGTGTTACTCATAGTCAGCTTTGTTGCTACTTATTTCATCTGAATTTTGTCAATCTTTCACACAAATAAGAAAAATGTAAGTGAATATGCACGTGTTATATCTGAATACATATTTAAGTAAGATGAATATTAAATTTGTGAGTTAGATGTTTCCAGTCTGTGCTTCAAAAGCACTGTAATGTGCAACAGGAAAATCTCCATTTATTTACATCTCCTGAACTGTCTGCTACCACTGTCATTGAAATATGATTCTTGCCAGTCTTACACAAAATAGATTATCTCCTGCAAAACTTCTAAGTCCTTCCTTTATATGTCATGTTAGTGGAGTTTTTTTTTTGCAGTTCTTTTACTAAGAGTAGTGAACTTTTTGTTTTGTTTTGTTTTTCAATTAATTTACTGAGAACAGACAATAGAGCCAAGTAGAAGAAAATTTATCTTGCCAGAAGGATAAAGTATGTATCTAGAGCATTCTGAGAAAAATCCCTGGTTCAGTTCAGCAAGGCATTATTACAGTGGAAATGGTGAGAATGGAGTACTCTGCTCCAGCATGCAGCATGATGCCTCTATTTATAATCTTGATTGTATAAAATTCTGACTAGCAAAATTTGTGTAATGCCTTCCACATGAAAAAATGCCTCATATTTGATGTTTTTTCTCACTTCAAAGTGTGTTAATAGATAGATATTTTTTTCTTCACTATTTCTCTCTGAGACAGCTCATATCTATAATCAACTACACCACCGCATGGGCAACTAACAGGAGGAAATGGAAGCCAGAATGCTGCTAGAAAATGCTGCTAGAAAGCTACAGCCTAGTTGCCATTACTGAAACTTGGTGGGATGAATTACAGGAATGGAGCGTGGCTACTGATTGCTACGAGCTGTTCAGAAGGGGCAGGAGAAGAAGAAGAGGTGAAGGGGTTGCCCTCTTCATCAAGTAAGGGATAGAGTGGGGAGATGTTTCTGAATCGTAGCCATGAGCAAGCTGAAAGTAGGAATTAGAGACTGGGCATCAAGGGGAAAATGGTGTTTGGTATCTACTACAGGCCACTTCCTTGCTCAAGCCACAGGGCACTTGTCCTGCTGGAGGACTTCAGCCACACTGACATTTGCTGGAAAAGCAGTACAGAGAGCTTTAGGCAGTTCAGGACATCCCTACATGCATTCACCAGAGTGGGATGTATTACTAGACCAGTTGGCCATCCACACAAGTGAGCTAATCAGGGACATTAAGACTGGAGGCAGCCTGGCCTGCGGTGATCATACACTAGAGGAGTTCACAGTCCTGAGGGATATGGGTCAGGTGAAGAATAAAGTCTTTTGAATAAAGAACTTCAGAAAAACAGAATTCCAGTTGTTTAACTGTTAGTCAACAGGACACCCTGGTCAATCACCCTCAGGAACGAGGAAGGAGAACAGAGTTGGCAGCCCTTGAAGGATGCATTCCACAGAGTGCAAGAGTTCTTGATCCCCAGGTGTCATAAATAAAGAAAGGAGGTCAAGGACTGTCATGACTGAGTTGAGATCTGCTGAGCAAACTGAAGGGCAAGAGGGAGGGCACAGGCAGTGGAAGCAGATACAGGTATCCTGGAAAGACCATGAGGACACAACTCAATTGTGTAGGGATGGGGTCAGGAAGGCCAAGGCATGGCTGGAATAGAACTTCACAAGTGACACAAAGAGTATCAAGACGGGCTTCTACAGGTATGTCAGCCAGAAAACGAAGGCAAATGAAAGCATATGCCCCTGATGAGCACGACTGGAAAACATAACAACTGAGGAGGAGAAGGCTGGGATACTCAGCACCTTTTACCTCAGTTTCACTGTCAGCCTCTCTTCCCACATCCTTTGAGAGGATGGATCACAAGGCAGGGACTGGAGGAGCAAGGTCTCTCCCAGTGCAAGAGAAGATCAAATTCATGACCTGGTGGCAAGACCAGATTGATCTTCACTGGTGGTCACACATTCATTCATGCACCTACACTTGCTCTGGTTCCTGGCACCGCTGATACTGATCTATCAAGAGATATCAAGTGCATTGCCTTAAAAAGAACTAGACATTCAGCAAAATATATATATATATATGTGTTCAGAGAATAGAGAAAATCAGGTTTGTGGCCACCTGAGGAACTTGAACACACATAAGTCTGTGGGACTTGATGATATGCGTCCCAGAGCCCTGAGAGAACTGACTGATGCAGTTGCCAAGTCATTCTCCATCGTATTTGAAAAGTCATGTCAGATGAAGTTTCAGGTAACTGAAAGAAAAAGGTAAGCATTATACCCATCTTTAAAAAGGCTGTGCAGGAGGACCCTGGGAACTACTGACCTTTCAGCCTCCCCTCTGTGCCTGAGATCATGGAACAGATCCTCCTAGAAGCTCTGCTAAGGCACATGGCGGACAGGGAAGTACTTAGGCTTCACCAAGGGCAAGTCCTGCCTGACCAGCCTGGTGGCCTGTGAGGGAGTGACCACATCAGTGAACAAGGTAAGAGCTGTAGGTGTCAGCTAGCTAGACTTCTGTGGTGCCTGTGACACAGTCCTCAACAGCATCCTTCTCTCTAGATTGGAGAGTGACGGGTTTGATGGATGAACTGTTTGATGGAAAAGGAATTGAATGGGTGGTTTCATCCAGAGGATAGTGGTCAATATCCGGATGGAGACTGGTGACTAGTGATGTCCCTCAGGGGTCCATATTGGGGCCAATGCTCTTCAATATCTTCCTTAATGATACAGACAGTAGGATTGGGTGCATCCTCCATTGTTTAAATTGGAGATATAGGAACACAGGATTAGATAGATATCTTGAAGCACGAATTCCTGTTTTTTGCCATTCATGGATTCAGAATTTGGAAAACCAATAAAAAGTTTGTGGCATTTTTCCCCATAATTCCATAGATATCACAGTCAATGAGGAATTTTTTTTAATATCCAGGGGCATTGATTCAATTAAACATTAACTTTCTCAGCAGGCTGCATGCTGTACAATACATCTGTCCTTAGGCAACAGATAAAGAAATCATGAAAGTCTAGATGGTTTCTGAGTTCAATCTCTAACTTTTATCTGAGAAACTTTTTCTATATCCAAGACTGTAAAATGAAAGATAAAATACAAGGATTAAAGTTCAGAGGTGGCAGTGATGGTTTAAGATGAAACAGAAAAAGATAAAACAAAATAATAAAAAAAAAAATTCTCTGCAAATAGAGTATCTTGTTGCATTTACCATTATTACTGGTTTAAGAATTGCAATTTCTACTTCGCAAGGTAAGAACATTAAAGACTTAAATACCATTGATTCTGATTGCAATGTTCAGCATAATTTTGAGAAAAATTACCATGAAATGAAAGAAATATCTTGAAAGATTGTTATTTAGCCGGATGACACAGAGACAATTTTTATGTATACCTCTTTTTCTTGGTTCAGGTAACCTCATAGTGAGCCCCATAGATAATTAAATATAATGACTAGTTTCACACAAGCACTTGAAGAAACACTCAGCCATGCCTGCTTCCTTCATACTTGAGAGAAACTTCTGTTATAAACTGTGTTTGTTTTATTTTTATAGACATAGCAATGTAAATGCAAGAAAATCATAATATTTAGACACTCATTTTTGAACAGATATTGGAATCCATTGAATTATGAAGAAAATAGGATCTAACTATAGATTCTATCTTTCTCTCTCTTCTCTCCTCTTCATATCCTGGTGTTTGATTTTTAGCTTTTCCCTCCTCCCACCCTGATCAATAGAAAGCTAAGACACTGTCAACCTCTATCTTAGCAGTACATTCTTCTTTAACACCTGTCTTATATTTCATCTTCCTTAAATCTCTTTTGATATCATTTGTGGAATTATGGGTCATCTAAGTGAGGAGGAAAAAGGCAATGAAACACCTCTCCTATACCCTTGACAAAAATGAAAACTTTCTGCGTATGTTAAACACTTCTAAAGTCCTTTCAAAATCACTTGGTCAAAAGTGCAAATGTCTGATATGGTACTGAAACACAGAGTTTCAAAAATTAAAATCATAGACAAAATGTTAGTAGAAATCACTTAAAATAGACTCAGTAATGTGGCAGTGGTGCAGATTCCCAAATCCCCTTCCCCTGTTGTTCCCAGAACCCTGGCACCCCCTCGGAAGTTGTGGGCTGCTCATAAAGACTAGGAACTCCCCCGGGGTGGAGCCCCAGATAGTAGAGCCCTGAAGGGGCTGAGTTTCGAGGGGGTTGGCCAGCTGTCCCCAGTTGCTGTGCCACCTGCCAATCTCCTGTCTATCATCCCCCAGTTCTAGAAGTTTCTGTTAACTACGACGCCCCATTGTTCTCCTGAGTTGTCAATCATCCTCACTCCTCCCCTTCTCCTTCCCAGTTGGCCCCCACCCCTTTGTTCCTCCGTTGTCCCTCCTTGGACCACTGCTGATTGGTTATGTGACCCTCAATAAAAGTCTGGTGCTCTGAGCATTCGGGGTCTTCGAATCTCGGATGCCCCAGGCGACAGTGATCACCTCGATACTGTGTGTCTATATCATTCCGAGCCCAGCCGGAGACCTCTCTCAACAGCAGGATACAATATCGCCCGACTGGGTACAGTTTAGCTGACAGCTTGGATCCTGCGAAAGCATCCTCCCCTTGCTGACTGAGGCAGCTGCAGGCTACCGAGGACACGTAGGGTTGCCGCTGGTGAGGCTTAACTGAAACACCCTGGACGTTTGGCTATCTGGCTGCCAGGCCACCGGCGGTGACACAGTAATTTAAAGAAAATAGAGTTAGTAAGCAGACCTAGCTGGTGTCAATGATAAACTAAAGAATTAGAGTTGAAACAGGTTTGGAATGTAACTGAACAATTATCTGTCATTTAGATGCTTATTCAGCTGTGCTTGCAATAGGGAAATAGAAAACATTTCTTCATAGATCTAAAAGAATGTAAACAGTTACTAATTTTTCTATTGAAGAGAAATGTAAGAAAGGACCGAAAGTTCCCTTAGAAACAAGTTGTATTGCCAAAACCCAAAGGGCGAGAAAGTTCAGAGAGAGAGGAGTTTTACTTCATCATTCTAGCCCTCCCCTCAAATTATTCGACCACCGACCCAAATTAAAAGACAAACTACACATGCTTAATTGGTATTCAACTAATTACCATACAAAGCGGGGAAATGGGAGGTACCAATATGATCAATGTATCCTTATATTATGAATATTCAGCACTTTTGTAAATACGTAGATCCTGTATTGCCTTGTGCTTTGCGCTGTGTATTAGGGAGCTGTCCCGCGCAGTTGCCCGGCGCTGAAATAAACATACACTTTCTAACAGCCCTGTTAGAGAGTCTTTGTCTGTCTCGAGTTGGGTATCGACACTCGATCGATACTCATATTTTGGTAATTCAGTACCAAATCACTGTTTAATTTTCAGGTCACAGAAGTGATTGAAGTGACCCTAATTATTGTCAAGGTGTCAAGAATACTTCCATTTTGTTTCCAACACTTCCCCCACCAAATAATGACTGTGTTTACATGGTTTTGTATTCTATAAATATTATTCAACATGAGAATGTACAAACTGCTGCTGACCTTGTTGTTAGGTGTTTCTAAGTTTTGACCCAGAATCTCACAGCCAAAAGGGAACTGACCTTGTGAAACTGAAGATCCAAGGATTTATTTTTAGCTAAGTATGATCTTAAAATTCTAAACAACCCATAACAAGTACATAGATTAGTTGAGTTGTAATATTATTAATATATTCCAAATGACTACAGGAAACTTTACTTAGAATCACTCTGAAATGCGTCAACAAACATGTTAATATTCATGTTTAACAAGCACAATAACAATAAGTTCAATTATTTGTCTTTTCCACTATCTCAGATTCTTGTGATGTTAAATGTTACTTCCTAATTGGACCAACTACAGAAAAGACTTTCCAATTGCTATTCATTACACATCCTAATAAAGTTAATTCCTGTCAAGGAATAAAATTCCTTTTATCCAAACTCAATACCAGTGTTTGTGAAGACTCATTATCAGTGGTTTAATATGCTTAATCGATTCCGAAAAAACTCTAATGTCAAGGAAATTTTTAAGAAACCAAATACATGCAGATAAACTGCAAAGGGTCTTTTATCCATATTTATCATAACTAACAGCTGTCTGATTATTATCTGAAGATAGTTCATTCACTGTAGCATAAATAGGATTTTTGTGATGATGAAATATTGCTTTCAAACTGGGAAACTTTCATAATTCATAAATTTTCTTCATGGTTCGTGTTTTTACTCATGGTATAAATGAACTTTAAATCTACTTTTTTTTTGTCTAGGAGTGCTAAAATCCTCCAAGGGAGTGGCAAAATCCTCCAAAATCTGTGAAATATTTTATCTAAAAATTTTAGAGTATTCTTTTCTGTTCATTAGGTAAAAATCTGTAGTTGCATAACAAGGTTTAATTGTCTTGACCAAAAGTTTGGGATTTTTTTCCTGAATTCAAGAACAGGAGATACCACCAAGCACCATTTACACACACACACAGACACACACAGACACACACATAGACACATAAAGACACACAGATTAAAAAAAAAAAAAAAAGATAGAAAGAAACAGGACAGCCAGAATATGGACTGATGAGATCAAGGGGGTAGTTGTATAAACATATTCAGTTGCTGACTATGTTTAATCATAGTAGGTAGTAAAATCAAGTAAAATATTATTTTAAAGAATAAGTATTGTTGTGGGGGTCTTTGAAATATTGTAGGGTAAATTTATCATCAGTTTGTATAATGTAAATGTAACGTGTAGTGTAAATTACCAAATAGTGACATATTCACTCCAGTTTTTAATACAACAGCAGGGAAAAATAAAATCTTCCTGAAATTAAAGATTGAACAGGAAGAGCAAAAGGTACTTGATTCTTCCTCCTGCACTCTTCCAAAATTCAGAATTGTCAAAACTGTGGAGATATGTTTGCTTTTCACTGAAGATGACAGCTATTTTAATTACTGTTATTTCTATGCACTCTTTCTGTGTGTATCATTCACCCACACAAACAGATATGAGTGTAAACGCATACACATACAGAGATAAATATATATGAGGATGCATCTTCATTGTAACTAATTGTCATAGTTCCAGAGATGTGAACTGGGCTAACGCTGATTACACCAATTTGTTTGGATGGTGACAACTAAATATAAAGTTATGCAAGTACTTCTAATCTCAAGATACTGTAATTTAAGATAAATAATGATGTTTAAAATTCTGGCATCCTCTGGACCATGGTACACATTAACCAATGCATTCATGCTACTTTTGCCAAAGTTGAAGCTGTAACTAAAGTTGTTATATTTTCTTGTCAAAAAGACAGTTTTGAATCACCTTAAATATATTTTTCTGTTTGTAAGGACTTTTCTTTAAATCATTCTGTATTTTTAAACCCTGTCAATCTAGAGCATTTTTATCTGTTCACAGAAAGAAATTTAATATGAATGTTGACAGTATCTGTCATTTTAAAAGAAAAACTGGACAAAATGCTAAGTGGTTAAACTCAGTGAATAATTTATTTGATGAAAATAGATTTTAGGACATATTTCTACATTGCAGCCTTACAATACATACCTTTATTTTTAATACCCCTGAATTAAGTGGAAACCATAATTATATTTTCCTGCATTATAGTCCAGTCATTGCCAGAAAATAACCATAGAATGGCAAGAGATTAATCAGCAAAACTTTTTTTTTTTTAAGTTAAAACTTAGGAGGAAAAGGTTCTTCCTAACTCAGAGACATTTCCATGTTTTTGTTTTTCAGTAAGACAAAATTTGTTTTTAACCTCATTGAAATTCTTGACTATAAGAAGTTTTATTAGAAAAAGTAAAGAATAAGGTCATTCTGTCCTCTCCATAAAGAAGATTAAATAGCTACTATATAAAAGTATTAGAGATGAGATTATCTTGAGATTCACTAAGGAACTTCAGACAACCCATAATAAATTTGCTCCAAAACTATGTAGATAATAAACAAACAAACAGGACTGGTCTGCTCTTCTGAATAAAAGAACAGCAAGATGTATCACTGAATCAAAACTTGATTTGCAAGGACATTTTCTTTTTCAAACACTGTTGAAATTGAGCATGCAATTTAAAAAGCCTCATACTAGTAAAGAGAAATGAGCTGCTTATTCTCAATAACTATGACAACCACAATACACTTTTGGTAATATCGAGGTAATTCTGTACATAAATATATTTAAAAATTGGTTCATATGTAAAACACATTAGGGCAAAGAAAAAAAGGGTTATTTTTACTTTGAGTGCTGAGGATAAATGAAGAAAGCTTCAGGTATATATAGCATTCTACTGCCTGGGAATCTAACATAATGTTCATGATTAATGCTCACTATCTCTTAGTTTTCATCCTGTTTTTGCACATAAACAGCCAATTTATTGGATCATAATTGACAAGATCATAAATTCAGACATAAATTCAGAGCATTATTTATATATTTGGTAGCCATACTGAGCTCCAGTTAATATGTGGGTGAACAGTACTGGTTTGTTGTTGTTTTTTTTTTTTTAACTTTAATTGCTTCATAAATGTATTATGAATAGAGTAGCTTGATTTTGCAGGTGAGGAAAGTAGAATGCAAACATTTTTTGTCATACACACAGCTGTTTGGGCCCTACTAAAATGACTGTGTTAGGAAAGAGGTTTCTCTGTTTCACTGAGGGAGTGCAATGCACTGCACCCAGATGTAGCAGCTTGTAGAGTCACAGCATATCCAGAAACTCTGTGTCCCGGTTGCCCTTCCTAATCCTCAAGCAAGTTCCCTGCCATCACAAAGGGAAGTACAAACCTACATCTCCTCTCTTCATGAAGGCAGCACACAGGTGAAATCAGGAGTCCACTGTTTTAAACACAGACATAGGCACGATTGCCCATCTCTTTGAAACTATCCCTCCTTTTCTGGATTTTCTTTCTCTTTGCATTCACTTCAAGACACAGAGAGGTAAAGCAGGCTCTGATTTAGACATACCACTTAAGTCCCTGGGCTACATGAGAACAATCCTGTCAGAAGTGACTTGTGAAAGAATGAGAACAATCCTGTCAGAAGTGACTTGTGAAGGATATACACAGAATTAAGTTTGTGCTGCTGACTTCAGGAGATGTCTTGGACTCTCTCACAGACACCGAAACCGCTTATGACTCAGCTCTGGGTCAGAGCCAAGTACTCATCCTCAATGCTCTGGTTTCCAGGGAAATGAAAGATGAACTCAGAGGCTAACTCTTTGAATTTATGAAGACACATCATCTAAAATAAAACTGAAGACAACTATAGTGAATCACTGCAGAGCTATATATCCTGACTTCTGGCTGTTTTCTTTCCCCTTGAACAAATTGTACCTATTTAAATAGTATTAAAAATGCAAAAATGTAAATAGTTCCTAAAGAGAAAGAAGGCTACCAGTTCTCAAAAATATTTTTAATAGAGACTCTGTAAATGAAAAAAATTAAGGTGTATTTTTAAGCAGCTCAATATTTAAAGCCCCTTATAAAAAAACTTATTAAAAAAAAACCAAAAACAAAATCTTAGGTCATGTTCCTGATGAATACATAGGATTTTTGTTTTATGAGATACTTTTTCCATATTCCAGCCTCTAAGTTTATGCAAAATAATTGTTAAATATTAAAAAAAAGAATACAGCAAAAAATGTAGCTTTAACTTGACATACCATTATCCAGACAGTGCTGAGGCTGTGCTTGTAGGCAAAATGCAGGGATAATATTAAACTTTGTAAGACCTGCCTTATAAGAACAGCCTCAGGAAAGATTGCAGCTCCAGAAATCTCAGTCCTATACCTATTATTTTTCAAAAGTTACAGTCAAAGGTTGATATAAAACTTCAGTATAGCCTAGTTTGAGGATGGATCACTACAGTAGCTTTACCTTTTTAGTCACTCTAGGTCCTTGAGTAAACCAAAATTTATTATTCAAGTGTTGCACTTCCATTTCTTCTTCAGAGGGCACACACTCTCCCTGGATCAGCTTATCTTATAAAAGCAAAATAAACCTCATGAAACAGATATTTTTAACATTTTATCCTTCATTACTTACAGTATCTTCTCATATACACCTAATTCCAGGTGTGCATTTTATTTGATTGGTTTGTTTTTGTCAATAACTTATCATAGTTGCACTACTAAAGCTTCCAATCCGTATATTTTTATGTCAGCATGTAATTACAAAATGTAATATATATGATAATGATGCAAAGCGTGACTAGTAAGCTCCTTCTTGTCATCAAATTCGAGATACTACCAAGCCATCCACCACTGTTTTGTTGCAGAAAGATTATCCATATGCTAGAAGGACTAGTATTTAATGCATCTGAGTCATAGAAAAACATCTTTCTGTTTCCTTTTAGTTCTTTAGGTGGTTGAAACTACATTTGCCAAATACTTTTTTCCATGCGTCTTACCTTTCTTATCTCAGAGGCCCAGATGATAACTTAGCATAACATTTTAAAAGTGATTTATGTGCTTAGGAGCCTGGATCTCAGAGGAAAATAACAATCCTAGGGTCATAATTTATTTGGCCTTTTGAAAACCTAAATTCTTGCCTCCTCAGTGTAGACCAAGTAAGGACATAGCCTTAGTCTTATGCAACTAGAGAATTAATGGGCACCTTCTTATAGAAGAAGAGATATTTTCATACTTGATCCTACTATAACTGTGAAGCAAACACTCAGCAAAATAATTGAATCATATTTTTACCCTTATGTCGTGTCAACCAAGGGTACTGATTCATCACCACAGGAGAAGAAACTTATCAGAGCTGTTCATATTGGCACAACTACACAGAGCATTAACTATAAACATAACAAAATGGGGAACCGCCTTGCTAGATGAGCTAAATGTATCCACTTTCATACCACCTGGGAACTGACATGACATTTTTCAAAGGTAAATCTTATCACTTTGAAGGACAGATGGCCTAGAACCAGCAGCTCACACTGCATTTCACAGCCTCATGTTTTTTGAAAGTTTTATATGAACTACTGTCATCATTGAAGCATGCCTCTTCAAACATGCCTTCCTTGTTATTGACACTTGGAGATTCAGAATAGTTGTCATCTACTTCTAATTCAAAAAGGCCTTGTATTTTGCAATCTTTAAAAAATCTCCCCTGAGAGCTTGGTACTCTGCAGATCAAAAGAGAAAAATGACAAAATGAATATTGAAAGCATATACAATGAATTTTTCAGAAGCATAAATGCCTCTGTTGCTTCCTGTTGGCACCAAAACAACTTTAATTTTTCTCTCACTTTACACTCTAAAAATTTTTCAGATCTGATGGTTGTAAAACAACATTCATACCATAGTCTTACCTCTGACTTTTATATTACAATTTCTATCACCATAGATAATCCCTATTCAGGGACCTCCATCAACTCAAGTCTCTTGACCATATCCAGCTCTGAATGAAGACATTTACCTATACTTGACAATTCAGCTTCATAGCAAGGAATGGAAATAAGAAATTAAAAATACTCTTTGCCTGAAGGGAGTTATTCAGGTATTGATCAGCTGTCAGATGTACAATAATCAACAGAGCATAGGGATAGGCCTGAGCCTGTTTATTTCAGTTGTCCACTGAATTCTCCTCTAAGATGATCTGGATAGAAACATTTTGTGTGTTTTAATCTGAAAACAAAACTCCATATTGTTGAATATTCAGATGTCTGTTCTACACTATCTCCATTGACTGCCCTTATATTAAATTCAGCCAATATGCTCTTTTATATATATATAATATTACTGTTATAGTCAAAAAGTTTTAATTACAAGGCATATTTTTATAAATAATTACTTTTAACTTTCCTCATTTAACTTCATGCCAATGCAATAATGTTTTTAAGAAAGATATTTCATTAAGATAGGAGCCAATGAAAACCAGCTACCATATTGCACTGAATGTTTTACTGGAGAATTGTGCTTGATATCTTTTAAATAGTAGTTTTATTTATGGTTAAGGAATTTGCTTGGAAAGTTTCTTTGTACAGAAATATTCATGATTTAGATGCATAAAAGTACTCCCTTGCTCTTTCCGTGGCTTCACAGGATCTAAACTAAAATAAAGTCATTATTTAGGCATCAGCAATATTGGAAACATGAGAAAGCTAACTTTCCAAAGAATTAGAATTCTCCTTTTAAGGAGAAATTTTGGATGTTATAGATCCAAATGTTTTCCCTTGGTAGCATCATGTTGGAAAGGAAACAAAGTGAGCATAAAGAAATACATAATATTGCAGTGATTCATGGGTCTGACGAGAAATTTGACTTGATTAAAATTTGCATAGACTGGGATCATCCAGTACGTAATGCACAGTGTGCATATCCTGTTGCCTAAATCAACATAAAGAGTTTAAAAATGAAAATATCAATAACAGTTCAAACCATCTTATTTCAGGTGAAAAGCTGCCATGAACAATAGGATTTCAGTGGTTTACCAGTACTAAAAAAAAGAAAAAAAAGTCTATATTCTAGGAAATTAAGATAAGCAAGGTTATTTTGAGCACTGCTTAAAATCTGTCTAGTTGTTCAGTTGTTTTTCTCTCTATGGAAAATTTGAATAAAATTTTTGTGTGTAAACCACAGATAAGAACCAGTTGATGTGTCCAGGAAGCAAAGTGATATTCTGTATGAAAACTGTTTTATAAGCTCAGTTTTTTTCAACATATATGTCATTACAGGAATTATTTTTAATATTAAATATTATTTTTAATATTTTAATTATTTCCATGTTTTAATTTCTTTTTTAGGAAATGCGTGTTAGGTTACAAGGAATTCTCTGACTCACAGGTAAATCTGATAGTTGAACATAATGACTTCTGAATGAACACATTCTGAACAAACACAAAGGAACAAAGCATATTTTACTATGAATAATTTAACTTTTAGTAACACTTGACTTCAAGAAAGCAATGAAATCTATCACACTCCCTGGATTTCATGCTCATTGCTCTGCTCTCAATTAGCCCTCTGCACTCTGAATCAGAGTGCATAGGTCTCCAATGTATGTCAATCACACCCTGCTCCTTATTCAGGATTTGTCAAAAATCCCAAGCCATGTCTGTACTGTCACTTAGACAAATAATTTTATCCTGAGTTTATATCTATATTGATTCCAAAGCCATTCTGGATGCTTCTATGAAACACATATTCAAGGGGGAGAAACTGAGGTCAAATAATATTACCTAAATAGAACATTAACCAAGCTTCACACTACCTTCTGAAAAAAAGTGGAATGTCTTGCAGCCTCCTCAAACACGTAGATGCTAAAAGTCTGTTCCAAAAGAGACATAACCTGGGCTTCCAGGCAGCTTCATCTGCTCTCTGACTATTCTGGGTTGTTGTTTGCTAGTTGTCACACACTGACCTACACGGCTCCGCTTGCTCCAATTCCTGGCAGCACGGGCACGAGGATCCCTATGACACTTAGGTCCCACTCTAGCTATTGGCACGAGTCCACTCCGCTGTCACCAACTCCTGGCACTGTGACTCCATGGCCTGCTGATGTGTGGGCTGACTGTAGGGGCTGGCATTCAGACTCTGTCCTTCATTTTCCTCTCAACTCTGAACAAGAGTCCATTCACTGCAAAAGGAGTTAGAAATACCATTTTATAAGGCAGGGCAGATGGTGCTGATGGCATGCAGAGCATTGCCAGACAAACAGCCATGGTATACATGGAGTCAACCTTTTTGTCACCTTATTGCTCCACGTTCTTTTTTTTGGTCTTATACCAAGCAATTACTTCCTTCCCTTTCCCAACCTTCACTTCTTTCTCTAAGCACCCCACAGTAAATCTTGTGCTACCCCAAAATGCTCTTCCCCTGCATCCCATAATGTGTCCCGTACTTCTAGGCAGTGACCGCTCCTCAGTCCCAAAGATACTCTGAAGAGCTGCTCCCTTACTCTTCCTGATGTGTGTCACACCCAGTCCAGAGCCTGGGAGTCTGTGTGTGTATTTATATGTGCTGACATGCAAATTTCTCAGCTCCAGCCAGTGTCTTGAGCCAATAGTTAAAGACAGATGGAGATTTAGAAAGAAGCACTTACAAGACAGAATGAACTCATCTTGATGCAGAACTATTGTCCTTGCTTCTTTGTGATTTTAACTAAAGAAAAAGGAGATAAACATTGCTGCATGAAGCAGCTGGAAATCAATTTTCAATCTGAAAGCTGACAATAAATATTACTTTCCACACCTGAGAAGCTGAAGGCTGAGGGGCAAGGTTTTCCCTCTGGATGACCAGAACATCCATACTACCAGTGTGATCCACCAGAATCTGTCTTTTAGTTAATATAACGTATTCTTTATGTTACATTTGAATGTCTTTCATGGCCACAAGACAGCCTAGTCTTTGCTCTACAGACTCGGTGGATAAAGAGCAATGGGATTCATTACTTCAGAGACTCATACAAACTGCTCCCCCAGATCCTTATTATTGTATATTTGAAAATCATTCCACATATCCAAATGTTCATTTTCATAGTACTTCATTTTTTCTTCAGACAACCTACACCACAACAGTCTGTACAACAGTGTGTCACATTGATATAATCAGGGGAATAATATACATGACCCAAAGGCTTTTTGTTCTCTGCAGCAGTTCTCCTGGTAATATCCCTGCAGTAATTATGAAGAATATGCAATGATGTGCAGAGATACTCTTTCCTCTGACACCCTGGGGAATTCTACAGGGACACGTCCTTAGACTTTTAACTAGATTGATGTCCTACAGGTCTTTTTTTAGCATGGTGTATGTGGATGATTTTTTATTCTAATATCTGTGAAGCTCTTCAGAAGTGATGCCCTTGAACCTCTGCCAAAGCGATTCCCTGAAGGCCTTGTGTTAGACAAGCATGGTTTGTCCCAAATCTTTCAGAAAAATGAGTTTATCACTGTTGGAGGTTTTTAAGAGGGTGATGACTCCTGCAGCATATATTTGCTTGGGATTTTAGAATGACAAAGCCTCTGAGAATATTCCATGTTGTTGTTTTGTCACTTCTATTAGTTGCATTAATAAAGGTTTTCCCCTTGTCACTCTCCAGCAATCTCACTAACCATTCTTCTCATTTAGAAAAGCTCTAGTGTATTCCACATTTGATCAAAGACTACTTTATACTAGTTGAGTATAGGCAACATAGCAGTGATGTTGCAAATGTATCTGACAATAAGTAACCATGGAAATACACCAGTGCTGGTGTGACGGAAGTCACTGAGAACAACTTACGAGTCAGAATCAAATGAAATCAGGGGAGATGTGTGACTTGGGCCAAACAAGCTCACCATTTTGTAGCTGGATGCAGAACCACGCTGAAAGAAATGAGAGGCATATATTGTTCTTTCCATGCCATGCAGAATAAAAATTAATTAATTAAATAAATAAATAAATAAAATGATGAGGCATTAAGGTGATTAGAGATTGTGTCTCCACTTTTCAAAATGCTTCCTAGGGTAACACTCAGAAGAAATTCTGCAGCTACTCTATCAAAGAGCTGGAGGAAAAAATAGACAATGAGCCTTCTAGGATAAAACAATATGGATCATAAATTCTTCATCTGAATTACTGTCACTCCTTTGTCTTCTACTTCTTGCAATCTTACTAAAATATATTTTTGTATATATTGCACGCAGATATACATACTTTTTTAAATTAATGACTTTCTAGTTTTCCTTGAAGGAAGTAAAATCTCAACCCGTCTGTTCTTCACCCAAAGCCAAAAGAAACACTAATTCATTCAGAAAATTCCTATCAGTGTCTAACATAACTTTCCATACCCTTTCTCTGCTACAGACCATTGAATGCAACTTGATTAAAGTAAGTCTGTAAGGACTTCTGTTCTTATCGCCTGCAGGATTTTCATTAAAGATAGTGGTAATTAAGCTGTCTAATTCAAAAGAAGTTAAGCAGAGTTCTGATCTCATGTCTGTCCAGGGCATATGAATTCTTGTCTTTACTCCAGGCATTCTACCTATTCTTCTTCTGGTTAGTCTATTGTGGTAGTATAACTTATATCAAAACTTCCCGGCATAAAAAAGGAGGTGGAGTCGGAAATGAGGTATTCCAAAGCAGTTACTACAGCTTCCACCTCCAAAAAACTCATAAAAACCTGGTGAGCACGTGGAGAAGTTCTCTTTTCGGCTTTCGGTGGACTGACAAGACGTGCCTTTCCTCTCCCCCTTGCACCGTTCTGGTGCAGAGGGGGGAGGGGGAGGGGGAAGAGGAGAAGGAGCCCAGACCCATCCTTCAATTTTGTGTGGTAACATTATGCGAGAGGTAACAGTAATAGTGTCGCTCAGCTCTGCTCTGAACAAGGAGAGAGAGGCTTTACTTTTGCTGCTTTCAATCAAGGAGCCTCGCTGGCTGCACTCCGCCTGGCTCGGGCTGAGTCGGTTTTCTCTGGGCGGCGAGGAAGGGGCCGGGCCGGCCTCGTGGTGCCTGGATGCACCTTGGCTGGGGAGCCCCGCGGCTCGGCATGAGGAAAGGGCTCGGACAGTTCCTTGCAGCCCAAACACAGCCACGCCGGCCCCGGCAGCTGAGCCACGGCGTGGATGGAAAGCGATACAAAT